>JAXQQM020066568.1:0-65340 GCA_034641835.2 Pinus albicaulis
TACAGAATCACTTGCCATTCTATGAAGATAGAAGGTGGCCATCCGTTGGATTCGAAATAAAAGATGTCGTGGGCCCACAAAGTTTTTTTTTTCCACAAAAAAAATCTAGCAACTTTTTATTAAGAAAATGAAAAGTTACATGTAGCATATGCATTTAAGCATTTCGAAAATTGCCCATTGGGCTCATGTACTCTGGCACACAATGCATCGTAGCGAGGCTACATTGCATCCAGAATAAAAAGAAAAAAGAAAGCAATAGAGAGAAAGAGAACAGGAGAAAAAATCAGCCTCTAGATTGTGGGGAAATGTCCCACAAGTCAGGTTTTTCTCCCTTTCTTCTTCTCAAACTTGCGCCACTCCCCCTGAGATGGCACACAAGTGGCAAGGATAATCTTATTTTCTGTTGTTTGTGCCCCTGTATCCTTATCTGAATCTGATGTTTCTGATGGGTGGTGTCGTTTGATCCCTCCACTACCCATATTATCGTTGTTCCTTTCTGTTTGAATCAACTGAAATTGTGGATCCATAAGTGTTGTTGTGTCCTTTTGTTGTACTTCTGGTTCCTGAGTAGGATGTTTTCTTCCCATAGGAGCTGGTTCCTCTTCTTCTTCTAACTCTTCTTCCTCTAAGTCTGGCGGGGGGAAACTCCAGCCTTTCCTTTGCCTCCCTTTTTGATTCTTTCTGCTATTTGTTTTCTTTGCTGCTGGGCATGTATTCTGTAGATGTCCTGTCATCCTACAATTCCTGCATCTAAACACAGTATTCTCATAATCTAAAGGTTGCAACCAGTTTTGTTGCTGATAGATCAGCATTATGTTCTCCGATAATCCTTTGCTTAGATCTACCTTGACACAGATCCGGGCAAAGGTGTAAATTCTTTCTTCTATTCTTTCCATGTCTGTCTTTATATACTGCCCAAGACTATTCCCAATGCTCTTAAGAACCTGATCATTCCAGAAATGAAGAGGGAGATTGAAAAGTCTCACCCATACTGGCACATTCTCGATACATTGGGGTCAAAATCTGGAAACCATGGGGTGATAAAAAGTCCCGTGGATCCCCAAAACCATGGCCCCTCTCTGATGATAATATCTCTTTCCTCCGAGGAATTAAATTTCACTATAAAGAACCCCTTGGAGCAGAGGTGAATTTCGCACTAGGTGGTCCATTGTGTGAAGATCCAATGGAAAAGATCAAAGGGTTTGGGCCAGAAACAGTTAAAATGACATATTACTGCCTGAGCTTTGTACGTCTTAACATGATCTTCTGTTGTTGAACTGTTAATTTTTATTGTTGGAGTTTGTTCAAGCTGTTCTACTATGTATGGCCTCGGAGCGTTGCCATCTTGTACAGGAGGTGTGGCTACAGCTGTTTTCCCTTGTAGAATGTTTTTGTAGGAAGGGCCTCCAATTTTTTGTTGCTGGCTGTTGGGTTTTTTTCCCTTTGTCACCCCCTGCAGTTCTTGCTGTGCCCTGATTCACAACGCCCCCTCTCAGACGCAAGTTTAGGGTGATAGTCATTTCAGTGTTGATGGCATAATACTTCAAGAGTCTGCAATCCTGAAGATAGTTGTGTCCATTGACGAGATGCTGAATTGTTACTGGGTACCCCATTGATCCCCATATTTTCTGTTTTAGTTGCAAAATGGAGTTTTCTTCATGTACCCAGACTAACTGAGATTTACCCATGGGGGGTCTGATAAAAATATGAAAAGGGTTAGAACTCTGCTAAAATAAGGGGTTACCTATTAATTGGGGAGCAAGGTTCGTGTGATTTGTTGACGAGAGAATGAAAGGCTCTCCCTTCTATTGCCGTTCGAACCCCGGCTTTGCCTCCTCTTTTGTCTGATCCAGCAAAGGGATCTGCTGATCAGGCTTGGGTGCCGTTTTTCTCATCTTGAACATTGAATAAAAAGCACAACATAGCACACATTTCCTGCCATATACAGCCATAAGACTTACCAAGAGCATGGATCTCAGGCCGGGGCTTATCCTGCCTTCAACCGCTCAAGGAGAAGAGATATGTTGATTCCCTTGAGTTTCAACGGATTTTCTGGGCCAAAAAGGCCAGATCTCCCTGGCCGCCATAAAAATTCCATGAGCTACCTCGATGGCGGCATTATCTTTTCTCGCTGTGATCTAATCTGAGTAGGTTCTGTAGTAGATCGCCCTTGATCGAGGCCCATCGCAGGCTGATGGCCCTAGATCTAGGAAGACAACTTTCGATTTGGCATTATCTGCCCATGGGGTTAGAAACCGGAGCTCTAGTTCGTGATACAACAACAGGACCACCTGTCATGCCTCGCTTGCTTCTGATGCCGTCAGATCTGGAGGATAGGCCACATCAACATCCCTACGAACGGTCCTTTCTAAAGCCGTGCTACCCGGATCAACATGCTTGACTGAAGCCCTAAATGCGTAGAATTGGGCCAGATCCTCCAGTGTTGAATCGCTCTGATTTGTCTCCAGATCGGCGTTCTCCAACATCCAAACCAAATGCTCGAACAACACCACCTCGCAGTCCACTGAGAAGCCATCCACCGTCTTGTAACCCTCGGGCCCTTCGTCTAATTTCTGGTCATCTGCATGGAGGAGACCCGTCAATCTCTTTCCTGCAAAAATAGTCGAGCACGCCATCCCTCGGCTCAAGTGATCACTCCAAACCTAACCGAAGATTGGATCATCCAATTCGTGGGCCCACAAAGTTGTAATCACATGAGATCTGATTCTCTTGGAAGACAATGATGAGAGATATTATTCTCATCATTGTAATGTAATATCTAAGAACCGCCATCTAACTACACATTCCATATTTCATCATCACACGATACATGCCTTTTTGAATGCCTATAACTTTCCTCTGCTCCAGAACTACTTCTCCCTCTCTTTAATGGATATATTTTCTACACCGACTAGGAGCTAGGGGTGTGTACATATTGTTACAGTTTTACTTTTTTTTGTGTGGTTTTCTTTCACCAAAGGATGTTACAGGTTGGATATATTTGACCCACTGCATTTTGGGTGGATATATTTGCTTCACTTTTTGGGATTATTGTATTTAGGAAAGATTGTATTTTTTATCTTTTTTGAACATTAGAGAATAATTATGAAATATGTACTAGTACATAATATAAATCAACAAGTTTTTCCTTCTTAAAAAAACTTTCTTCAGTTAAGTTTTTATATTTAAATATTTTACAAGTATAGTACATCTTTCTTCGGGATGTATCTTATTTTAAATATTTTTCTTAATAATATTAAAATGAAGAGATAAATGCATATGGAGTGAATTTTCACCATTAGTCATTTGAATTTGAATTTGAATTATAAATCTTAATTATTATTATTATTATCGAATTTAAGGTCATGGCCAAGCGAGACACTTTTGGGACAAAAGATGACCTCTTAGAAGGAAACACATGTTCTTAACCATTAGGCCCACTCAAGCTGTATGAATAATTATACTTATATTTAAAAATATGTTTTATATATTTTAGGTATATAATATCATTTAAAAAATATATATTTAAAATGATTATTTTTAGCATTGTCTTTCTCCATTAGAATAAAGAAAAGAATAAGGGGTGGTAAAAGTGAGAGGATTGTCTTTGATCTTAAGAGAAAACATGAAACAAGCTTTATATGGGGTTTAGTTTAATCATTCAATGGATTGGCTCTTTTCAAAGGTTTTAAGACTTTCAATTTTTAAAGGATTAAGGGCATCTTGCTAATAAGAGATTCATAAATCATTATTAGACATCTATGTCATTCCTCCACTATTAAGGATTTCCATATAATGAGGTTTATCCTCATAATTCAAAAGAAAAAAAAAGTTGTTTGAATTACTATACTTCTTCCATATGCTAAGGGATCATAATATATAAGTAGACCACCTAGGTAATCAAGTAACTCATTTGGATGTTGTTAGGACTCCGTAGTTTGCAAGATTGGCAAGAACAAACGCTGCAGAGCCTACATCAGAACCACTTTGGAATCCTAGGATCTAACCCTCCTGGATTCAGAGAGGGATCTCTATATATAAGTTTTTTCAAAGGATATATCTTTAAGGTTTATGATATGATATTAGGCTAGTTATGAAGCACAGGGGTTTTGTTTGTTTTTGGTTGGGATGGATATCATCAAAATGAAGGAAGTCTTTTGAAGGGTAAAGGTGAGAGCAGGTTGAAAGAATGGTTCAGCTGATAGGATAGGTAAGAAACAGTATCAATCCATTGGGCTATGGAGTCACAAAAGGATTTAATTGCACAAAAGGTTTCAAGAGTGGTCCATGGGGCAAGTCATCTACATCAAAGGATCTCTTTAAGTTGATTGGTGATATGGAACATTAAGAAGTGTGGTGAAAGAAACAAACATATGAGAAAAAAAAGGGCAGCCTAAGATCAAGTAAGGACTTTGAACCTATCCTACTTTTGACATACTCTCAAAGGAAAACATTCAAGATAAACAAAGAATATCCTAAGATCAGGTAAGGACTTTTAACCTAGCCTACTTTCAGCATATTCTCAAAGAAAAACATTTAAGATGAACATGAAAAGTAGCCTAAGATTAGGTAAGGACTTTGAACCTATCCTACTTTTGGCATACTCTTAAGGAAATTTTCAAAGACAATACCTCAAGTTGTACCAGTAAACATGGGCTCACCAACACTTCACTGTTTATACTCTATTGAATTATCTTCAAAACACAATTAGAAGAAAACATACAGATAAATATTTATCAGTGAGAAATATGGTAATTTACAGTAAATCCTAAACTATATTTTCTGTTCTTTATCAGAGAAAGTGGACAGTATGGAAAACATAAGCAAAACAACAATTACAGTAAGGAAAACATCACCATTGACATAGACCAGGATCCCATAAATCAGCTGGTATATTTGATGTTCAAACCAGTTACAATCTTCAAGTCCAGTAGGTATTTACAGCTTCAAACTTCTCTTCTCAGCCTATCTTTCTTCAATTACAAACAGAGCTTCAACATCCTCAACAACTATTTACATTCAATAAGTATTCAACCAACAATAATACTAGGCTCCTCATATGATATATATAGGTAAATTGAGGAGGTGGAGTAAAATGAAGGTCTAATTGTTCAATTAATACAGAGTAAATGCTTCTCGACCTTTGGGAGGCCTAATGGAGAAGATATATATCTAATGTCTTTAACTCTGTTAATTGATTTTTACATTAAGTTTCATTAACTTCAGTCACTTTTGTTGACTTTTGAGGCTTTTGGTAGGCTGGAAATTACTTCTAAGCTGTCTTTGGCAAATATTTGTGACTGTGCATTAAATTTGTATTCTTTTGAGGAAAATAAAATTGTAGGTGGCATTTCTGATCTTTGGAGGAGTAAATTTCTTCAATGATATGGCATTATGAAGCGATCTTTTGGGTGATTTGTCTGTCTTTGATACTTTAAACTCTGATTAGGCCTTTGAGATGCTTTAGGCCTCCTTTAATCATCTTTATTCTTCAAACTATGCCTTTAACCTTTAATCTTCAGATTAAGTCTTTTAATCTCCAGGATTTTTCTTTAATCCTTTAACTTTAATCTCTGATACTCTTCTGATCTTTACTGCTTGTGTACAAGTCTGCTGTGCTGGAGGGCTTTGCCTGTGTAATCAACACTCATGAAACATTGATTAAAACTTGGAAATTCGACCCTTTATGTCCCTTTTTGCCTTTTGATCAGGTCTTTGACGATCGTCACCCTCGGCCTCTGTCACTTTCTTTGACTGTGGGACGGCTTTTTATGACTACCGCCATGAAACCTGCAACAAACAACCAATCATTATATAAAACCTGCATTTATATGGTTAAACTGCCTCAGAGGGCTCGACGGAGGGCGAAAGGGCAGTGTAGAGGCTAGGGAGCATGCGGAAGGGGATTCTATGGTCGAAACCATACGAAACAGGGTTTAAATCTGCTTGTGGCATGAAAATATGGATAGGCAGTTCTGCAGAAAACCGGAGGTGGTTTTCGTGCAAGGGATGGGCGGTAAATGGTTTGTGCGAAATGGACGCGATATGGTTCTCTAGACGACGCGTGTCCAAGCGAAAACCGCCTATTTCGCGTTGAAAACGGGCGATCAATTTTATTTTTGAAATGAACGCGAAAATGGTTTTAGACCGTCCGATCTGGGGGGGCCAGATCTACGGCTCTAAGCGAGCGCGAAAAATAGAAAATATGTGCAGAGGAAATATATGGTGGGGCTGAGCTGACATGGGCTCTTTTGTCGTGAGGTGAAAAGGTTCTTCGGACAGGGTTAAATGGTGAGAGTGGGACATGGTGCGAGGATCGTTGATTGGGAAAGATCAACGACCCATATTTGATGTGGGACTTGAAAAATATGGAGGGGAAATACAAAGAAAAATGCCTTTTTGCAAGGGGGCAGGGGGTAAAACTTGGTTAGGGAAGAAAAGTGGGAGATGCAATGATAGCCGTTGGATCAATTGCGATTGACGGTTGAGATCTGCTCACGGGGTGAAAAGATAAGAGATGGGAGGGCCCACATTTATACAAAGGGCGGAAAGGTTTTTTACTTAGGAAAAGGGTTAATAAGAGTGGCGGAGGAAGGGTGGTGGGGATCAATGAGAGTCGTTGGATCGGAGAAATAGACGGTCAAGATTGACTTCGGCGGATCGGAAATCGGCAGAGCAGAGTTTGAGAAGAAGGATTTTCGGAACTGCGATGTGCCGATGGGCTGATGGGGGAAGCAGGTGCGATGAACAGAGGACCGTTGGATCTGGGAGAGATCAATGGTCGAAATATGATCGGTGGAGGAGTTTGCAATGCGCCGATAGCCATTAGATCTTTGTGGACTGGATGGCTCAGATCCAATCGGAGAATCGGCCATCGGCGGGGTAAAGGGTCCGAGAAAAAGGAAACGGGAACCGTCGATGGAGCGAGGACTGTCGGATCGGAAGTGAGATCGACGGCTCAGATTTAAAGTGGGAAAGTGTATCGGCCTTTCGCAAATCAACGAAGAAAAAGGAAAGGTAACACAAAATTTGAAAACGCCAAAGTGCAATGGCGATGGGGGCTTAAGACCTTTAGTCGATGGTCTCGAGCCTCGGTCTTACGGTGAAAAGGGGCTAAGGGCTTAGGCAAAAAAGCGCTTAATGCATTATTTTCAAAATGGAGCAGATTAGGCCTAAAAGAAGGGTTTTTTAAGCCTTTTTTGACGTTCCGGTAAGGTGAAAAGGGTGTTTTTAAACCAAATAAAGGGGATTTTCAAGGTTTAAAAGGGGATTTTGAGGAAGTAAAAGGGTAAAATGAGGAAAGTGTGGGATTTTTGCAGAGAGATTTATCAAAAGGAAAAATGATGAAAAATGGGTCTGAAGAACAATTTCTTTTATAACAGCACGATTTACTTCGAGGATTTTTAAATGAAGATATCAGTGGAATGGATTTCTTTGAGGATAAAGAAGACAAAGAGGCTTCAAGAAGTCACAATTTTACTTAAAACTTGTTTCTTGAAGACTAAAGACCTGCTTTAGCCATCATCAATTATGACAAGATTTTATTGATGGCTAACAGATGTGAGAATTTTGAGGATAAAAGGGGTATTAATGTCTTCATCACATATTCCTTTGATTAATGAATGACAGGCATAGAGCAATTTTGTAATGAAGGACACAAGCAAAGACTGGTAACATGATGCGTGAGGAGATGGACATTAACACCCCCTAGCTCTTAGGACCTTCACATATTTACCCTCGATTGTGGAGCAAATTTTTGAATGGAGTTAAATAAATACACAAATTAGAGGTGCAATTATTTTCAAGATTAGCCCAATTTGTTTCTCATTGGTTGGTATTTGGTCTAGGGATAAGTAAGAGCTTTATGGTCTAGACCCTTCCTTTGTGAGCTTCTTAATGTTATGTTGGACCAAGGATCTCTTTTTTGGGGGCTACAGGAACTTCCATATTGATGACTTACATTTGGGAAAGCACAAGACCATTACATGTTAGGACCAATGCCATCTAATGTATATTCCTTAGCAAAGTTTAGGAGAACAAGAGAATGGATGCACATAGTTACCCTAGTTGCTACTTTTTTTTGTAAGGCTTCGAAATTGTGTCAAATTTTGAAGAGGCACTACATGTTTTTGGCTAATAATCAAGTAGTTGTCTCCCACATGAACAATAGAGAATCTAATAAAAAAGGAAGCCAATAATTTAGGACATGTAGAGATATTAGATATTGCGACCTAATAGAAAAGGAAAATTGAAAATCTTGAAGTTGGATGTGGCATGTTTTACTAATTGATATTTGGAAATTAGCTAAAAGTTCTAAGTTTGTATGATCACATTCAAGGATTGGAATTAGATCTACCCTAGATGCTACAAAAGGTGAAGAGATAGGTCAATGAAATGTAGAAATGGAACATGTGGACTAAAAAATCAAGCCAGTAACATAAGTCATGCAAGAATCCCATAATTAACATGCATTGTTTAATTGGAATATATAACAATAGATATTTATGTGATATCATAGTAATAATAAAATAATTCAATTTCTTGAAAATCATTTTGAATTTTAAATCATTCCCAAAAAAATGTTTTTTCTCTTGTATTATTATGAGTTATAATAAATTGGTGTAGTCTAACCTATAGACAAAATGACCTTTTTCACGACATTTTTTCTAGGTAATTTTAATCAAAATCCAACAGATATTTTTAAATACTTGAGTTTATATTGTTTAATCTATATAATTTGAGTTCCCAAGGGGTCTTTCAAGACGTTGAATCCGTTTATGCATTAAAAAATATATTTTAAACAACAAAAAAATTGAAATTGTATTGTCATATTTTAGTGAATTCCTGTGAAAAAAACTATGTCGTCTATAAGTTATACTATATCATAGTAAAATTGCAACATCTTTTAATATAATTCATAAATTTATTAGTATTATTATTATTAAAAAATCCAGTCCCTAACTTATACAATCTCAAAATCAATTTGTTTTTAATTTTACTATTTTATAAATAAAAAACTTTTTAACAAATTTCCCCATGTATAGCATAGTTTATCTTGAAATATTGTAAATTCACTCATATATGGTTCTAAATAAGTTTATTTTTTTATGATTGAATTATTTTATTAATAAATTCATGCTTTTCCCATATACAAAGATTAATTTGAGAAGTTGTTTACATCGTCTTATTATTATTATTATTATTATATATGAGTTGAGCTTAGGCCACTTTAATGTTAGATGGTCATCAATGGGATGTTATCACTCAGATATTGGATGGAAAAATGATTTTCTTACCATAGAGGTTTAATTTCCCCCAATGTAACTCCCATCCTCAACTCCTTTACTTGAGGTTTGAATTTGATGTAGATTCCACACAAATAAACTAATCTAAACCTTTAATATGTTTCTGAAATATTTAAACCTTAATGGGGCATTCAGATCCAAACCTTATTGGGGAATACCCAACCTGGCTCAACCATTAAACCAAGATCTCTCATCCACAAAGAGATTAACTGCTAGAAATTTATGAGTGTGGAAAGGCCGTTTTGGAAAGGCGCCCAATAATTCACAAAAATTCAATTCATTTGGAGTTTTGCAAAGAGAAAAATGCCTTGCAAAGTCCAGATGGGAATTCAATGGGCCGGGGATCAAAAAAAATTTAGAAAATGAAAAGGCAACAATTACAAACCCATCAAACTCTTCCCTAAAAATTAATGTCAAAAAACAAACCAATGGAAATTAGTTTTATAAATCAAGAACAAGAAGCCAAATTAAAATACCTTGTTTTCCACAATCATGGAATATGGATTCTACCATGGTTTCAACCTCGTCTTCCTTGACAAGCCTTAGGGCCTCCAATCTCTTGGGAGAGAAGAGCTCCAGAGTACACACCTTCCTACCCTTGACATAATGACGACCATAGTAATCCCAAATTCGTTGATTTCCTATGGGTTGTATCTCCCACATTGGCCTGGACTTATGTCATAAAAGTTTAAAACATAGAATTTGCGATGGATGACTTGTTTCCCTGCCTCTGCAACACTACTTGGCATGCAATATGTGAGGCTTCTTTGAGAGACAACACCAGGGCGATTTTGAATACTTAATAGAGGTCAGATTAATCGCCTGGTAATCTTAGATATGAAAATCCTACCGAGAAAATTCCAAAAAGGAGGGAACAACGATGTTGGTCGATCCTCATTGCCCTATGGAGCTTATCACAGTACAACATGGAGCAATGCGACCGCTTCTTCGTCGAGCGCGGAGGCTAATGAACTTTCTTCCTCCAACACATTGGATGGGAAGCGGCCTGAGAAAGGATTAGAAGGCACACATAATGGTGAAATACCAGAATGCTAGTGAATCAGGGTGACGAATAACAATGCTACGAGTGGAAATTTAATTTTCCGAAGGATGATGAAATTGGATCTCGTTGGTTCGGTGAAGTGATCAGTGTTTTCACTTGAAAGACTGCGTAATTACACATTTCGCTTACACTCGAGTGAAAATATAAGAATTTTTTACTTTAATTTAATTTATTTCTTTTTATATAAATTTTATGTAAAATTGTAAAACTTAAAATGGAAATTGAAATATTTTATTTAAGGTTAACATAAAAATATTTTGAACTAAACATAAATTGAATTATACATAATGTAACACTAATATTATTTTTACTATTTATCAACTCTATATTAAGCTATGAAAAAAATAGATTTATCTTTTATACTAAAACGTTGTTGTTGTTGTTTTTTTTTTTTTTTTTAAATATATTTTCAATTAATTTAAATAAAGTTAATGTAAAATAAAGGTCAAAATTGAAGTGAGCATTTAAGTTTTTTTAATTACCTTCTTTTTTTTAATATAAGTACTATTTTATTATTTTTAAATGGAACTTTGACAACATCTCCCCCATACTAAGTTATAGAAGTCAAGATAACTATTATAGATCCATCTTAAGTTTTGATCTACCAAGCACTCAGAGGATCAAGTTTCTTAAGGTGCGATCCTCATTTAGAGTGCAAAAGAAAACGTTCGTGTGAAAAAATCAAAACTAAATCCCATTGCAACCATTGCAAATTATTATTCTAATTTTAGTTAATTTTAAAAAATATTTGCTACAAAAAATACTGAATAAATCACACCGCAATGTTCACAAATAAAATCGCAAAAAATAATAGTGTTGGAAACTAAGAGAATACAAGTGCACACACATAAAAATGACAATGCTATTTTTGGACTATTGTCCCTGGAAAAACCCAACTTGGAGGCCCAAATGGCAAGCAAATAAGAAAGTATCTGATAGAAATAATTAGAGAGAAAATTATCTCACACCACAAGCAATCCCGACACAGGCTTCTACAGAAAAATTGGTCATCCAAACCACAACGTAGGCCCTTTGTGTAGTCCCTTCGCTGCCTCTCACACGTGTGGCTCAAATATGCCTCTGAGCAAGTCGTTTATCCTGTCTCTACTACTAGAAGTGACTCTTCGACCCTCTGGAAGACTTTCCCAACCTCTGGAAACTGAATATACCTCCTCCTCAGCTAAATTGAACTACTCAGCTTTAGCTACTACGTAATCCTTGTGTTGCTTCTACATCGATCATTTCTGTCACTTGTTCTTTCCTCTTCGGATCTAGAAAAATTCCTCCAGATCATTGTCCCTGCCCCTCACTCTATCTGCTTCGATCTCTGGATCTCTGGAAATTATTTTTTCTCTATGGAAATCGTTCTACCAAAGAAATCGAATTGTTGGTGTATCTTCTCCAAGTGCCCATCGAATTATTCTTATAATCCTCTGTTGTAGCAACAACGACCAAGATTAAATATTAATCAATGGAGAATATCATCTTGAATTCTATACGTTTGAGTTTCTAGATGATTCTCAACTTGAATTAATTAATTATGATTAATTAACCATATTCCCTAAGTTTAGACTGAGGAAATATTTAAAAATTTGTTAATAACCTAATTAAGCCATCTTTAGGTGGAATTTCCAGAAATGATTTCTGGGTTTTGGATATCTCATATATTCTAGCCTCTCCACCAAATTTTGTGAATATAGCACATATTATGCTACAAAAAATAAAACTCCCTCTTAGCGAGGATTGTGTTCTAGTGCTACACACCCTGCCACAAAACTTTGTCTCTGTATCATCTCTTGTCATGTTGTTGATATCTGGCCACTGTGACTACCTACCATTGCCCACCAACCCCTGCGTAACTCTGATATTGCATTTGTGTTTCTTTTGACCCTATTGTATTGTTGCCAACAATGTATCTGCACTGCAACTCCCTCTCATCTGTTGTTGCTACAACTGCAACATATGGAACTAAGAAGCATATGAAATACTTAATCAATTGTGTTCAGTATGATGCATTTGTCTCCCAGGTCTCTGATTGCTACTAGATTTTGCACTATCACTGAAGAATCTACGTTGTTGCTGACTCTGCACTGCTACCAACTCTACATTGCGCTATTCAACATCTGACTGTAACTACCTTGCAACTGTCCCTCCAAAATCTGACTGCAGCTCCTGCCACTAACCCATCCTGCTACTGAATATTTTGGGCCCACTTAGCTAGGTAATGATCCATGAGGTAGATTCCTCAATGGACCCTACTCAAATATGTAGCTCTTTGTGGCTGCAACTCCAAGTCACCCACCTCACTCCTAGAGGTATGACTGCCAACATCGCAAAGTCTTCCTCCAACCTAGAGGACATCTTGTCGATCTCGTATGATGCTGCCTGCTGGTCCTGCTTCTCCTACTTATCCTTTTTCCTAAGAGGACATTGTGTGTTGTAGTGACCAATCTCACCACATCTGAGGCACTTGACCTTTGACATGTCCTTCTTCTTCTTTCTCTGCTCCCCCTTCCCCTGACTAGGACCCTTTAATGCAAGGGCCACATTATCCTCCTCCTTCTCCCATTTTGATCTGCTACTACTGTTGCTACCACTAATGGAGCTCTTTAGTAAAGCTCATCTCAACTCCTCCTGCTGCAAGTTAGACCACATTATGTTCCATGCTGGTAGCTTGTCTCTGCCTAATATACTCTGGAAGAAGATTTGTCAAACCTTCGAGACATTTTTTAGTTCCAACCATACTAGCTCTGAAGGTTGAGGCGCTAGCCCAAAAACTGTAAGTTGGTCTAGTATCTCCTGAATCGTAGTGAGGAAGGGATATATGCCTTCCCCCTTTTGCATCTTTTCCTCCAGGAACATCTTCCGCTGCTTAGAAGTACCCTAATATAGCATAGAGAGAGCATCCCACATCTCTTTGCTCATACCCTTGGTTGTTATATGTGATACTATATGGTCCTAGACTCCATCCAAGATCAACCGCTTCACCTTTGCAATTTCCTTCCTGTATTATTTGAGTTGATCCGAATCCTGGGGAACTACCACAAAACTATCTATTTAGAGCTTCGGGCCATATTCATCTAACATGAAGAACATCATGGCCTTCCAGATGAAATATTTGGAGGAACCCTCCAACCTATTCTGATCTCTAATTCCAACTGTGGCCATCTAAAAAATTGTCGAAAACTTCCTCGTTCCACTAGTAGAAAATGGTGAAATTAGTGACTAGGTGACTAAAAAAGTTAGTCACCGCAACTTTTCCAAGTTAAATACTACCAAAAATTAGCAATATTAAGAGACCCAACTAAAAACGAATAACATAAATGACTAATTTAGTTTCAAGTTGAAATATATGACTAGCTTTTAAGTAATAATACTAAAAATGACTAACATGAATGACTAATTTAGACTAGGAACAAAAATATGACTACCTAACAAGAACTACTATAATATGAATTAGTCGTTTATGTTAGTAATTTCAATTTTGTATAGAGGATTGTGGGTTTCACCTAATTTTTTGACCGCATCTCCATTGTGACACCTTAATTTCATCGTAGTCTCTATTTTCTCTCTAACATTCCTTTTGGTTTGCTACTCCTCCTTAGCAATGATTGTTGAGAAATATAGGGGACACAAGTGTACGTGAATTCTCTTGGTTAAATAATTGTTTGTGATGTATTTTTACTTTACTTGATTAAATTATTATTTTCCTTTATTATTAGTGTTATCTGTCATCAAACAACTACCAAATAATAAAGAAAAATGAGACAAAGGGCACAAGATATAGGAGATCATCCAGGGACAAAACCTCTACAACTTGAGAGGAAAACCCACAAGAATTCTTCTTCTTATAAAATCTCCAATTGAAATTCCAAAACCTAGACCCTTTACCAAAGCCCCTCCTAGACCAAGTCAATGACTTTCCTTGATTAGTTTTTCTTTCACAAAGTCAACCTGAGTCAAACTAGCCTTCTAGTTGCAACAACTTCTCCTTCGACCTCCTTTTCGGACCTGCAATTTCTTGACTGCAATTCGACCTAACTACAGAAATCCTAGGCTACACATGTGAGCAATGACATGGAGAAATAGTCTTCCTTTATTCTTCGCTAGGTGAGATACTTCTTCTTCAACAACTTAACCTTCAAGACTAATCTCTTTTCCACCTAAGTTCAGATATCTAGAGTGTCTGTAATATTTGGTCTTCTTGCAGTAGTGAGAGCCCTAATTTTCCTCGTACATGTGAGATATTTTAGCTCAAAACAGATCCAAACTTGTCGGTTTTCTTTCTCCTTTTCTTCTCTATCTAAGAAGCTTTTTATTCCTTCTTATTCATTCTTCTTTCCTTGAATCCAATGCTTGATTGATTGTGTCTTGAGTGAGGTCGAGTTCTCATGTATATAAGTTCCTCTCCCATGCTTTTAGGATGACTTGACATCCTTCCTAGGCTAACATGTCCTTTTGATAGACCAACTTGATTGTAGCACATTGACAAGGTCCTGAAGGGTCTTTTTGACTCTTTATTTGACTCAAATAATTTTTCTTACAATATGTAACATGCCCAAATGGGTCATTCATACATGACAATGACTTTCTTATCTTGTAGACTTAATGACAAGCCTAGGAGCTCACTGTGGAAGCTAGAACTAAAAATCAATTACCTTGAGCATGAAACCCATGCCTCAAGAACAACAATAATACATTTATTTTTCTCATAAAATACATAAAACTCTTGATTACATATGCCATTATGAATATTGAACCTAGTTACATATTTCAACAATGATGATGGCATTCTCCATACATATGTGGCAACTTATCTTGTGGGAATATTTAGCTGAAGTTGGTTGATTAAATTAGTCATAACTTAGATTTGCACTATGCTTGTTTAATATCACCTCCATGAACCTACCTATTTCTCCCATTTATAATTTTCCACAAAAAAGGCATGGAATAAACCCCTTTATATGAGCCAAGTTTAATTGGGTCCTTTGTGGAGTCTACCATTTCTTGAATGGTGTTCAAAAGTGTGAAGGTAACCTTATTGTCTCTTTTATGCATATTTTTTCTAGTCTATCCATGGCTTGTTTTATGTGAGGTAAGGAGACTTTCTTCCCATTGCTGTCATCGACATCTCTTTGTCTTCTATTGCAAGTTTGTTTGGCTTTCACAATGGCCCTGTTGATTTCCTTGTTGCCATAGCCACTTTCCTTAAATAATCATGACAAGTGTTCAAATTCTTGATCTAAGTGTTCTTTGTGGAAAACCCTTGATTCTCTAGCTACTAAGGTGTTTATTACACCAAAATATTGAGGAGGAAAGTGATGAGAGCTAACATTCATATATCTTTATGTGTGCCTATTCTTCTCATAAACTTGGTGACCAATGCTCTTCTATTTCCCACCTTCCATTATAAATTTTATGTTATCATTTTGATTATGAGATGGTTGAAGAAAATATTGAGGTTCTTATTTTTGTGTGGCCACACTACATCAATTTCATTTACAATTTGGTTCTATCTATTTTGTTTAAGTGGGATTCTTATTATTTTTCTCTTCCAAGTCTTCTGACCACATAGGTTCAGTATTATTTTTCCTATTAGTTTAGGAGGTCTTTTCTTTTGAAAAAGGAGTCACCACATGCCTATATCCTATAACAAAAACAATATTTCATGATCTAATAGCTCATCATATCACTTGAAGGAATTGAATTTGGGTGGGGAGTACATTAACTAGCCTAGATCCATCTTAACTTCGGATCTACCAAGCGCCAAGAGGGATAAAATCTCTTTTCCCTCTAAAAGAGGTTTGCATCTCAAGATATTTGATCCCTCTAGGGGCTTGGTAGATCCAAATTTAAGATTGATATAGGTTGGTTTAATTACCATTTTAATTATAATTATAATTATAAACATAATTATTAATTTTATGTATTTTATTTATTTTTTATTTTTATTTAATTTTACAGAGTCAAATTGTTAAATCCATTACAACATCTCTACCATACTCTACCAAAAATCCATTCATTCCTCCCAAACACCAAAGATAAGCCCATTGACTAAAAGGACCTTTACTTAAATTCAAATAAAAATATATTTAGACACATATTAAAGATGCCATTACTTTATTATTTTGTGGCTAGTAGTAAAGTTAGCATGATTATGTATTATAACCCTTCTATTTATGTCATCAAATAAAAAAATCACCTACATTACATATTTATTATCTATATTAACCATAATTTAATTATTGTTATTATTTGTAACTTAAAAATAGCTTTAATTTTATTGAAAATGTAAATTTTAATTTTAGATATCAATTTAACAACCTCAAAAACCTTTACAAGTGTGCAATCACTATATTTAAGGTTTACACTTCCCTATATTTTATGTTGGATACCCATGGAAAATCTCCAACTTAAACTATCATGTGAACAAATTTAATAAAAAATAGCCTAATTGTTAATTCATAACCCTAACACTACATTAATATGTCAAATCCATACACAATAATAAAACTAAATTAACATAGTAAAATTATAAAATTCAGATAGCTTAAGGGATATAGGTTATTTTTTTTAATGCTCAGATTTACCCATCGCTACCAACATGGACTTTTCTCTATTTTTAACTAGTATAAATTCAATAGGATTACTAGGTCGAGTGGCGATACCTTGTATTTTCTCTTTTTTTAACTACTTTGGAGTGTCCGCGGGAAAAAAATTTCGTTGACCTCACTTGTGCCCGTATATGTCTATTATAAGTTAAGATCCTTTCATTTGTAGTTTTTATTCATTTGGAATCAGGGAAAGGGGAATTTAGATTTGCAGAGGACGACATCAGCAACAATAATATAGAAGACTCTTTATTGTTTTTTGAAAAAATTGACATCCATGCCTCCCAAGATTGATCCTTCCCAAGTGGTCGAGGTGTACGTGAGGGTCACAAGGGGTGACGTGGGAGATGCTTCAACTCTCCCCCCACCAGACCAGTCCTCTAGGTCTATCGCCCAAGAAGATCGGAGAACGATTTGCAAACGAAACCCCAAAGGACTAGAAGGGTTTGAGGGTCACCATAAAGCTCAACATTTAGAACATGTATGCCAAGGTCGTTGTGGTTCAACTATCAACTATCCTACTAGCTTCATTGTCTACTGGATGGTAACAACTCCACAGGATATCTTCATAAGGAGATAGGGCTATCTAACTACCCTTGTTAATTGTCTTGCTTCTTCTCGGTGGGGTTGATGGCAATCTATGTATCTACCTTGTCAATGATGGTTGGTTGGAAGGAAATTGGCTAAAATATTTCTAGCGTGCGGTTGTCGTCATCCGGGGAAGAACTGTTTTTCTTGGATGGGTGTGTATAGTATTAATTAGGCGGGGATCCAAGCTAGTTTCTAAAGAAATCTTATTACTCCCCACGGGCATGAGCAGATTCACCTACTGAGTGCACTACCTTGGTCATAAAAGCATTGAAGGAGCCCTAAAGAGATAGGAAGAAGACGAAGAACATCAACCGCAATGGAATATCTCCCTAGATGATGTCATTGAGATTGCCAAGGTTCTAAGGCCGAGGTCCATGGCGAAGTAATTGTTCAGGATGATGAAGGAGATTCTGGGCATATGCCTCTGTGTCAGCTACACGAGGGATGAAAAGGGTCCCAAGGATGTCCAGGCCAAGATCGTCGAAGGAGAGGTCCATATCCCCGAAGAATGAATGAAGAATTCACATTTATTAATTGAAATGAGAGCATTAAGTTTTTTTTTGTTAGGTATTTATTCATTTGTTTAGGGTTTTAAGGTTTAAGGAAATTGAAAACTCGAAGAAGGTGGCCTGTGAATTTGATTTCATGACCTTAGGGGGGTTTTGAGACATTTAGGGGCCTGTGAATCTCATTTTAGGCCTGGGGATTTTGAGGCATTTTCCACTTCTTTGAAGACCTTGGGTAGCTAGATAAATAATGTACGCGCTGATCCGCTGAATGGATGGAAGAATTTATTGGAAGAGAAATTATCGGTGACATTATAATTAGTGTTTTATTGTTGTAAAAAAATCTACTAGAACTTAAGAGGAGTAAAAACGAAGCTCTATCACATTTCAAAGAAGCGCATCACTGGAAGAATTCAATCACTGTGAAAATTTTGTTGCAAATCTCATAGCCCTTTTCATTGTTATTTTTAAAATTTTCTTGTGGAATTTATTTTCATCTATTCACAAAACTCTCAAGAAATCTATTTTTTATAAGAATAAGGATTGATAAGCTTAACCAAGAAGAATTCAACTATAGATTCAATACCGAATACAAGGAGCTAAATTTACAATCTATTAATTTAATTGATATCTTTTCAGATTTGGATGTTCAATCTCAGGGCAGATGATCAAGCCCATTGCCTGTGCTCATCATGTAGAAATCGTGGATCCCAGCGTTACTGGGGACCTAGTTCTCCTTAATGACTATTTGGAATTTGGGTTCGCTTTTGGTGGCTAATATCTATTATTTTCTATTTTTCTAATATAATCCTCCATATGAAAAGAGATAAATTTTGTAAGTAATATACCAGTGAATAAAATCGTAGTAGACAACTATAACATCCTTAGCCATTCTTTCAAAAAATGATCACTATGAATTTTGTGTTTAAATAAAAACTTTAATTTGTTGTTGATTTGTGTGAATTAAAAGAAATATGGCCCACGAAAATTTGATGATAAATAACCCACGAAAATTTCCCTTCAACTTTGTGTCAACAAGGTAAAGGAAGTTCATTTTACATTGTCCTGTCGAATTCTACACCTTTTTTGTTAAGAATAAGTACTAATAGCCATCTTCATGAACTTCAAAAAGTGAACTATGATTTTGGAGTATTATAGATCACCATAGTTACAACTTACAAGTAGGATAAATATAGGGATGCAATGAATCAACATGGAGATTTTTCTACGATTTCACCACTTGACTGCAAATTCTCAAATGGGAAATTATCCAAATAATTTTCCTTTTCAAACTCTTGCCTATGGAAGGGTGGAATTTTTATGACATTGGTCCAAGACTTATCTGGAAATTGTCAAATGGAAAATTATCCAACTAATTATCCTTGTCAAACTCTTAGTTTTGCCAGGGTAGGATTTTTATAACATTGACTTCCAAGAGTCATGTAGGTGCTTCTTGATATTTGGTTCAAGTACACAATACAATAGTATATCATGTTAGTTTATAGTGTATTGAATCTACCTATTTTCTCATAAAAAGTGGCAACAAGTATCACTCTTTACTTATGTCAGATCTGTGCTTTGATACCATATTGCGGCTCACTTACCCAAGCATAAATTGACACTCATAGAGGAAAGCGCAACTACATAATTAAATTCTAATGAATTAAAGGATTCACAGGTAAGCCACTCAATGATGGGGGTATTCCATTAGCAGCTTGGTGTTTTATCTACACAGTGATTAAGATGGAAAGATGGTCCACAAGAAAGACATTACAAACACGAGGTTGTGAATTACAAGTGCAAATACTACAGATTTTCAAATTCCTTTATAACAAAGTCCCATATTATTATATCCACTTGTTTAAACCATGTTCCAAGTTTGTTCCGAACTATATTTGTCAAGAATGTAAGTTTCTATACATATTCGAGCTTTTCTTATATGAGAGAATCAACAAGTAGTATGTGCACATTGACATAATGTTTCTGTTACCGTGATTAACTATAGTAAGGGGTGTAAATAAAAGCCTTCAATTTTTATAATTCTCTAGGATTACACTTCTGATGAAAATGCAACAAAATGATTGTTTCCTACATATGTATGGAAATGCTGACATTGTCTCATTTTTCTAACGTTTGTCACTAGCTGTCAGTTTCCATGGTGTATTTCTATTTTCAATTTTTATGTATTATACATTTGATCACATGATTTTCTTCTCCCAGAAGTAAGGAAGAAAGGGATGAGAAAAATAGGAACATGGCTTCATGCAGTGGATCTAATGCAAGTGCTTTTGATAAAAAGTTGAGAAATTTTGAGAATGGGTTGTTGGTGTTTAGTGAAAAGAACCTCCAAAATAAAGTAAAAGTTACCTATTATAGGTACATCTCTTATAATGCAACTTTATATAGTATAGTTACTCGTTTTTCCTGACCAATGAAATAATCGCCAATGAGTCCACTAGAAGGTATACACGAGAAGAAAAGTCTAGTCTTTTACCAAATTTATCAGTATATTCTAATTCCAAATATTAAAAATTATGCTATCAGTATATTCTTGGTTGCAACATTGAAAATTCTGCAAAATAATTGTTGGAGGTGGCATCTATATACCTGGTCCTAAAAATGTGTGAATATTTTAGTTAAAACAATGAGAATTTATCTTGTGACAAGATAAGTGGCACTAGTAACAGAAGAACCAATTGATCTATGTGCTTTTATGTCAAATTGATCATGTGAAGGTTCTCAGTTAGAGATTTTGTTACATAAACTATAAGAAATTATGTTATTACTAAATAGCTTTGGCCATGAATTTTGTATAATATTTTTGTCATTACTACCAACGTACTCATCACATCATGTATTTGAAGAGCATTTGTGTCTGCCAATGACCATGAACCAGGGGATGATGACCATCTATATATATATGTGATACAACAGGAAATAACTTCAATATGTTACACATCAAAGGAACATATCTTGGAAGAGAATTTATGCCTGCTGATAGCCATGAACCGAGGGGTGATGACCATTCATATATGTGTGATACAACAAAAATAAGTCACTAGAACTTGAATGAAAGTTCACTAGAGGAATTGTAGACCAATACATCTGGAAAGGTCCAAACATTATCTCCAAATCCTATGATCCAAATACTAGATTAAGCCTAAAAAAAAAAGTGGGTCTCAATGTCCACATCACACAAATATTTCTGAATGTAAAGAAAATCAGGAAAATAAGATGGATTTCCCTCAAATTCCCATTTTAACACATTTTTTATCAGAATTTCCTACCTAGCAAGCTATGGAGGCATGGCCATGGGAATCCCATACTTTAGAGAACGTGAACTGCCAATACATTCTTTTTCCATACAAACTAGTATAATGAACTCCTAAGGAAGTGCATTATAATCCTTCACTAATATTGATATATTGATATTTCTACAGTAAAGAATTTACTCCTAATGGTATAGTGAAGTCTGTTTCAAAGTATCAATCACCATATAATGTAATAGAAATGGGAAGCTATGAATGTCGCATCATTGTGTGGACCACATCCATTCCACACCCTCTTTTATTTTTGATCAATTTTAGAGCCATTAGTTGAACACAATAATTAGTTTGATTCCCCAATCCAACTCTAAAGTTAATTCTATGAGATTCACTATATAAAACACTTCTCCCTACCCCATATAACTAAGGGTAATCATAAAAATATGCCCATGCACCATCGTTATCCACTTCTACAACAATATGCATAAGAGGCTTAGGTACTATCGTTTTAGGAAAACTCTTTTAAAGAATTGAAACGACATAAAATAGGAAAATCACATTGAATAGGAAGAATTTTCCTATCCTTAAATAAGTTGGAATTCATAGCTTGCTAAATACCCAAGCTAGGATCTAGGGAAGTGTTTTGTAATCATTCACTAAAGAGTTATGACACCAACCTCTTAGACCATTTTCAATTGTGCCACCAATTCAGAAAATTTTCAAAATAGTCAAATGTTTAACCTCCCTTTAACCGTGGTGCTTGGGACTTTACACTTTTGTGGGTTTTAGTTTGTGTTGTAATGGATCAAATTGAGTCATGTATTTAAATACTTATAAGAAAAGTGTAATTATTTATTGATCACAAACCCACAAAGGGTCTGAAACAGTCAACAGTAAAGAATACATGCCTCATCGTTTATATGCCAAATTGTTTAAGATTAGCAGGGAAACATCCCCAAAAACTGAAATATTTTTCTCATAAATGCTTAACGCAATTATAACTCAACAACTACTAAGAGAGAGTCCCCCTTTAATTCCTATTCAGTCAAGTCATATTTTATATTTGGTATAAAAAAAAACTTTCATTACGAATAATGGCCTAGCTTTCCAAATACTTGTATCCTCTAAGGGATTTGGGTTCCAAGTTCTTTTAGGACTTGAAATTTTGCTTTGATTTTTCCAACATAAAATATTTGTTTTAAAAGAACATTAACCAATTTATAATATAATATATTTTCCTCAGTTCCCCATTAAAATTTGCAGGGATCACATTTAATATTCCTTTTCAGGCTTAAAAGATACATAACCAAAAATGACTCTCACTAGAAATCCAACTAGTAATCATTTTAAGCCTATGTCGGAAAATCTTCTAGCACAATACCACTTAACTGGAATTTTTTCGTCCTGTTACTCCTGAGAAATGCATGTCCATTTTTGAGACATTACCCTTACTATAGTAGTGATTAGGAATTGGATGTTTGATGAATATTGGGAGGATTTTAGGTCCAAGAGTGCAGATTTCATTTTCATAATGACTTCGGTTTTTCATGGCTTTGATCATAGCAATATTGATGTGATTCAACCACCTCTCTTTTTTGTCTTGGATGAAATGGAATAATTGGTATAATAAATGGTTCAAAACCCCTGAAAATTGATAGTTATGGGTTGCATTGAGTGTACTCTGGTTCAAATTCAAGTGGATGATGTTTCTGTTATGCTAACTACTTAGATCCTACATAAAATATTATTTCAAGTTTGTGGAGGAAAAGGATAACAATTTTTGTATTGTTGGAATAAATTATTGGAATTTCACTATTTAGGTTACAAGGGTGGAATTCAAGAGGATGAAAACATTTATTTCTGAGAGGGACCATGTTTACATATTAATATTTACAAATCCACCCAATATCAATAAATTTGGATGTAATCTTAACCTTGTTAGAAAACATTACACCATATGTGGACAAGTCAAAACATACCATCCAAATGTTCTTCCTCTATATGCCATGAGACTTCCTTTAAAAGGATAATGATTTCCTAAATATGGGTCCCAAAAAAATATCATTATTGCATCCTTGATTCATGCGAATTAACAATGGAAAAATTGGTATTGTTATGAAGTTATAAATGCATTGTTTTAGATCGGGCTTGGGACCCTAAATAGTTAGCAAACTGGAAACAATAACAAGGGCTCACTTCCGCAACAAAGACCTATTCCAACATGTAGAAAATGGCAATCTAAGCATACTCCAAACCTTTTAAAAGGAGCGTATCACCCTTAATATGTGTTGAATGTTGTTAAAAAGTGATTATTGGCCAATATAGATTTTAGAAGAGGGATCTTAATCAAGAGAGATTTATTACATGCCATGTATGAAAACAAGGTCAAAGTTTCAAACAAACATATTATAAGGGAGTGTTGTAGTTGTAATAAGTGCACACATCTATTATGGCCTTTCTTATACTTCAATCCTGCAAAAACATGGTCAAGGTACTTTTCATGGAGCTGATTAGCCATTGGATTTTCCCTCATTCTCATGATAATTTAAAGAGATACATGTCACATTTAAAGAGGATTGGTACATAATAAAGGAGTACCCAAGCTAGGAATGACATAGTATTAAAAAAGACACATTGGGGAGGTCTCATTCTTTTTGCAACAACATTTTCCCCACCTATTCGCATTGGAGGTCGATGATTTTTAAGGTTGGAAGGAATGATTAAGACTCAAATCCTCGAATTTTCTAATTTGATTCCATTTCAATCCATATGATTATATATTAGGTGAATTAAATAGTCTTTTATTATTATTTTCATTACTAGTTGAGAGTGATAACATTTGTTGTCATGCACAAATCATGCAGTTAAGTTTTCAATGGGGTTTCCAATAGTGATATTGGGATTATTAAAAATATATTTCTTGATTTTATAAATTATTGTATTATAAATTCATAATATTTTTCTTTACCAATTATTGTGTGTTAATGTGCTTGAATTTCTACAATTGATTTTCTACATTAGTTGATTTTGTATTTGAAACATTGTATTCTTGAGTTACTATATGAGGAGGAGCAGGTGCAGGGGAGGATAACCCACAATTTTTAGTGGGGAGGAGACTGAGAGTGAGGTGGTTTATGTGCCAGCCATAAAATCACTTTCTAAACAAAGTGAGACATCAACAATTTTCATGCATGTCAAGCCATGGGGCTTCTTCTATAAGAGGATTAACCAGTCCTTTACTAGTAAAAGGGGTATAGGGAATCAATATCTAGTTGGTATATTATCGTTGTAGTTGATCAATGATTTAATTTTTTATTTGATGAACCTTCATTTCAATGCTCTTTCTTGATTGATTTTCACAACGTGTAGGATTTTTCCTCAATAAATATTGAGCTTTTGGAAATCATTGTTTTCTCTACTATAAATCCCCTTCTCGATTGGATTATATTGATGCATTCTTTGAAATCTAACGTCCAGTAAAATTCTCATTCTGCATTATTTTGTTTGAGGGAGAGCCACATAACAAATTGGCATGACTGTGCCTAGGCATATCTGAAGACATGGGAAAGAAAGCTGAAAATGAAAACTTGTATGTATCTAGTTAGATTCACTTAGAATAATCAATCAACTGTATTTCAATTATGATTTTGTTAGCTCTACCTATAGTTTTATATCCAGTATATTGTTTTGTAATATCGGTCATCTCTGTTAAGCTTCTTTTTTTATCTGAAATATGAAAGTTTTCCTTTTAACACTAAGTCTTCTAAGAAATATTGTACACAATTTTTTACTTTCTTGCTTCAATTGTCTATCACATGGTCAATCTATATTTTTTTAGTACTAGAAGCATTTTATGAAAATTAATGAAATTCACAACATCATTTCGTAAGGCCTTTGGGCAGCTTCAAAAACCTAAAAGATTGAATGCAAAAAATGTTTCGAGGATATAACAGAAAGCTGCATGGATAAAGAAAATAATTTTGAAGATGAGTTCTCCAGGTACTATTTCTCTTTGAACAAGACCACTAGTTGTAGTGGATTGTCAATATTAATAGTTTTTTATCAAGCTTCAACAAAAATCTTATCCTTTTTTATTGATTATTAATTGACGGATTTGTCATTTCTACTTGTTGCTCTTTCTTGAAGTTTTTTTGCTAACTAGTTTGAACTAATTGAGGATCAAACAATGGTGGTATTGTTGTAATATGTTAAATCATTTTTTGTAAAATATCAATCAATGTGTTATATCTTGAAAATTACAAGTAATGTAAATACGGGAAAACTATTGGTTCTTTACATTTAAATCTACAAAATAGATAATAAAAAAATACTCTTATTTATCTTTTCATTATAATGATCACTGATGTTTTGAGTTGAGAGATTGACTTTTTAATCAATATAGGCCTTGGCTCCAAGGAGTGAAATATCTAGCCTCCAAAATACACTAGGATGACCACAGGTGTTCCTTCAAATTGGAAGTTGGGTGATGGAAATTAGTGTGGATTTTATATTCAAGAATCAAATAGCCACTCGAATATGAAAGTTACATTCCAAAATAATCATATTTTGGGGATTACTAGTGGTGATTGCTACATATTTTATTTGTTGGAATTTTCCTCCAAATCATAGCTAATATTGTACCACAGGTCAGGAACCAAATGGGAATGGAATTATCTTTGCAATTTATCCACTTATATTGTAGTGATCCATAAATATAAGCAAACCATTAATAATTTGATATTGACTAGTTGGCTTATTCATGTGTGATAATGGACCGAAACATTAGTTATTATTTGAACAAATGCTCATCATACTTGGGAGTTCTTGACATCATCGACCTCTAGCCCTAGAGTTATTCACTTATCCTTTTACATTATCCAATTATATACATGTATACGAGGCTATTCTATTATTTTATCATTTTTACTTCATTTCATTTTATTCTAGACTTAGCTTTGGCATTTTCTAGGAGTTGTATTTGTACTCCCACTTTGTATAAGTAATATACAACTTGAGCTTTTTAGCAGGTAACTTAGTTGACATTATTATTCCTCGGCTTTCCCTGAAGGTTGAATACTAATTTTACTAAGGTGTTCTTTTCTATGGTGACATTTATTTTCTTTGTTTATACAGGTCATCTGGCCACCTAGCAGTCACTATCGCCCAACTGAAGAAAACTTGTTAGAGTTTCTTGCTTTTATGGGGGAAAATGGAATTGTGATTGTTGATGTTGAGGTATATGTTGTATAAATCCTATATAGTATACTTTAGTTTATATTATAGTGTTCATCATCTTTCATGTCTTATACTTTGCATTGCATATTCTTTCATTTTCAGAAAGAAAAAAAAAACTCATTATTGATGGTAAGAAGCAGGAATTCAAGAAAGAGGAGAACAATAACATTGGAGGAACAAATGAAAAAAGAGAGAGAGAAGATAACTGGTCAAGTGATACTCGTAGAGCCAATAAACTACATAAGACACACACATAGAGATGGATGGTCAAGTCTTCAGAGTTGGTAAATTCACTTGCAATGCCTTGGAAACACAACGATAACGTTTTGAAGTGAAGAAACAATATTTCATGCGTAACTTGTAGTCCAACCAATATTAAGTTGGAAACTTGTATTGTAATGCTTGACATCTTATATAATATAATTTATGTTGTTGAAATTATTTATAGTTTCACTCGATATTATTTAGTATTGTAATTAACATATGTAACTTTGCGTTTTCATATTAGATGAACATGTACATTGTGTGACACTTTTTTAAATTTTGTCGCAAAATCATACTAATTAATTTATGTTGATTAATAACGAACACATAAAATCAATCTAAAACTACTAAATTAGTTGTTTATATTGATTAATGATGAAAATAAATAATATGGTGAAGTTGTGAATTTTGGTATTTTTGCTGCAATAATTCCCCAAACCTGCGAAGGTTCGGATGGCTTCAGCTAGGGTTTCTATTTGCGCTTTGCAAAGCCTGGCCACCGCCACGGATGTCGACCTTGGAGGTACAGTCCCAGCGAGGGCGCCGCTTGATATCGACGCAGCTGTACTCACAACAACTCTCGTTGTTTCTGAGATAGCCCTCTCATCTGTTCTCGCTGCCTCTGAGGCAGACGGCGGATCAGCACCTTGTGCTGCACGAGACGCTGCAACGGTGTTTTCCATCGGCCTTGAGTCCCGATGCCCTGTTTCAAGCGATGGCAAACATATTCTGCGAGATGGGCTCATAGAACAGGAACTCATGGACATTGGCAAGGTTTGATCAGGGGTATACAGCCGGCTACTCTATCTGGAACGTCCCACCTTTGGAATCGAGGACGCCGCTAAGAATACTGCCCATGGGCATTCTGTTGTGGACATGAAGATCTGTCGCCCTGGGGAAAGGAAGATAGCCAGAAAATGCAAGGGTTCTCAAGGGCCTTTGAATTTAAATGCGGTTGGCGGCGGGACTGGATCTGGTCTCAGATCTATAACTTTGGAACGATTTTTTGCTGCCAATGGCCAGAAATCTGAGATCAGTCTCTCGATTTCTTCTCCGCCTCTGATGAGAACAGAGGAGCCATGGACCGAACAGCTGAACTTCCTACCGGCTCGAATAATAGGAGGAGCAGAGACGATGCAAGATGGGGATCAGAAGGGCGCCCCTCAAGCGGCTTCTTCAGAAATTCATTCGACTATTTACCCTCATCATAGCTCACCCTCGGGTTTTCAAATCCAGATCTTACTTCTTTCAGGAAAAACGCTTTTTCTTTGCGTGTCGGCCTCAGATCTGGTGCTTAACCTCCTGCGAGAGCTTGGGCTCAGGTTGGGTATCCCCACAACCCTGCTGAGACTGACTTACCAAGGTAAACATCTCGAAGACTCTCTGCCCTTGTCTTATTATAGTATTGATAGAGATGCTTTAGTGATGCTCACCTTACGTCTGCGAGGAGGAGCATCTGGGCAGACCTCGTCGGCCCCTGCTTTCTCCTATAAAGATGCGGTTCATGCTCAATCCTCCAAGAAGACTGCCAAACTAGCTGAGGCTCCCAAGCCTTTCTTGGTGGATAAAATGGAAGAAACTCCTTCCATTGAAATCTCTCATCCATCTCTGGATTATCAATATCAGTTGTTTGTAGAAACAGCCATCATCTGCAGATTTAACGGACTATGGCCTCATACTGCCGATCTATACCAGTGGCTCCACTCCAACTGGACCAACAACTACAAGGTCTTCTTTTGCTCGAAAGGTTTCTTCATTTTCGCCTTTGCCTCCAGTGATGATTACAAGAAAGCCTTAATGGGAGGCCCTTGGTTTTGGGGATCAGCGGGACTTTTCCTCACACCCTGGTTCCCCGATTTCGACCCCTCTTCGGTTGTCATCACCAAGCTACCCATTTGGGTCCGCCTTCCAAATATCTCTGCTCATCTATAGCATTTCGTTGTCTTCCAAGGGATTGGGGATTCATTAGGATGCTTCTTGGCAACAGACACCTCTCGAGGGGAAAAAGGAATTTATACTTTTGGCCAAATATGCACAGAAATAGACATTAGTAAAGGGCTGCCTGATCAGATCAACCTCAAAGTTGGGGACTTTCATTGGACGCAAACCTTAGACTATGAGAACATTGCTTTCAGATGTCGCCATTGCTATCAGACGAGGCATCTTCAGAATACTTGTGCGACATTCCTCGACAAAAAGAAGAATATCTCGTGCAAATCCAAATCCAAGAACTGGAAACCATGTGATAGACCTCCAATGGATGACATAGATTCCTCTAGCTCTGATGAGGAGGACATAGAGGTGGAAGTGGAGAATCAGGACCTCCCGAGAGACGTGCCCCCAGCACGCCCAGCGGATTCTGCTGCTCCTCCGACTTCGCAGAAGCGCACTCATGAGTCTTCATCCTCAGATTCAGATAAGGAGACTCCTCCTTCTGTGAAGAATAGTTTGCAGGTAGTTCCAGTCCAGCCAGCTCACAATGGCTGGGTCACAGTCAGTAAAAATAAAGGGAAAAAATGTCGATTGGGAGATTCTCCCCATTCTGGGTCGACTCCCTAGTCTATTTCTTTATTTTGTTCTTCTTGTCATCTTTTGCTTCTACCGTGGATGTTCATTGGGACTGAGGTTGATAGTTTATCATTTCCAGCTCCCTTGCTCTCATGCTACGCTTCTATGCAAGCTTTGATTGCACTATATTTCTCTACTTAATAGAATTAGTCTTACTCAGAAAAGAAAAAAAATAAAAATTGATGAAAATAAATAAAATGAATATAATACTAAATTAGTTGTTTATAATGATTATTAATGAAAGTAAATGAAATAAATATAAAATATAAAATTAATCATTTATATAATTAATATGAGACTACCAAAAAAATATGAATGACTACTGCAAATGATAAATTTGTGATTACAAATGACAAATAAATTTTGTATACATACAATTATTAGTAGCTAATTTATAGTATCTTATAACACAACCAAAATTTAGTCATATTTCTTTGGTCATTAATTGGTTTCAAACGATGACTAACATTTGCATATATATGACTATCAGTAGCTAATTTACAGTATCTTATAATGTGACCAAAATGATGTGACCGACATTTTGGTCATATTTCTTTGGTCATTAATTGATTTTCTTTGGTGATTGTATAGTAATATATTTTGTTGTATATTTGGTCATTAATTATGGAAATTAATGACTAAATAAACGGCTAAATTTATGACCAAATTTATGACTAAATATACTACTAGACAATTAAATTGAGACAACCAATTAGTGACTAAGCTAAAAATGGCTAAAAGTTGGTCGCGTTATAAGATACTGTAAATTAGCTACTATTGGTCACCAACCAAAAAATGGTCATTGACATGCAAAATTTAGTTTTATTTTAGTGATTAATTAGCAATTTTTTACTAGTAATCCCCTTATTTATTTTCTACTCACACTCCCTTCTGGAATGCGAAAATATTCTAGATTCTACTACCAAACTATCTTGGAAAAAATTGAACTTCTGAGACTCGAAGTTCCCTCAAAGAAATTTTCCCTTTATGTGATTTTCTCTTCCACCCAACGATGATTTCGTTGCTTCAAAACCCTCTGCATCGAACCAAGGAATTTTCTTAGAAAAATTAGGAGTTGCAGCTGCTCCCTCTAACTGTTGGAATCACTGACATGGGAAAATCATCTTTTCTGCAACCCTGCAACTGAAAATCGAATTCTTGCGCCATAAATTTGGCTTTCCTTTTGGAGCACTACGCTGCCTCTAAGAATTGTAGGCTATTTCTCCTTCTGAGTAGATAAATTCTCTCTTCCTCTTATGAGCTTCTCGACTTATCACTCACTCTATGATACCATGTGAAAATTTCAAAACAGAAATCTTATTGCAACAACTATAAATTATTCTTCTAATTGTTAATTAATTTAACAATTTATTTTCTATGACAAAGACTGAAGAAATCACATTGCAAACTTCACAAATAAAACCGTGGAAAATAATAATGTTGGAAACTGAGAAAATACTAGCACACACACATAAAAATGACACCATTATTTTCGGACAATTGTCCCCATAAAAACCCAACTTGGGAAAATCGGTGCAACAACTGAAGGTTTTTATTATAGAAGTAGTGAATATTGAGTACAATCCATGGATGCGTAATTGATAATATAATCAGAAAGTATATGACATAAATAATTAGAGAGAAAATTCTGTCACCCCACACGCAATCTCGACACTGGCTTCTATAGAAAAATTAGTCGTCCAAACCCCAGCGTAGGCCCTATGCGTAGTCCTTGCACTACCTCTCACACGTGTGGCTAGAATCTATCTCTGAGCAAGTTAGTTAGCCTACCTCTGCTACTAGAAGTGACTCTCCATCCCTCTGGAAGACCTTTGGAAATTGAATGGACCTCCTCCTCAGCTAAATCAAATGAATCTGCATTAGCTACTGCACAGTCCTTGTGTTGCTTCTGTGTGGATCACTTATGTCACTTGTTGCTTCCTGAGCTTTGATCCTCTCAACCCTTGATTGATTTGAGCTTAAAACACACACACACACACACAAACACACGCATATGCCCACCATAAAAAGAATTCCAAATCTCTTTTATTTTGAGCAACATATCAATAAAATGGTTTAACCATAAGAATTTTTTATTTTTAATTACTTTATATAATCTGTACATAGTTGACAATGAAATCTCTTTAAATAGATTTATCCCGCATATTAGAGATTAGAAAGCATGAACACACACACACACTCTCTCTCTCTCTCTCTCTCTCTCTCTCTCTCTCTCTCTCTCTCTCTCTCTGTACGCATTGATTTTTTTTGTTATTAATGTTATTGTAAAATACTACACATCATTTCAATATTAATCATGAAAGGAATTACACGTCTCTCTCATACCTTGAATTAGAAACCATTGATCAAGTTGATATAAAATTATTTCATGTAAGATGGGAATTGAAATCTTTTATTTATGTTGAACATTAAAATATTCATTTTATTTTCTCTCTCTATATATGTATGTAACTATGAAATTAATATTGAAATATTAGTTAACATTGATGTTCAAATATTTTATTCAAAGTACACATTGCAATAAGGAGGATAACACACAACTAGCTCATACTACAAAAATAAATATATAATAATTTTTTTTACATTTATTTTTTTTATCTATGTGTATATAAAGTTGATATAAAATTATGTTTATTTTTTTTCAAGGAATCGTAATTTTATTCAACTTGAAACAAGGAGAAAATTTGCATTTTGTAGACATTGAACAACATTAAATCATATCATTATTTCGACTGATGCACAATAAAAATAAAACTATAAAAAATTACATATATTATGTCGGGGCTAGGTGTGATAAAAATCACTTAACTAATCCATTTTGCCTCTCTTTTTCTGAACCTTTTTCCAAACCACATGGTTGAGATAAACTCTTACCATTATCAATTCATTTCCAGTCATCTACAAAGGGACTTCTTTATCGGAGTTCTAACTCTCTGAGACATGATTTCTCTTTATACCCCTCATTCCCTTTTGTTGTGTCTTTCCTCTTTCTGTTGCTCTAGTTATTGTATCTCTAATAATTCAGTGCCCTTCTAGATCTGGGTTAAATATCCCGATTGATCCATCGCGCCTCCATCTGCTTGGTTTCCATGTTGAGACTTTGCGCCCATGTTTGGATGTTTCTCCATGGTATCTTCTTCTTAATATTTATAAAGTTGTGGTTTAGATACGTGTTATCCCTTAGGCTTAACGAATTTCCTCTTTTACTTATTTGGGATCTCTTTTGCCTGTGGGAATGTGTTATGTAGATGTCATGTTTGAAAATAAATTCGACATCTAAATGTCATATTCTTGTAAGATAATACTTGGGTACATTGAAATTTTTTATGTTTAAGCCGTATATGGTTAGGGAGACCATTGATGTGGTTTATCTCTACACAATTTCTGGAAAAAATAAATATACCTTTTTATGTTTTGTCAAGGCCCATATTTTTTAATTTTCTGAGAGTATTTCCAATATCCTCTAGGACTTGATGGTTCCAGAAAGGAAGATGGAGGTTGCGTAGTCTCACCCATAATGGTAATGTTGAAACTACCATATTTGTAGCATCAAAATATAGAAACCATGGAGTAATGAAGAGCTATGCTCTACCCTAGAACCATGACCCTTTGTTTAGGACATAATCTAGATCTTTTAGTGTGTCTAATTGAAAAATGAAGAAACCCTTAGAATATAATAGATATCATAGTTGGGGGGAAAAGTAGAGAATATCCATTGGTGTAATGCATCATATCTATGCCAGAAGCCGTTGAATTTTCATATGAAAACATTTAATTGTAGATGTTAGCCATCAGTATTTTTTACATGTTAGTGATGACTATATCCATAGCTGAGTTTTCTAGAAGCTGAATTCCATATGTCAATCTGTCGTCTAGAAAACCCTCATAAAACTTTTTTTCGCCCTTCTACTTTTCAGTCCGCCCATGTCAAAATCAAAACCTCATTATCCCTTTCCTATCCAGCTTCAGCCCTACTGGTCTGCCCATCAGTTTTAAAAAGAAAATCCAAATATGTTTCAAAAGTTTTCCCCTATGTTAGGAAGTGGCGCTTTAAGACATTTTACCCTTGGCGATCATCAAAAAGCCAAAAAGCCTCCATCTGTTACAGACCAACCATAACTGACCTCCCACTCTGCAAATGAAATTGACAAACAGCTCTAAGTCGCGCCACTTATATCCCTAGGTCTCAGCACTGCATAAACCCCAATCTCAAGCTGACTATTAGGTGTTTCACAGTGTTTTATAGATTCTGCAAAGAACAGGAAATATAACTTCATCTTAGGACTAAATGCTTGGATCTATAGTTAGAGGAACAACTGCTTCTAAATGTATTATGAGCCTGAGATGAAGCTGCAAAACAAAGAATCACTCATCAAGACCTTACAGCTCTTTCCAGCATGAAAATCACAGTAAGAAAAAGACATCACTGTCACAGCAAACTGGTAAATTATCATGGCCTAGAACCTCCTTCATTTACGAGCAGAGGGTTAGGGCGCCTCCTTCATCCACAAGCAGAGGGCGCGGGCCAGTATTGACTTTAAAGATTGCAAAATTCCAGGTTTGCCTTTTACTGAACAGTGAAACAATATCTCCAGGTTGTATGAATGTGACTGATGATCATAACAGGAATAAAGTTTGAAATATGCTAGCTCAAAGGAAAAAAGAGTCTGGTCTGATAAAGGAGGTCATTTCAAGCTTTCAAATCATATAAATTGTTGAACTTTAGAAAGGCATGTCATTAGTAAACATTCCAATCATAAGCAACCTGCTTGACACAAGATCAAATTGAAGAGGTGCTGACAAAACATGCCATTACACAGGTAGAAAGAAAGTTCTTGGTTTCTCAAAAGGCACTAACCTCCATAGTCACAGAGACTATTTTTCAAGTAATTTGTCATAAGTTGACTAAAGCAAATAATGATTTTTCAGTCACCCTCAGAGCAGTGCAGGGAGACAGTGTCACTTTGGCTAGGGTTTCTTCTGAAACACAGTGATGATTGCATGTAGAGATGCTAGTATTGATGTTTTTCAAGTGGTTTACTTTCCATCACATCCAGGGAAAAGCTATGTCAAACAGATTTGTCAAGCAACCTTCGGATACTTTACCTGATGAAGAGCCTCCTCCATGTATGAGCAGATGGCCAAAGCCTTGGATATTGTTGAAGACTGATTAGTCAGAAAGGTGCAGTGGAAGGATACAAAGGAAGAAAGCAAAAATTCTTTACACCAGGTAAAAGATAGTGTTTATGATTCAAAAGTATTGGTTTTCATATTCAAATGAAAATGTCTGTCAAACTGTACCTATAGTGGAAAAAAGGAAAATTATGTTTAGTTTCTCCAAAAGAGGTCTGCTCCTATAACAGAGAACCAAGATGCCTTGTTGATATATTCTGAGCAGAGGAGAGGCGCCCTTTTTTAGACAGAGAATGATAAACAGAGGTGAATGCAACTGTAGTTTTGCACTTTTAGTCAAGATTAGTTTCACAGTGGGCATCATTAACTCCAAAGAATTAAGAGCAAAGTGTTAGTTTATATTGCAAAAATGGAAAGGACCTCTGTCAAAATTTCAAAAGACACCCCCTGCAACATAAATTATCCTCTATGGATGTCCTCTTTTCATACAAAGCGCCAGAAGTATAGAAGGGGTTTTTAAGGTGGCAGTTTAGCTTTTTCCTCAGCAAAAGGCACTGCAAAGTAAGATACACAGTGGTTCATAGCATACATAAAAGACTTTGACATGTTTTCAGTTTCTGGAGAGGAGTTCAAAACAAGATATAGGCAGGTTCATTATTAAATGGTCAAAGGTACCTTGCTGGTACATTTTGAGCAGAGTAAAGGTGTTAGAAGAATCGCCCTTCTTGATAGACAGAGGATGAAAGAGTTTACATGAATGCCACTGAAGGAGTGCACCCATAGTCAAAAAGAGGCTCAAATATCTCATCTCAGCAAATACAAAGGGATAGTAAAATTTCCATGGCTGTTGAATCATAATACCTCTGCCACAGCAAAATTAGGGTTAAGGAGCGCCCGGGCAGTTTGATTCAAAACGCTTTTCTGACCAAAAAAAGATGAAATTTACAAAAGTGAGAGAGGTTTTTGTCCCTCATAGGTTCAAGAAGAAAACCCTTCTTCAGTTTCTACACAGGTATCATGGTTTATGAGAAATGTGAAAAATACAGATGTCACGGGAGAATTTCTGCACTAGGATTCATCATTTTGACCAGTGATGGGACAGTCAGATTTTGAACAGCCAAATGGACTCCAAATGAAAAAATTCAAGTTGATATGGAAACTATACTTCCACAGATTTCCAATGAGCCATCTCGGGCCAAATTTCGACAAAAGGAAGGCATCCAAAAGTAGCCTGCAATCAACGCTATGTTTTTCTGCACCAGCATTCACCATTTTTGACCAGTGATGGGACAGTCAGTTTTTGAGCACCCAAATGGACACCAAATGAAACCAATCAAGCATATTTGGAAAGTATACTTCTCTATCTTTCCAACGAGCCATCTCGGGCCCAATTCCGACACCAGGAAGGCATTCAAAAATGACCTACAAACAACTCGATGCATTTCTGCACCAGGATTCACCAGTTTTAACCAGTGTTGGGAAAATAAATTTTTGAAGGATCAAATGGACACCAAATGAAAAAATTCAAGTTGTTCTGGAAAGTAGACTTCCACAGCTTTCCAACGAGCCATCTCGCGCCCAATTCCGACACCGAGAAGGCCTTCAAAATGGACTTCAAACTTGCGCGACACTCCTGGAAAGGTGCGCGACGCGCCTGTGCACAAAATTTCCAAAGGAGTGCACTGCTGCGCGACGCGCCTGTAGCAGCCCGCGGCACTCCTGTAGAAATGGTCAAGAAACTCACCAAAAACCTTAAAAAACTCTTTCCAAGAGCTGCTTAACCAGTCAAGCAAAGATAATCATTGATTTTCAAGTTCCGAAAGTTGAGATTGTTTTGGAAAAATGGTTGGACATGGTGACAAACATCGACATAGCAAGAGACACAAAACTTCTAAAAAGGAGGAGCAACTTGCAGATGAAGACATGGACTATGTAGAGGAATATGAAGAAGATTACCAAGATGGTAAGGGTGATGGGCTACAAAAGAGAGATTTTTCAAAGTTGGAAACTAAAACCTAATCATTTTAACAGATCACTATGGGTCTACTTTGATGGACGGATATTTTTGGAGACCTTTTTCTGCACTTTATAAACAAGCATATGACTTCCTAATTGCTATTGTTGAACCTGTTTGTAGGCCAGAATCTATGCATGAGTACAATTTGACACCTCATTCATTGTATGCTGTTGTTTCTGTGGGGCTTGAAACTGAAACAATTATTGTTGTACTAAACATGTTATCAAAAACAAAACTTCCCAAAGAGATCATTGATTTCAGTAATGGATCAACTGAAAATTATGGAAAATTCAAACTTGTGTTGAAAAAGAATCTCTATTTTGCGGACTCCCCATATCCAGAGGTTCTGAAGACCTTGCTTAAATATGTTGTAATTGCTCGGTCAAGAATACATTCATCTGAGGTCTCTGAAATAAAAGGAGGGGATATGTTCACAATTAGTAAAGCCCCTAATGAAATTGGAGGAAGCCACACAGAACTCATTGGTACTGAGGACATCACAGCAGTGATTGAAGAAAAAGAAACACATTCATTTGAAATTGATCCTGCTCAGGTTGAAAATGTGAAACAACGTTGCTTACCAAATGCTTTAAATTATCCCATGCTGGAGGAGTTTTGTTGTTGAATGCTACAGGTCTTTGAGCTCTCACCAAGCATTACAAACTCTGCTACTTTATCTCATATACACAATAACTTTTGATTGTGTAAGATACATTTTATTGTTAACTGTCTTCATGTTGTTAAATCTGCTGATCGAGTGCCTACAAGGAAAAAGGAGGTTTTGAAGCTAAGAAGATTGTGTTTGGCCTTCTTCTGAAAAGGGACAAGGGTGTCCTACGTCCTAAAAACATCACAGAGCAGAATACCTTTAACACAAAACACAAGAAAATTTTCTTGACTGTCTATCTTCATTTCACTGTGTTTTTCTTCTTAAAGGGTCTGCTTGTTGGATTGCATATTAAAGGGGAAGGCAGCTTTCCGAAGGAGCAGAGGTCTCATATTAAAGAGGGCATTTCACAATACATTTGGAAACATTGTTGCTTAACCAAACAGTGTTTAACCTTTCATAAAGCAGAGTTAGTGAGGAGTGTGCCACTATAATTCGAAGGTATTGTCAAAAATGGGTATGGTGAACAGTGAAACATAAGAAAGGCAGTATGTTTGATTGAAAGGAGTGTATTATTATTTGATTACTACAGGTCTTTTTGTGTTCACACCAAAAACACCAAGGCCTCTGTTACCTTTGTCCAAGCTCAGAAAATCAGTTAACTGTCTATGTATTTTAAAACTAACTGTGGTCTTATCTTTAAAAATTATTTGGTGGAATGGCACACAGAGAAAGGACATGGTTTGGAAGGAGCAGGAATCTTATACCCAAGGAAGGCATCACACCCAACATTTGAAAACATGGTTACCTTCATCAAAATAGTGACTGACATAGAAGGTAGAATTTTGTTTAAGCAACAAGAGGATGATGAACAAGGCCATGATAGTGATGAGCAAGGGCAACTAAGAGATGATACACAGCAGCATCCTGATGATGGCAAGCAAATACAAAACATCGATCATGAAGGGAATTCTCCAAAGCATGTGCTATCTGCCTCTCCTGGGCAAGGGGCCATGACTTCTTCATCCAAAGCCAGAATGCCAAACATCAAAGAAGAAAACCCAAGAGACGTTGAAGGAGGCTAAAGGGAAGTGCTCGGCACGGAAAGTGAGAAAAGACACTTCAGGACTTCATATTTTGGCTTCATCTTCAGAACATTTTGCTAGGGACCCTTGAGGGTCATACACACCGATTTTGGGCAAATTTTGACATGCTTTGGTTTTTTTGGCATTTGTGAGTTTTTAATCAAAAACTCATAATTGCGCCATTTCAGTTTGATGAGTTTTCAAGGGAGGAGGATGATACCGATGGATGCCATAATTCCATGAGCAGGTCTCCAGCGATTTTCAGGGCATTTGAAGATCATTCACCCCCTCAAATTGGCGAAAAACACCCTCATTTTGCACGTTATGCCCGCCATATCAGCAGTCTGCTATTTTCTGGGTTTTTTCACACAGGTACAGTTTTGGATGACTTCCGGACCTCGGATTGAGTTGGTTCTAGTTGCGCCGGAAAGTAGACACAAAGATCTTTCCAGCAAGCTCTCATGAGCCTCATTTCGACATCGGGAAGGCTACCTATTGCATCCAGCAAGTCAGGGGACCTTTTTCAGGCATAAATATGAAGTATTTTTGTAATTTTTGAACTCCAAAAATATGCTTTTCCCAAATGTGCGTTAAGCTATTTTTATCATTGGGAAATCATGTAAAGTCAATATAATTTCTGTTTTTAGCAGTTTTTTAGATATTTTATGGGATATTTTGTGCCTTGGGCTTTGCAAAGCCTCAAGGACAAGTTTAGATATTTTGACTTGGCCAATGGGATAGCTAGTCGCTCCATGAGGTTTTCCTCCCTCAAGCCTATTTATTCCATGGGTTTCATTGTAAATCAGAGGCTGAACTTGAGAGAAGAATTAATACATTGGTCATATGAGCTTTGAAGAATACAATTGAGTTATGATTTTTGGACTGCCTCTTGGATGCTTTTGAGGAATAATGAAGGATTGTTGATGGATTCCTTGACATGGTAGAATGGTATAGTGTCTCTTGATATGTTTTGTCTTCTAGTTTTCATTCATAATACATATTTCTTGCTGCTATAGATCAGTAAAGATTGATTTTGAGATATGCCCATGGAGGCACCTCAAAATCCCTGAATCTTCATAGCTTGATGTTTTCTTCTTCCTTAGTTATGCTAAAGAATTCTTAGTTTCTCTTTAGTAACTTAAGGTATTGTTGCTAAGTTTTATTCATAAGTTCTATGTATGTTGAGTAGGATGTATGGTTTGCCCTACCTACCTACAAGCTGCCCATAGTTCTGTCCATAAAACTTTCTCTTTGACTGATTTGTTGATCATCTCGTTGAACCAAGGAGGCCTAGTCCCGATCTAGCCCTTTGCCTAAAACTATGAAAACTTATTTGTCCAAGTGCCCAATGACTTAGAGACTATGTTTAGGCATTCCGGCATAGTTTATGAGTTGTTAGTTTGTCTCATGTGTTTTCCCCAAAGTCCGATAGCCATTTCCCGAAGTTAGAGGGTCTTATACCTCTATGTATGGCTGGAATGTTTGATTTCTATGTATTAATTAGCTTATAGTTATACTTAGCATGATTAATGGCTTGCTATTACATGTTTATGTCTGCTATTAACTAGTTACACTTGAAATCCCTTGTCTTTCACCAACTTGTTGTCCACTTAATCCATTTTTCCCAGAGATCCCTTCTACCGTGAATCAAATCGGCCCTACAGTAGCTTTACATCATCACCTCATAGCTTCCTTGACCTGTTTGACCCCATAGCCCAATTTATCTACATCTTGTTATCCAGTTTATGTATTTGATCAATTTCATCCCTGACAAACTTAAGAACTAAAAAAAAAACCAAAAACACACTTCATAACTAGCCTAATATCAGAACACCGCAAGTAAACACACCAACATCTTTTACACATATAGAGAGAGCCCTCTCTGAGTCCAGGAAGGCTAGGTCCTTGGGCTCCAAAGCTTGGTTTGATGTTACATCGTCATTTGGCTAGCCAATCGGCCAAATCACGGGACCCTAACAGTAGATTAGAAAAAATATATTTTACCTCTGGAAGATTAACTTCCATGGCTAGTCTTATTCCATTTTTTTTACTATGTAGGATCCTAAGAGGTTTTAGATATTATATGTTGGTATGTAAGCCTTCCCTTGCACTACATCCTTAAAAGAGGCAGGTCCACTGAGGTTTCTATAGATTTGTGCTCCTATGTGCAACCTCAGATTTAAGATAATAGTGGAGTTTCACACAATACCATAGTCCTTCATCTGGTGAGAATCCTAAAACACTTTCCCTTCAAATAATAAGTTTGAAATTTTGCAGAAATACCAAGTATGTATGTTTTGTTACTAGTTTTCCACCAGATCCAAGCACTTGATCCAAAAAACGGAGGTCTTCCCATTTATATTTTTTAAGAAATTTTGAAATGAAACACCGATACACCTGTGATTAGGATCTTGGGAAGACAAATTCCTTATGAATATTTGCCTCTTCAGAACCACAAACCCCATATCTATCACTCAGGAAATCCCTAATGAGTGTTCCCTTCATAGCCATCCTGATCTTGCGTTACCCCTAAAAAAGATTGAAAACATGTATGGATCTAAACATGCAAACATAAAAACCCATCCAAAAACATACTTGGAATTAATATATCCTTCTACCCACTCCATCGATACCGATGAAGGAAGGTATTGAGTTTTTTCAATCAGATCGTCTCCGATCTGAGGGAAACAAAGTAAAAAAGCTTGAAAAACAAGATATTCAGGCCATGAGAACCCACAGAGAGACACCCAATCCCCCTTCTCACCATCAACACATAAACGTAAAAGGGACCAACGATCTATGAAAAGTAGATACAAACCCTCTACATGGATTTCCCAAACACGTCATTGAACACCAACCAGCAAACAACCAAAATCCACACATCTACAAAAAAGAGAGTCGAGAGGTGTTCAAATCCTAAAAATTGAGGGGAGAAAAGTTGTGTCAAGTACTTGAGGCTCGTCTTCTATAGACATTGCAATCTCTCGGCTTGTGGTAGTGCCATCCCAAACAATGCGAGAAGAATAGGCCCTAGCTTGTCACTCGTACTTCATCTTTGCTTCCTTCGAACAAGATGGATATTTTTGATATACGATTACGTTACTTAATAGGGAAACTGGAATACTACTTAAAAAAATAAAAATATAAGAAATTTTTTATATTCAGTTTATTTATGTCTATATATAAAGTTGACATAAAATTATGTTACTTAATATGGAAAACGAAATTTTTTTTGTTCAAAGTCGACACTAATTTTTTTTTGTTATTAATATTTCTTTTTGAAATACCACATGTCAACTCTATATACTTAAATGAATTTCACATCTCCTTCATAGTGGGTTGTGATATCAATGTTACTTTAAATGTGATGTGTAATCTCCATACTGTGGTAAAATAATTTCACATCTCCCATATACCAAAAATACTAAAAAGTAGAAAGCAACGTTATGAATCAAATTCGAAATTTTTACTACCAATTACTTTCTCTCTCATGCATTATGTTATTTATGATGAACACTGAAATGCTTTGTTTATTTATTTATTTTTTCTCAATAATATTTTTATTTTTTAATATAATTATTATTTTATTTCTTTTAATGTAATGTTACGTGACAGCATCTCTCATATTAAATGTAGAGCATTTCATGAAGCAATAATTTTTATTACAAAAATATTTATCTACTATTAAAAAAAATATAATATCTTAATTTTTATTTTAAATTAAATAAAAAATTTAAACAAATTTGAAATTTTAATAATTAAAATATTATTTTATTTACATATTTGTAATAATTACCACTTTATTAATTATATATATATATATATATATATATATATATATATATATATATATAACCTTAATTATTTAAACAATTAAATTATAGAATAATTAAGTGCTACTGAATTTATATTATATTAAAAATAAATTATAATATAGTATCATTTTTGTGAAATCGCAAATTTTCATCACATGGAAAGCACAATTAACATTATTCACCATTCTTGTGTAAAAAGTGTTTACCCTACTCACTCACGCCTTATTAGTTTTTCCTCATTTAATCGTTACTTTTCCTTCATCACCATCAATGTAGCCATTATTCTATAGCGATGCTATGGAATTCGATGCAAGAGGATCTCTTATTCATAAGGGTTTCAAATAGAATTGGATTAGATGGAGAAGCATTTGGTTAGATTCCTATAGCCAAGTTACTAAAATGAACGAACTCAACTTTCATAAAGGAAGCCATTTCTTAATTGGATTTTACATCTTTGAAATTAAGAAGAAAAGTTTTGTTTTGTTTTGTTTTTTTTTTATTATTATTATTATCTGAATTCATTTTAATTGGAAAATTTACAAGTCTTTGGCTAGCCCAAAAGCTATAGGATTGCCAAAAGCTATAGAATCCTAAGCTGTAAAACACTCGTCACTTAAGATTCATGAATAAATATTTCATTTTTCTCTAGTTAAGGATATTTTGTGTTTCTTTTTATCAATAGAAAGGAATGTGATTTGCTTTTTTACTCTAGACTCGATTTCTTGGAATTTTGGGGAATGTTCTTATCTCCTTGGTATCTCATTTTCAACCCAAAATTATATATTTCTTCAACACTAAAGTGGGCAAGCTTACCACATCTCTAATTGATAATAGAGTATAGTTCTCTCAGAAGATTAGGAATAAGCTAAGTTGATTAATTAGTCGAGGAAAACCAAGAAGGAAACGTGTACTTGTCCACACAAATCTATGTGGATGTGACCTAGAGAAGGGACTTCCAAAGGAATTCAAAATTAACATGGATATGGTTGGAGTCACTAGCAATACCTAATTATGAGCACTTTCTTAAGTGCAACACATGCCATGCTTATGAATATTTCAGGAAAAATTCCAAAATTTCAAAAGGAACAACCTCCTCCAAAGTAGTCATTGAATACGGATGACGAGTTCAAGTCAACACCTAGTAGGTATATAAAATCTTAGCACAAGGGCTCTCAATAATCAAATTAGTCCCAAGAATTACCTTTCAAAACAAGCATTGAAAAAATCAAAGTTTCTTGAAAACTAGACACTGTAGAGAAATAAATTGAAGGGGAAGAAAAATCACAAAAAAAAATCCAACTTTAGAACAACTCAACTTGAAGTAAGCTGAAAATCCATCCATTAAATAAATTCCAAAGACAATGTCTCATCAGAAGAGAAGGAAGCAAAAGGAGGAAGAGAAGGAAGAAGATGAAACAAAGGAATCAGAGGAAGAAGATGAATAAGATTGAGAAGAGGAAGATGTGGCGTAACGGAATATTGCAATCCTTGAACATTATTCTAATGTTGCACGCCCATTCACCCGAGACATCAAAATATCTTACTTCTATTGGAGTTGTAAAGAAAGCTTTAAACACCTCCCCTTCTCTCACTAAGGGAAAGAAATCTAGTCATAGGCAAAGAAAAAATGAGGTAGAATCGAATATCCTTTTGGAGAATCAATTAATTTAAAGTCTCCACTTTTTAAGAGAGAGTAATATACCACAAACAATAGCCAAATATTGTTTCTGCATTCTATTATATAATCACTTTGTAAGAATATATCCTTGTTTTAAAACATATTAAAAAAAAGGTGTATGTAAGTAAGTCCATCTGTTTTCCCTTCTAATTATTTTATAGGAGAAAGAAAGTATTGCAGATCATGATCCACCTTTTTAAACTTAGTAGTTGATGTATATGTAGCTATTCCAAAAGCAAATTTTAATCCTTAAGAAAAAAAAAATAACATATATTTATATTATTTAAAAAAAAAACTTTTAACGAAATTTAATTTTGAAATTAATAAAATAATTATATATTACTTTTATATAAAATAGATAATTTCCTATTAAAAATTTAATTTTAATTATATTTATAAATAAAAATATAATATATTTTTAAGTTACAAATAGAAATAATATAGATATATATTTATTTATATGTGTCATAAAATTATATCAACAAAAACATAAAAATAATTGCTTAATAAATATTTAATTTTAATTATGTTTTAAATTAAAGTATATATCAACATAGATTTATTTTTAACTATAGATCTATTATAGGTCAAGAGGGATCAAATCTCTTAATATGCAAATCTCTTTTTGAGTGTAAAACTCAAAGGAAATGTTTGCACCTTAACAGATTTGATTAGTATTGACTGTTGGTAGATGTGGAGTTAAGATGAATCTATTACATATCTCTATCATATTTTGAATTGGAGAGAATTAAAAATGGAAATTGAAGTATTTTATTTATGATCGACATTAATTTTCATTGTTATCCGTATTTTTTATTTGTTAATGTAAATATTGTTTTATTATTTTTAAATATAACATTATCTAACAACATATTCTTCATTATAAACTATAGAACAACTCTAAACACAATAATTTGTAATTTAAAAATATACATCATTTTTATATTAATTCTACCATTTTTATAAACTATCAAAGTTATTAGTCTCTACTAAGGCATGACTCTAGCAATTGATTTTCCTCTTGACCACCACTATTAGTTTAGCATTTAGCAATGCAAGTTATAATGTTTAACTTTGGAAAAAAAAATATATTTTTAATATTGTTGAAAATTTTATTTTTCAAACGTTTGTTTCGACCATAACTTAGAAGATCTTATTGTAGTTTTTGTGTCGTATGGATAACTGCCTCAAATTTTTTTGTCATAATTCTTGGATGTAGTTGCAATCTTTATGCCATGATTTCTAAATATTTGTGCAATGATTTTCATTGTTAATATTTATAAGAAAACAATCTAAAATTAAAATCCTTGAAAATAGCTCATACTGATGTTTATCGTCAATTTTCATATTTACTCAAGTATTTGAATAAAAAATGAATAGGAACAAGATGGAAATGAATATACCTACCATTATTTATGTTTTCTTCAAGGCTTTAACATGTAGGAGTAAAAGTATAAATGTGCAAACTTAGTAGGGGTTGCTACCCACCAAAAATGTATGCATGTCATAATAAACAATTAAATGATGAAGACTTTTCATGCTTCAACATAAACAAATTTGTCTATTTTATATCATGTTTCTAAGGATATAAAATATAATAATATTTTAATTCAACGTGTATACTACATTAGTTTAGTTGAGGCAGTTACGTCCAACAATCAGTGCCTTACAATTTTAGAATCTAAATGGTTGTCTTAACCATTCAGATATGGATTTTTCTATTGGTTTTGTCATTCTGTTTCAAACCATTAAATTGCATTTAATGCCATTATCACTGGGAAACATTCTTCATTGATAGTAAGTATTGATATGAGTATGCCAATATGGAGTTGATTTTTCTTCTGAAAAAGTATTTGAAACATACTGGGTTCTTTGATTCATCAACATTTTATAGTGTTTCTTGTGTTGTTATTTTCAGCAAAAAGTGAATCACATACTCTCCCAAATTGATTACTTATCCAAATTTTAATATCTAGTGAGTTTAATGGGGCGTTTCGCAAATGATACCAAAACATTCCAGGCAGGGTACTCAACCTCTTCTAGTCCAATATATAATCCATGTCCTTAAATGCTTCTAATTTTCTTGAACTGTTGCTAACTATTATTAATGCAGGTGGAGAGAGGTGAAGGTGAGGTGGCTTTTGCCATATAGTGTTAGGAAGAAGCTCTCAAACATATTTAGTCTCCTTGAAAACACCCTCACAGATTTTGAGGGTGTAAAAGACGTGCCAGACAAATGTAGGAGATTGGTCTTTGACAAGCGGGATCGATGCAATGATTTTACAAGTAGAGAGACAGTTTCACACTTGCACACGGTATGGAAATTAAAGAGCATGTTAAAGATATCCTATTTGAACCAGATATCTAGAATAAATTATTCAAATAAATAAAGCGCCCACTCATAGTTTAGTAATGCATCTTGTTGTGCACTTTTATAAAAAGTTTTTTTTTTTTTGTTAATTTAAACTTAGCAGAGACATATCAAAATTGAAAGCTGACATACCACTTCTTTTTTGTTAATTTAGACTTAGCACAATCATATCAAATTTGAAAGTTGACATGCACACTTTTTTTTTTTGGGTGTTAATTTAGACTTAGCACAAACATATCAAATTCGAAAGCTGACATGCGACATTTGCTTTTAGGTAAATAATACTAATTAAATTTCACTTTTTAAATGAGAAATCATTTGTATACCAAGGGTATTAAATAAATTTCATTTTTTAAATAAAAAATAGTTTCTCTGAATAAGTAAATTTTATTTTTAGATAAAAAATTATATATATGTTTTGCATTTTTAAACTAAAAATTGTGATTAGGAAATTTTTAATAATTAAGTTTGTATAAATGATTTAAATTTTTTAGTGTAAAAAATAAATTTTATAGATAGTTTTATTTTGTATTTAAAAGATAATCAAAATTTTATATAATAATAATAATAATAATAATAATAATAATAATAATAATAATAATAATAATAGTTTAATTTTATATTATTGTCAAATTTCTCTATATTTAAATGATATAAAATTGTTAAAATTTTGAATATTTTTACAAAAATAATTCATATATTAAATACAAATAAAATTTACTGTTTCTTTTACATTTTAAAGATTATTTTTGTGATTCAAATGTTCTTTAATTATAATCACAAATATGTAATGTGTTTGGCATCTTATACCTAATAACTTGTTCTTTTTCCTGCATAACCAACCATTTTCTACCCTTTTCATCTAGTCATCACAAAATTTGAAAATATAATTCTTACATAGTTACGTACAAAACAATCTAGTTAGTTACTTATTTGATTTCTTTCGCTTATCTGATCACATCTACTGATTAATTTTCTTCGTAGTATCTTTTAACCAGAGAGGCTTGGACTTTATGAGTACTACTGGTACAAATATATTAGCAATTTTGAGGTATAAAGATTTTATGCTATGATATTTGAAGAATTTTCATCCCAAAACAACATATGCATTTTTTAGTGGGTAATAACGAGGTTAAGAGCAATAATTGATAAATCAGTTACTTACCTAAACTTATTACATGTTGAATTCTTTATTCCTCTAATTTAAACATACATACATATCTTGAATGACATGAACTTCTCTACTCTACCACACTACCACACTTGTCCTTGTCTTAAAGAACATGCTCTTTGTATAATAAGGATAATCTATGTTGAAAGATAAACTAGGTTCATGATATTCATGCCAATTTCCCTAGAAATTACAACCAAAGCTTTTCTTTTGGAGGTGATAAGAAAATATTTTCAATAGGGAAAAGTAATAATTTTAAAATTTTAATGCATCCTATTTTTATCTTTCTTATTTTGCTGATAGTGGAGTTCAATAGTATGGTTTAATATGGGTTTGTTTACCTATAAATTTCAATTAAAACACTGAGTTCGAGTAGGAATAAGGTTTTATTGGTTTTGGTTTTGTTATTATGTTTTGAAGATTAATTTAAATTTTACTATACTGAATGTAAATTTTATTATATATATATATATATATATATATATATATATATATATATATATATATATATATATATATATATATATATATTTGTGTAATTTTTATATTCAGTTATTTAATTAATAAATTAAATATAATATTGAATATATAATTTCATTTTTAATAAATAAATTAATCAATTTTTTTTTTTTCGCTGCTACTAGCCCGTGCTCTGCTTCTGCGGCGCCCTAGTTGTTGCTCTTCTACTGCTTATTGCATGCATGGCCCCTCCAGAGTCCTCCCCGAAGGTGGCCTCTCCTCTATATCAGGCCCTGGCCTTTTCAGCCTTGATCAACTCCTTATCTCCTCCTCGCCGTAGGCTGGCGATCTCTAAATTCGTAAAGAAGCTTGATGGCATTTAGGAGGTTGCCCTTCCTCCTTCTATTCCATGCATGGCTGCCCTCTCTCTAGCCGAGAAGGGTCTCATTGGTCTATTCACCAAATTATGGCCCTCTCCAAAGACTGTTCAAAAATGGGTTGAGCGTAACTGGTCAGACAAAATCAATGGCAAAACCTCTATTCAGTTCTGCGGCAGAGGCCACTTTACTTTCCATTTTGAAACAAAAGAGGCCAAGGATCTGATCTTTAGGAATGGACCTTACTTTATGGACACCGGAGGTCTGTATCTCAACAAATGGACGTCGGATTTTGACCCTGAACTCGATGTGCCAATCATCGTCCCAGTGTGGGTGCACCTTCCTCACCTCCCCTTGCACTGTTGGGGGAATGATTATTTTTGTGCTATTTGAAACCTTGTAGGCAAGTTCATAGATCGAAGCAAACCAAAATACAACATGCAAGCATGTGCCAGGATCTGTGTCAAGGTGGATCTGAGTAAAGGCCTCCCTGAGGTGATCAAGCTAAAAGTTGACGAATGAACACACATCCATCAGCTTGACTATGAGAAAATCCCATTTAAATGCAAGGTATGTCATGAATATGGCCATTTTTCTAACAGATGTTCAAAAATTATTGATATTGAAATCCCAGAGTCAAACACGCAATGGGAAACTGTAAAAAAGAAGAAGACCTCTTCTAACCCAAAAAGAACCTTCATCTATGTGCCCCTCCCAAACCTAACCCCTCCCTCCTCACCTCCTCCTCCTCATAACTTCCAGACTCTTCCCATCAGCTTGTTGATCCCCCTATTCCTCCCTCCAATGCCTCTCTAGCCTCCTCAAATCCCTTCTCCTCCCTTGCCCCTACCAAAGATGATCCTCCTCTCCTTTTTATTCCCTCTCAGCCTGCCTCTCCTTGCCCCTCCCCCATCAATCCTAATCCCCCATCCTTCTCTTCTAACCCCTCCTCAGCTCAAATCACAAGGAACTCAGTGAAAGAACATGGTGCAACTCTAGAAAATTCAAAGAAAATGGGCCTTGGAAGGAAATCATCAAAGCAACATAGAGATGAAACTGCGCAAAAGGATATAGTCCTAGGAACTCAGAATCCCATTGAAAACTATATCCTAGGGAAAAATAGTAAAGACTCGGGACAAAAGGAGTAAGGAGGGAAGGTAGGTTCTCACTCTGCTTTTCTGAAATGATGAAAACCCTTTAATGGAACTACTTGGGTTTAGGGCACCCCTCAAAAACTTTAGCCCTAAGAGATCTAATAAATCAGGAAAAGCGAGACATTATTCTTTTGCAGGAAACTAAGCAGGGAGATCTTGACATGGAATTAATAATAGATATAATGAAGAATCATGTGGGTACCAAAACTGAATCTAGGGGTGCCTCAGGTGGACTGGCCACCATTTGGAATCAAATCATTTGGAAACAAAAGAAATAAAAAAAAACGCAGAACTGGATCAAAGTGGTGTTGTAGAACACTAAAGAGAGAAATGAAATCATCATATACAATGTATATGGTCCCAATCATTCAGGGATAAAGAGATCTGCTGGAGCACTCTTAAAACAGACATAGATAATGAAGATAGCAGTAATATCGTCATCGGAGGTGACTTCAAATTAATCCTCCACGCAAATGAGAAAAGGGGTGGATTTTTTAACTTGGATCCCTCTAGAAATCAAATAGAAAACATCGTGCAAGATCATGATCTGGTCGATATTGTCCCAAAAAATCACAGATACACATGGAGCAATCGAAGGATAGGAAAAGGGAATATCATGGAGCGTCTAGACAGATTTCTTGTTGTTGTCCCTTTCCTTTCTTTGTATTCCATCACCTCTTCCAATGTTCTTTCCTTCTCAGCCTCTGATCACTAACCCATCACCCTCTCTCTCGGCCCCATCCCTTTCAAATACAGTCCTCTATGGAATGATATTCCGGAAGCAAGGAAATTGGTTCATAATATTTGGTTGCAACACATAGAGGGATCCCCATCTTTCATTTGGGAAACCAAACTAAATAAGACCAAAATGGCCTTAGATTGGGCCAAACTTCACTATAAGGAACCGAAGAAGATCAAAACTAAAGTCAAATCTAAGCTGGATGTTGTCCATAGCAACATTGACTTCGAAGGGGCTAATCAGGAAAACTCCAAACATGAAAAAGATCTTTATTGGCCATTATACAGAGTCAATAGGAAAGAAGAGGAGAAGTGGAGAATCAAATCCAGGAATTTGTGGCTTTAAGAAAGTGACAAGAACACCTCCTTCTTTCAAAAACAAGCTACTGTTCGCAAGTCTAGAAATAACATCTCCTCTATCATCGACACTGAAGGTAAAATTCAGACAGATCAAGAGCTCGTCAAAGCTGCTCCCACCGCGCATTATAGATACCTAATAACTTAAACAAAAGAGACGAAAGACTACTCTGATCTCTTAAGATATCTGCCAAATATGATCACAGAGTATATGAACAATGCTTTAAACAAAGAGATAGATGAGGCAAAAATTCAGTGTGCAATTTGGTCCTTGAATCCTGACAAAGCACTGGGTCCAAACAACTTCTCTATCAGTTTTTACAGGACTTACTGGGACTTAATAAAAAAGAATTTGGTCAAAATGATACAATGGGCTCAAAGAAAGAAGAAAATTGGGGGTTACACCAATTCAACCTTCCTTTCCCTTATCCCCAAAGAAAACTGCCCCTCCTCCTTCTCTAGGTTTAGATCGATCTCCCTCTGCAACTCCTCTTATAAGCTTATTACCAAAATCCTTTCCATGCGCCTCAAACCCTTCCTCCAAAAGCTCATCTTGGAAAATCAAGGAGGCTTTATCTCCCGAAGGAAAATTTCTGACTTGATCCTCCTTGTACAAGAAGTTATCCACTCAAGTATGACTTGCAAAGAGAAAGGTTTTATCCTCAAACTCGACTTAGCCAATGCCTTTGATAGGGTTAGATACTCCTTTCTTCTTTCTGTCCTTCAGAAAATGGGCTTTGATCCAAATTTCATCGCCCTCATCAATTCTTGTATCTCAAACCCTTGGATCTCCCCCCTCATTAATGGCATGCCAACACCCTCCTTTCAGTCTTCCCATGGCCTCAGACAAGGATGCCCTCTCTCTCCCTACCTCTTTATCCTCATGGAAAAATCCTTCAGCAGGGCTTTGGATCATATGCAATGAGTAGGCCTTATCACTGGAATTAAATTAGGCCTTATCACTAGAATTAAATTTGGCAATGGTGTCAAAAATATGAATCACTCGCAATTTGCAGACGACACTCTCTTGATGGGTGGAGCAACTAGCATAATCAATCATAGGTTTAAAACCATCCTTGATAAATTCATGCTTTACTTCGGAGGGCTGATCAATCTTAAAAAAAGTTGCATTTATGGTTGGAATGCAACCAGCCAAACCATTCACAGCATTGCCCAAATATTTGGAGTTTCCTACAAACTGAACTAGGATCACTTCAATTATTTAGGAATGCCCATCATTGTTGGCTCCTTAAAGTCAGAAGTCTGGAACATTACCATAGACAAAATGAAGAGAAAACTGCAGTAGTGGGGTTCTTCTTGGTTAAACCTTGCAAGGCACATTGTCTTACTCAAATATTCCCTTTCATCTCTGCCTCTGTACCATTTTACTCTCCTTCAAGCCCCTGCCAACATCCATCACAAATTTGAAGCAATCCTAAGACACTTTCTATGGTAGGGTGGAAAAAATGAGAAGAAAAAATATAATATTGTCAAGTGGAGGCAGGTCACTCAAGATTATGAACATGGAGGGCTTGGAATTCGCTCACCCAATCTTCTGAACAATTATTTTAGTGGGAAGATCGTGTGGAGGTTAATCAGTGGACAACAAGCATGGTGGAAAAGAGTTTTGGAATCCAAGTATCTCAACTCTCCCCGTCAGCATCTTCTTGATCAAGACATCCCAAACAGACCCTGCTCTAAAATTTGGGCCCTCTGCAAAAAATCCATCCCTTTTCTAACTCAAAATCTCCCCAAAGTCCCAATTGGGGGTAGCAGCATCAATATTGGGAAAGATAAAATCATGGGGCAAAAACCACTCTCGGACAGGCCTGGCACCCAACGCATTCTTTCCCATTTTCAAAGTCTTGGCCTAAATCTCTTAAGTCATTTTTCTAAATGGGATGATCAAACCCAAAATTGGATTGGATGGCTCTTTCCCGCAGTCCTTTCTTATTTGGAAGTAGATCTAGTCAATCTCCAAATTCTGCTTCATTCCGCTGCTCCCTTGTGAAAAGACAATATGGACAGCTTTTGTTGGGATCCCTCTAGCTCTGCATACTCCATTAAAGCTGCTTATTCTCAACTCTGCCATGATCTCTACCCCTCTCCTTCTTGGCCAACTTTGAAAATGGTGTGGAAATCAGAAACCATCCCAAATATAAAGATATTCATATGGACGCTGCTCAAAGGAAAAATCCTTGCTTCAGAAAATCTTAAAAAAAGGGGAGTGAATGGTCCATCCAGGTACCCCAACTGCCAAAGGGCCGAAGAGACTACGCATCACCTTTTCATCATGTGTCCATTCGTTGCTCGATGCTAGACAGATCTTACCTCATCCTATTAACCTCACTGGGAGCATAATAGGACCATTTCAGAATTGATCAAAAGCTGGAGAAACAATTACCCATGGGGGGAAAATAAAATAAATCTTACAAGAAGGGTTTGGGACACCTTGCCTTACGTGCTTATGGGGAACATTTGGCTCTCTAGAAACAGAAATATCTTCAATGACAAAGATCCCTCCTGTAGGAAGGTTGTAGCAAAACATGGAGCCTCACTCTCGAAACAATAGCCTCCAAAAACAACAACAAAATCAATATTAGTGATCTGCAAGTGGAAGAAAGGAATTTCCTTAGCAATTTGCTGGACAACTCTGGCTTTCACAAGCCTCCAACTAATCAACCTCACCAAAACACCTCCAGCTGGAAGATTTGACTAAAAGACAAGGAATTTATAGAATGGTTGGGAAGTGGCTCAAGGCCCACTTTCTTCTTTGACGGTGCATATAAATCGAACCCAGGAATTTCTCCTGCACGAGGCATTATAAAAAATGAAAGTGGCAGAAATCTTTTCTCCTTTTAATGGGGTCTTGACTCCCTCTCCAATAACAAAGCGGAAGCATACGCCCTCCTTCAAGGCCTTCAACAATTAAAAAAAACAACATCTAAAATGCAATGGTGTTTGGGGACTCCTCTATCATCATCAACATGATGATCCATGATCAACTGATCAGTAACATAGACCTCCACAGAATAGTCAGCAGATGTTGCAGCATTTCAAAAGATATGGAACACATATCCTTTCACCATATCCTCCGAAGGAACAATAAGGCCGTAGATTCTCTTGCTAACAAGGCTTGTGCCCGAACTTCTTGGCAAATATTTTGCAATGATGAACTATATAGGATGCCCCTGCCATGATCTTGTCTCAGGTGGATTATAGATATCCTTGGATTCTCCCCTCTGAAATTTCTGAATCTCGCAGGCCCCCTCGTACCCCCTCCCTCCTCTATCCTGTGATCTTATCCTCCCAGACCTGCTCCCATGCTGCTTCCCTCCTTTCATGCTGCATTATTTATTTCCTCGCCCTCCTTACCTTTTCGCACTCCTTCGCAGTTTTTCTCCTTGCAACGCTCTCTTATTTTATTGTTGCTCCCCTGTTCCAATCATCCCCCTCTCTTTGTTGGCCTCCTACATTGCGCTTTCACCTCCCCCTCATCCCGCGCCCACCCTTCTGTCACTTTCCAATTCTAGCCTTCCACTCCTTCAGTATGGCTCGCATCGAGGACTGCTTTCATTGTGTGGCTTTGCAGGCAGAGTTGGATCAGATCCGTGCTCATAAAAAAATTCTTGACGAAAAGCATCAAGCAGATATGAAAATCCTTGACAAAAAGCAGCAAGCAGATATGAAAGTTTTTCTTCACAGGGTTACTTCTCTTCAGCAACAGTACAATGAACTCTCCAACCAGTGTGCCCATGTGGAAGAATCAGTCCAAATCCTCAAATATATGCTTGAGAAACGCTCAGCTCCAAACTCCAGTTCCAACAATGTGAGCAACGCTGGCAATGAGGACAACACTGATGCTTTAACTGGGCGCTCAATAAGCATCGACTGATCTATCATCTTCTCTTCTTAGCATGGGTTTTAAGTTTGTTTTTCTTCTTTCTTAGTTTGTTCGAATTTACTCATTATGTATATTTCAATATTTTTTGAACATCATAAGCAAAGGCGTAGCATTTTGTTGTAGCTACTTTCTCTATTGCTCCTCAAGAACTCTTGCATGTAAAAAATGAATTTCTTCTCTTCTTTTTTGGAATACAAACTAGCACCCGACACTGTTAAAAATAAAATAAAATTAATCAATTAATAAATTAATAAAAACATAAATATAAGTAAATATATATATAATATTAAAATAATTTAAAATAAAACAATGAGTTAAATCATTTGTGTTACCTTTATTTTATATATACAATGTTACTTTAAATTAAATTATGTAATTAAAAAACAAAAAATCTTGTGCTTGAGATCTTTTGGTGAAAATCACATCAAAAAAGATTAGGTCGACACGTTTCGAACTAGTCAGTGTGGTTCATCATCAGGACAAAATGAAAAATCTGATCAAGAAACCCCTTTAAATAGAAAGAAAAGCTCTCACTAGCCGTTTGTAAAATAACGACTAGTTTGACTCAATTTTTTTTTTTTAAATATTTATAAAAATAAAAATAATAGAAAAAAACAAATGTTTAAAGTTTATAATTAGGATTCTTATATAATTTTATTTATTTTAATAAAAATAATACCTAATACTCATATATATTTTATTATAATTATAATTATTTATTTGTTATAAGTTTTAATTTTATATATTTATTTTTATAATAATTAAATTGTTATGTGATTCAAACCTTCCTCAAATAGTTATCTTTTTTATAATTAATCTTAAAAATAAATAACTAAATAAGTAAAAGTTTCAATAAAATAAATAAATAAATAAAAATAAAATAAAAAGAATAAATTATTTAATTAAATAAATAGACAAAATAAAGATCAAAATAAAATAAATAAATATTTTATTTATTTATTTTTTTATAATTTTTATTTATTTATTTATTTTTAATTGACAAAAATAAAAATAAAAATAAAAAAAATAAAAAAATAAATTAAAAATAAAAATAATTAAATAAATAAATAAAATACAAAATACAAAATACAAAATACAAAAAATAACAATATTTTTTGTATTTTTATTTTTATTTTATTTTTAGTTATTTATTTATTTAATTATTTTTATTTTATTTTTTTTCAATTAAAAATAAATAAATAAATAAATAATAAAATAAAATTATAAAAAAATAAAAATAATAAAAAATAAAAATAAAAATAAAATATTTATTTATTTTATTTTCATCATTATTTTGTCTATTTATTTAATTAAATAATTTATTCTTTTTATTTTATTTTTATTTATTTATTTATTTTTAAGATTAATTATCAAAAAGATAACTATTTGAAGAAGGTTTGAATCACATAACAATTTAATTATTATAAAAATAAATATATAAAATTAAAACTTATAACAAATAAATAATTATAATTATAATAAAATATATATATGAGTATTAGGTATTATTTTTATTAAAATAAATAAAATTATATAAGAATCCTAATTATAAACTTTAAACATTTGATTTTTTCTATTATTTTTATTTTTATAAATATTAAAAAAAAAAAATTGAGTCAACTAGCCGTTATTTGCTAGTGAGAGTTTTTCTTTCTATTTAAAGGGGTTTCTTGATCAGATTTTTCATCTTGTCCCAATGATGAACCACACTAGCTGGTTCGAAACACGTCGACCTAATCTTTTTTGATGTGATTTTCACCAAAAGATCTCAAGCACAATTTATGGATCAAAGAAGCAAAATTCCTAACAAAAAATCTTAAATATAATATCAAATATATAATTTTACTTTTAACAAATAAAAATAAGTTATTGAGTTAATAAAAATAAAAATATAAGTAATTATATTCTAAAACAATAAAATATATATTTTTTTAAATAATTAGCTAAATTATGTGAGTTACATTTACATAAACATTTAAAATATATATATAAACAAAATTGTATTGTTCATACATGACAATTATTCACAACGAAAAACAATAATCTAATTTGACTAGGTTGGGGCTTAGAGCCTCTCCCTAGCCAGAATTCTCCATGTTGTGCTTACCAACTGTCCTCGCTCACCATCCCTGCTTGACTCTACCACATTGGTGTGGCATTGTGAGTTGCATTGAGAAGTAATAAACTTCGAGGGAAACTAATAGACCAAGCTTTCCTGGCCAACCAACACACAAGATCGCACCTAAAGAGCGATGAACACCAAGCAACACTATCCCAATATGAGCTAGGTAACTTAATGCACTCAACCCACCATAAGTGGAGCATATAACCCCTCAGACAACAACCTAAGTGTAGAAGATGACCTGGTGATAAGAAGGGCAGTCACTTCCTATTGGGAAACCATCTAAGAGCCACAACCAGAACGACGAGACACTAGAAACCATGGTAAAACCAAAAACGACAAAATACCTAGAATCACAAACAAGGAGCCCTAAGCCCAAGTTGAAATAACGGTGGGGAATTCCACCCAAATTTAGAGAATGAACTGCAATTGGATAATTACCAAGACTAGAAGATCTAGGCCCTAATTTCTCATGCAATGCTTTGAACTACTAGACGCACATCTTTTACAAATAAGGGCCAAAAAACACCAGTGCCCAAATTGAAAGTAAGGACAACAACTAAATGGAACCGGGCAAGGTGACAACTCGAAAATACCTTATTAATGATCACAGAAACCAGAGAAGAACTCAGTCGGTTAATAATCATACAAGGGCACCCGACAAACCTTGGATAGTCGGATTTTGGTTGTAAACGTAAGCATGGAGGAGCCCTAATGTTGGGATCCCAATTGATCTGACAGAGGTAGGGCTTGGTATCACCTCTCGTGCTCTAGATAACCAAGGATGACTTCCTGACACCCACACACCAGTAATTTAGTTTCACCTTGTCCCCTTGAATCACTCTCTAATATGCAAAAACCAGCTAGAGATGAAAATGCCAACATTCTACATCAGTTGCATGGATGCAGAGCTAGGGACCCTGTCGCCATGCAAGGCTCAGATCTGCATTCCACTCCACCACCTCCATCAACCAATGGGAACACATAACCATTGACATATGATTTTTATTAACATAGCATGCAAGAATACATGGCGAAAGTGTACCACAACACCCTGCCTTAATGGCCAAAAATGTTAATAAGGTAGCCAACACTCTCCTTTAGCCCCTCCTCACCCAATTTTTAAATAATTATTTTAAATAATATATACCATTCTCACCTCATTTTTTAATAATTATTTAAAAAATATATGTAATTATAATTATTTTTTTTTGTTAATTTAAAATTTTAGAAATATTTAGTAAAAATGAATATTTATTTTTTATAAATTATTAAACTATTTTAAATAATATAACTTTTTATAATATATATATATATATATATATATATATATATATATATATATATTCACCTTCTCTTTTCAATGTTCTTATTATTATCTTTAAAAAAATTCATTAAAAATATTAATGAATCATTTGCCATTCTATAGAAGATAGAAGGTGGTCACAGAGTTGTCTAAGGATGCCACAGAATAGCTTGGAGGGTAGTTTTTTCTGGTAATTTTTTTTTTCAAAAAATAAAGTAATCGGAGTGTTTGAATTTCATTTTTGATGATGGAAATAGATTCACACCATCAAAAACCCTTAAAACACCCGAAAACACTGAAATTTAACTAAATTCTTTGCCGAAAATTTTCATAATCTTACGAGAATTTCTAAATTATTCTATGAATTTTTTAAACTACAAAATATTTCTAAATCATTCTGTGAATTTTTTAGATTATAGAATAAGCACCCGTTGAATTCTAAATAAAAAATATCGTAAACCCACGAAGTTGTAATCACATTAAAGATGAGAGATTTGATTCTCTTGGAAGACAATGATGAAAGATCTGATTCTCATCATTGCAATGTTATATCTACGAACTGCCATCTAACTACGCAGTCCATATTTCATCATCTCATGATACATGCCTCTTTGAATCCCTATAACTTTCCTCTGCTCCATAACTACTTCTCCCTCTCTTTAATGGATATATTTTCAGCACCGGCTGGGAGCGAGGGTGCGTACATATTGTTACAGTTTTACTTTTTGTTTTTGTGTGGTTATCTTTTACCACATGATGTTACCCATTATTTTTTTGGTCGGTTTCACTTTTTCGATTTTTTTTTTAATTTTATTTCTGAAAGTTCACATTTTTCAATTTTGTTTTTAACATATGTATTGAAGAATAATTACGAAATATGCACTTGTACCTCGTATAAATCAGCGAGTTTTCTCTCTTCTTGAAAAAAAACCTTTTTTAATTAAGTTTGTATTTTTAAATGTTATACAAGTACGGATTACAGCTTTTTCTTCGCATGATGTATTTTATTTAAATATTTTGAGTAAAATATCACAGTATATCTTTTTTTTATGTAATAATATTAGCAATTACACTATTACCAGATGTTGCAAAGGAAACAACGTAAGATTTTTAAAGAGATCCAATAGTTTTTAAGCAAGATATCTGTAATGATTTTGGTCAATTTTAGTAAAGGCACGAAACTAAACAACATTGGAAACACCACAAGCATGAAACTTTCATTTATTTTGATACAAAGAACTCCATGCTAGTTAATTTTCTGGAAATTTCATTTATTTTGACACAAACAACTCCATGCTAGTTAATTTTCTACTTATATTCCTTCTAGCCTATTTTCAAAATGATAGATGAAGTATATGTCAACATCTTTCGAAAGGCTAAAGCCTAATTGAATCATTTGTGACAAGGGGTGATATTTTCATTATTTTTTTTTATACAAAACTTGTCATGGGTAAATTTTAATTTTTGGAATTTTATTCTCTATCAATTTTAAATACCTTCCAATCAAGTGATTTAATATCAATTTTTTATTGTTTTTTAGGTTAAAAAATAAAATTTTGTGAGACTATAATTTTGGAGGGATGGTGAGATTCTTGCTAAAATTGAATGGTTTTTTTTTAATGTTTGAAATATGTTAGAGAAAACGGTGCGCAGCGAAAATAATAGACAAACACAGCATATAAAAACATACACAAATGACACAATGATTTTACGTGGTTCACCCAACCAGTCTGGGCTACGTCCACCTACATAGGCATCGGCAATCTTTATTATCAAACAGGAGATTACAGAATAATCAATTTCCTCACAAACTCTCACACACACCAAACAATCCGTATGGATACCTGTTATATAGCAAAGAGAATCTAACTGCCTCATAAATCCTCTCACATCAAATTTAGGATGCATTAACTCCCTCCCAACAAACTGGAGCTAATCTAGGAACTAATTCCTATTGTTGTCATCTACTGAGATTTTGCCTATTTTATTGAAAACAGAAAATCTCAACAATCTCCACCTTGACAACAATTAGCCTGATGCCCTATTATTATTATTTTATCTCTTCTGCAAGCCAAGAGAAGCCAAACACCAGCGTAGCTTCTCTAACAAAACTGGTTTCGTGAACATGTCTGCACAATTCTCCTTTGTATGCACCTTTTCAAGAGAGACTCCCCTTTCAGTAATAACTTGTCTTACAAAATGGTACTTAATTGGAATATGCTTTGATTTACTATGATAGGCCGGATTCTTAGCCAAATGTATTGCACTTTGACTATCACAAAGTAACCTGATGTTGTCCTGTAACCTACCAAACTCACCAAGCAAACCTTTCAACCAAACTGCCTCTTTGCAAGCATGAGAAGCAACAATGTATTCTGCTTCAGTAGTGGATAAAGCAACAATGTTTTGTAGCTTTGACATCCAGCTAATAGCTCCACCTACAAGAGTAAAGACGTACCCTGAAGTCGACCTTCTCTTATCCAAATCACCTGCAAAATCGGAATCAACATATCCGCAAACAAATTCACTACTCTTATTGTAAGTAATACAATAACTACTTGTGCCTCTCAAATACCGAAGCACCCATTTCACTGCTGACCAGTGTTCTTTACCCGGATTTGCCATATACCTGCTGACAACCCCAACTGCATGTGAAATATCCGGTCGAGTACAAACCATCGCATACATCAAACATCCTACTACATTGGCATATGGAATTCGAGACATATATTCCTTTTCTTCATCTGTATTAAGACATAAACTGGAAGAAAGCTTAAAATGGGAAGCTAAAGGGACTGACACAGGCTTCACATTGTTCATACCAAATCTCAAGAGTATTTTCTCAATATACTTCTGTTGTGATAGCCACAACTTACCATTGCTCCTGTCTCTGAAAATCTCCATGCCCAAAATCTGTCTTGCTGCTCCTAGATCTTTCATATCAAATGTCCTTGCCATCTGAGTCTTCAACTTGTTGATTTCTTCAATGCTTTTGCTTGCTAAAAGCATATCGTCAACATACAACACTAAGATAATGAACATGCCATTACTTAACTGCTTAAAGTAAACACAATGATCATATTCACTTCTTATATATTTTTGACTCAACATGAAAGAATCAAATTTCTTGTACCACTGTCGAGGCGACTGCTTGAGACCATACAATGACTTCTTGAGCCTGCAGACAAATTTCTTATTGCGATGCTGAACAAACCCTTCCGGTTGTTCCATATAAATTTCCTCATCTAAATCACCATGTAAAAACGCAGTCTTAACATCTAGTTGCTGTAATTCTAAATCAAGCAAAGCAACTAACGCTAACACAATTCTGATTGAAACTATTTTAACAACTGGTGAAAAAATCTCATGAAAATCTATGCCTGCTTTCTGAGAAAACCCTTTTGCAACCAGCCTTGCTTTGTATCTGTCCTTTGAATCATTCACACCCCGTTTCACCTTGAAAACCCATTTACATCCTACAGTTTTCCTGCCTTTGGGAAGTTCAACCAGATCCCATGTGCCATTCTTACCTAAGGCCATCATTTCTTCCTTCATGGCTGCTTTCCATTTGTCACTCTTTGAACCTTCTACAGCTTCCTGATAACACAAAGGTTCATCATCGTTAGCGGTCAAAGCAACTGAAGTAACATAATCATCATACCTTCTAGGAGGGCGTTTGATTCTTGTAGACCTCCTTAAGGATGTTTCTGGTGCTTCCGCAATTGGCTGACTACCATCTGTAGGAACTTCTTCATGATTACCATCTGTGACCTGTTCATGACCCTGTTCATAATCTGATTCTGAAACCTGTTCATGACTAGAATCTGAACCATGGTCATCATGACTATCATCAGAAGTGCTGTCAAACTGAATGTGCTGAAAATCAGATACATCATCCTGTTTCAATTTATTATCTACATCTAACTGTACAAAAGAGGATTCATCAAACTTTACATCTCTGTTGATGATGATTTTGCGGGTAGTAGGATCCCACAATCTAAATCCCTTTGTTCCATCACCATACCCAACAAAGATATACCTTTTTGATTTCGGATCTAACTTAGTTCGCTGATGTTTAGGCACTAGAGCATATGCATCACAACCAAACACTCTGAGTTTAGAATAATCACAAGGGCGACCTTTCCATACCTCTTGAGGAATCTTACAACCTATCGCTGTCGATGGTGACCGATTTATCACATAACAAGCTGTAGCCACTGCTTCTGTCCACAACTCCTTCTGCAAACCAGCGTTACTCAGCATACTCCTTGCTCTCTCCAAAAGAGTCCTATTCATGCGTTCAGCAACTCCATTTTGCTGAGGAGTATAAACAGTAGTCTTATGTCTCTCGATCCCTGCATCCTTGCAATAGTTTTCAAACTCCTTGGTGGTAAACTCACCACCATTGTCAGTTCTTAAACATTTTATAGTTCTACCAGTGATGTTTTCTACCAATGCTCTAAACTGCTTGAAAACTGTAAAAACATCAGACTTCCTTTTCAACATGTAGACCGACACTTTCCTAGAAAAGTCATCAATAAACGATACAAAATATGACGAGCCACCATACGAGGTTGTAGGTGCTGGACCCCAAACATCTGAATGGATATAATCAAGTATTCCTTTACTAGTATGTTTGCCTATTTTAAACTTTTGCTTACTTTGTTTGCCAAACAAACAATGTTTACAGAAATCTAACTTTCCAGACCTTAGATTAGGAAGTAACTTGCGATCAGCCAAAATCTTTAACCCTCTTTCGCTCATATGGCCCAACCTTTGATGCCATAGGCGAATGGAACTACTGTCATGTTCAGACACCGTAGACACATGAACTCTGTTCTTCCTTCTAACTGAAACAGATTTCCTACTTTCTTATCTTTCATTACTAGTAAAATACCTTTGTAAATTTTCATTACTCCACCTTGAATTACAGTTTTATATCCATTTGTGTCAAGTGCTCCCAGTGAAATTAGATTTTTCCTTAAATCTGGTACATGTCTTACATCAGTTAATATTTTAGTTGTCCCATCAAACATTTGCAGCTGTATACTCCCTATTCCCACAATATTAGATGTGACATCATTACCCATGTACACAACTCCATCATTAACTGATCTATACGTCTTGAACCATTCTCTATGAATACACATGTGGTTTGATGCACCGGAATCTAACAACCAATGTTGATCATGATTTGACAAATTAACTGATAACACTTCGTCACTCATACCTGAACCAGATGCCGAACCTGTATCTGTCGTGTTTGCTTCCTTCTTCTCTGTCGATGAAGCTTCTTTAGAAGATTGTTGTCGCTTCCAGCAATCCTTCTTCAAATGCCCCGATTTGCCACAAAACCAACACTTTACTTTACTCTTCTTCCCTTTCGACTTTGAACGCGAATCGCTGTGCTTACCAGAGCGTCTTTCTCTAGAACGACCTCTAGCCATCATTGCCTCTGATGTAGAGGTGTCAGCATTCGACCGCTTCCTGGTCTCCTCGGACAACAAAGCTCCGACGACATCATCAAATTCAAGGATGTCTTCCTTCATCCGCAAACCATAAAGCTGTCGCTTCAGGAGAATCCGATTTGTCAAAGATTTCGTCATGTAGAGCTTTTCAAGCTTCATCCACAAGCCTGCGGCGGTCTTCATTGACACAATGTTGAACAGAACGTCATCCGCCAGACATAACCGAATTGCGCTCAGAGCTCTGTCATCCAACTCATCCCATTCATCCTCCGTCAAGGAAGAAGGCCTTTTGCTTTTCCCCAACAGCGCTTTCGCCACGCCTTGTTGAATCAGCAGATCGTGCATCTTAACCTTCCAGACTTCGAAGTTGTTTTTGCCATTGAACTTCTCGATCTCAAAACGGGCACTTTGTGTTTTTGCCATATCGAGTCACAAAAAAAACAACCTCCAATTGCAACTTTTAATGAAGAATGCCCTTTTTAATAAAAATGCCCAAAAAAAAAAAATATATATCCTTCACTTTTAAAGTGCCTTTCATTTGATACCATATGCAAATGGCAATTAATATTCAAATCGATTTATAATAAAATAAATCCATCTTAAGCTCCACTTCAAACCGACCATGTGAAAACTGGAAATTTAATCGACTTAGATCATAACCAAAACATACAAATCGATTTAACGAACTCGAACTTCAGTTGTGAGCATTCCAATAAATCGATTTAAAAAACAAAAGGCATAACATTGATACTCCAATATCAAAAACGATTTTAATAAAAGCAAACGACTCACGTTTTGTTTGTTTCAAACTGTGCTCAGCAATCACTGTTTGACATTGAAACAGGCTCAGTCCACAGTCAATGGAGCAGCCCGGAGCTCATATCTCTCAGCGTTCAAGCAATTTCACGCGGAAACACTTCAAACGGAAGCAGGCAGCGGCTCTACGGCAGCTCACAGCTCTGTATACATAGCTTGATAGCTCCTCTAGCTCACAGCGCTGTCTTCTTGTGCTTTTGGCAGAGTGGACTCACGACATTTAACTTTATAAACCGGCTTTATAAAACTGCAAATCTGCTAACGCCTCTCTGCATTTCAACGCGGCTCAACGCTGACCTCACGCCCTCTCAGCAGGCATTCCCTTCTATAGGTCACTCTGTCTAATTTGTACGATGCGTGACAATACATGACCACACGGTTTTGACAGTCAAACGGTCTACGCCAGACTTGGGCCCGCTACTCCTCCGCTGCGCCACTCTTCCAACTCCCTCTGATACCACTTGTTGGAGATCAGAAGCACAGCAGATACAACTAAATACTCAGCAAATAAATCAAGCACATAAGACACAGAGGTTTAACGTGGTTCACCCAACCAATCTGGGCTACGTCCACACAACATAGGCATCGACAATTCTTTATTAATCAAATAGGAGATTACATAATTAAATCAATCCTCACAAACTCTCACTCTCTCCAAACAATCCGTATGGATACCTGTTATATAGCAAAGAGAATCTAACTGCCTCATAAATCCTCTCACATCAAATTTAGGATGCATTAACTCCCTCCCAACAAACTGGAGCTAATCTAGGAACTAATTCCTATTGTTGTCATCTACTGAGATTTTGCCTATTTTATTGAAAACAGAAAATCTCAACAAAATAGATTTAGCATTATTAAAAATTTTGAAAAATCTAAAATAATGAAACTTTAGTGGTGGATCCTATGTGCTTCAGAGTTTTGTAGAAAAATCATCATGGGGTTGGCTTCCCAGGTTTCTTATTTTGCATTGGAACACGAGTTTCGAACTGGATGCAAATAAGGTCTGGTAATCTCGGCATGCATTTGACAGCCAGCACCCTGTCCTCTTTTTTATGTAGTATTTAACTTTTAGTTTCTGATTTTTGGTTCTATCATGCGATCTTAGCCTTACATTTTCAGGGTTAGCTGAGGATCCCTTTACAGTTTGGTTTCATAACTGTATTTTCTAATTCTATTGGCCCTTTTTAATCATGAATATGTTTTTCTGCGTATATTAATCTCATAACGACATTATTATTTCCATTGTTGTCTATAATACACAAGCATTCTATCCATCTCATCTTTTCTTCTTGGATGTAGTTTTCAACATTTACTGAACTTTTTTGTTTT
>MU968412.1:0-189255 GCA_034641835.2 Pinus albicaulis
AATTGAAATGTTTTAATTATAAATCTTCCGGGAAATCACATAAGGAATTTTTGGAACCGACGCGTTTCGAACTACCAACTGTAGTTCATCATCAGGATAATGAGGAATGGCTGATCTGACATACACATTTATATCATGAAGAGAGAAGCAACGGTCAAGACCCCAAGGAGTCAAAAAAGGGTAAAAAATTAAATACAATTATAAAATAATCCAAAAATATAAGTCACACATCCTTAAAATTAAAACGATCAAAAAATAAAACTAAAAATAAAAATATAAAAAGACCTTATTACCCATTCCTATAAGATTAACCCAAAAAACTAACTTAACTCTCACACCTAAACAATATAAATAAGTGATTAAGTGAACAAATATTCAAGTCAAAGACATAAATTATAAATCAATTATAAATAAATAGAATAATAATAATAATAAAATAAAAACAATAACTAAAATTAGAAATAAAAATAAAATAAAAACAATAACCAAAATTAGAAACAAAAATAAAATAAATTAAAATAAAATAAAGAATAAAAGGACCTACTACAGAGTAAAATAAAAACTAACGAATTCAAGTCAAAGTTATAAAGTAAAAATAAATAATTCATAAATAAATAAATAAATAAAATAGAAATAAATTAACTGTATTTATATTTATAATTTAATAACCAAATAAATTAACAAACATAAATAAAATAAAAAGACCAAATTATAAAAGTAAAGAATAAAAGAACCTATTACATTTTAAACAAATTAAAAAAATAAAAAAATTAATGAATTCAAGTCAAAGTCATTAACTAAAAATAATTTATAAATAACTAAAATAATCAATACAATAATTTATGAATGAATAAATTATTATTATTATTATTATTATTATTATTATTATTATTATTATTATAAATTAAATGTATTTTATTTTAATTATTAAGTAAATAAAATATAAAAAAAAAAAACCATAAAAACCAAAGAAAAAAAAGGATCCTTACAGGGAATGAAGAGATGGAATCCAACAACTGCTAACTTTCCATCCATCATCCCTATTCAACATGCGGGGCCTCTTCTCATCTCTAGAAATAATAATGGCTCTTTCTCGCACTGTGTGTTTCGGAAAAAGACGCACACAGAGCAGTATCTGCATTCTGATTCTCATCATTTTCCTGCTCAGAAACTTGGAGTTTTTAATACTTTAGCTACAAGAGCTCTTAGAATTTCTGATAATGATCATTTAGATGAAGAGAAAGCACATCTCCTTAAATTATTTGGAGATAACAGTTACAGTAGAAGTCAGGGTTTGAAGGCTTTCATGAATGCGAGCAAAGGTCCTAGACTGAATAAGATTACTGGTGATGCTGTTGGTAAAGTTCATTTACCTTTTATTCAGGGTACTACGGATAGGATCACCCGGATTTTAAGGAAGCATAATATCTCTTCTTCTTTTAAACCCTTAAACACCATTCATGGCTCCCTTAAATCAGTTAAGGACCAGTTGGACCCTAAAAGTGTGAAAGGTGTTTATTTGATTCCGTGTTCTTGCGGGACTCCCTACATTGGTGAAACTGGTAGGTAAATTAATAAGAGGGTCCAGGAGCATGCTACGGATATTAGGCATGGTAGAACCAAGTCCTCTGCATTAGCTGAGCATGCAGAAAAGACGAAGCATCACATTTGTATGGAGGACGCTAGAATTCTTGCTAGGGTTGACCATTTCCATCACCGAAAATTTAGGGAGGCGATTGAGATTGAGAAGAGGTCCCGCAAGTTGAATAGGGATGATGGATGGAAAGTTAGCAGTTGTTGGATTCCATCTCTTCATTCCCTGTAAGGATCCTTTTTTTTTTTTTTTTTCTTTGGTTTTTATGGTTTGGTCTTCTTCTTTTTTTAATATTTTATTTACTTAATAATTAAAATAAAATACATTTAATTTATTATTAAAAATAATAATAATAATAATTTATTCATTCATTAATTATTATATTGATTATTTTAGTTATTTATAAATTATTTTTAGTTTATGACTTTGACTTGAATTCATTAATTTTTTTTTTATTTTTTATTTTTTTTTAAAATGTAATAGGTTCTTTTATTATGTACTTTTATAATTTGGTCTTTTTATTTTTTTTATTTTTTTTTATGTTTGTTAATTTATTTGGTTATTAAATTATAAATATAAATACGGTTAATTTATTTCTATTTTATTTATTTATTTATTTATGAATTATTTATTTTTACTTTATAACTTTGACTTGAATTCGTTAGTTTTTATTTTACTCTGTAGTAGGTCCTTTTATTCTTTATTTTATTTTATTTTATTTTATTTTTGTTTCTAGTTTTGGTTATTGTTTTTATTTTATTTTTATTTCTAATTTTAGTTATTGTTTTTATTTTATTATTATTATTATTCTATTTATTTATAATTGATTTATAATTTATGTCTTTGACTTGAATATTTGTTCACTTAATCACTTAGTTATATTGTTTAGGTGTGAGAGTTAAGTTAGTTTTTTTGGGTTAATCTTATAGGAATGGGTAATTAGGCCTTTTTATATTTTTATTTTTAGTTTTATTTTTTGACCGTTTTAATTTTAAGGATGTGTGACTTATATTTTTGGATTATTTATAATTGTATTTAATTTTTTAACGTTTTTTTACTCCTTGGGTTCTTGACCATTGCTTCTCTCTTCATGATATAAATGTGTATGTCAGATCATCCATTCCTCATTATCTTGATGATGAACTACAGTTGGTAGTTCGAAACGCGTCGGTTCCAAAAATTCCTTATGTGATTTCCCGGAAGATTTATAATTAAAATGTTATGGATCACAGAATCTTACACTCTCAAATTGAAATGTTGCTAGAGGAAGAAGAGAAACAAAGGTCTTATGATTTTTATTTTAATGATTGTTTTATGATTACAGGTTTTGTTGCAGATGCTGGAGAAAATTTGATACAAGTGAACAGTCAAGTAAAGAAGGAAGAAGAAGAATCTATGGAAATATCTAATCCATGGAACAAAGATATTAGAGTGCTGAAAAGAATGTTGGAAAGTCAGGATTTTAAGCAAGGAGAGATAACTATGGAAGAGAAAAAGCTTGAAGAAATACAAAATGTGAAGATAAAAGAGTTATAGGACAATAGCAACAAACTAAAGAAAAGAGAAAGAGATAGCAGTAAATGGCAGGTTATGTACCAGTCCAAGAAATTGTTGAGGAAAGAAGACAAAGAAATTGTCATAAATGACAATCAAGAAGAAGTTATTAATTGGAGTAAACAAGAGGTTAAGGATGAAAGGGAAACAATAAGAATAAAAGTTCAGCAATCAAGAGGTGGAAGTAATCAGCAATCAGAAGATATATTAGACAAATAAATTGAATTGATAAGAAGACTAATGGTGAAAGTGTCTCATAAGAAGACATCAGTAGGAAAGAAAATAAACAGCAACAAGAGGAAGACAAGAACAGACTGTGAAAGTATAGCTAGTGGGAAGAGGCAGAATAAAGTATGGAAGCCTGGAAAAATGCAGATGAAGAATGATGAAGATAATGCAGCTTATGGACGGCAGCAGAATAGAATATGGGATCCATAAAGACAAATATTAAAAGCACATGATCGAGAGATCATGATTATTTTAACCTTGGGAGTCTGATGCAGGAGCATTAGGCTCAAAAAATTATTTTTATTTTGATAGACATAGGGGTCTTGTGTATCAAAGAAGATTGGTTTCTTATGTATTAAATTGATGTAATTTTAAATATCTTGAGTGAATTAAGTGAGACATTTAAAATAGGAATTTATTAATTATTTGTGAGTCATTTTGTTAATGTTCCTGAATGTTGGAGAACATGAGATAATTAGGAGAATGAGAGATTTGGAAATTATTTGTAAATCTTAGATTAGGAATTGGTCATGATTTTAGGATGAGAGAGGATCCTTAGGGATTAGTTGAGTCAAATGAGGACTTATAGGATATTCAAGATTTTGTTGAAAAGATAAAGGATCTGAAACCAAAATTTGTTTCAAAACCATCTGTATAAATTGTAAATTCTCAAAAGATAGTGGAGAGTAAGTTTTAGACAGATAGAGTTTGGATTGAAAGTCTACAGGCCAGAAATTGTGTGAAAAGGCTACTGATTAGAATATCAGGCCAAAGAGAAGAAATATTTTTTATTTCTTTGATTATATATATGTGTGTATGTGTGTGTGTGTGTGTGTGTGTGTGTGTGTGTGTGTGTGTGTGTGTGTGTGTGGATGAATTCAATTCTGAACTTGGTTGCGTATGCATTGATTGATAGAATTATGTGAATCAGAGAATTGGTATTTTATTTATATATGCAAGAGAGAGAAAAATGAAGAATCAAATCAGAGGATAGACTAGAAACCATCGATCACAAAATGCAACGATGGTGACAATGGAACAATGTGCAGAAAGGTATGGATATTGGGTTTAAAAATCCAATTGAATACTGAAATTATGGACAGAACGACAGAAAATGAATTCAAGAGATTGTGAGGTCAACATTCATGTTGTAATTCTACATGAATATCGTATTCAAAGATTAGTCATCAATTCACATTGGATGCAGATCCATGGCTCGATTACTCTTGGATCGATGCCATTACATAGAACTTGCCCCTAAAATTGATGTCATAAGTGACTGCGTAAAAGTGTGAAGAATAGGGTGGAATGGGACTTGAGTTTTTGAAATAAAAATTCATCTCATGAAGACGTGGTGAGTTTCATATATAAAATTTTCATCGAATCTGTGAAGCAGATTTGGTCTACGAAATTCCAATACTCGATTCAGATAAAAGGGAAGAAGGCTCTTCGTTGAACAAAGTATAACCCATGAATCAATGGATAAGCAAGAAAAATCCATAGTCACGTTTCTCTGGTCAACTGAATGACGGAGTGGTTTTCTAAAACTGGTAAGTAGTTTTCACGTGATCTGGAATGGGAAATGGTATTTGTATGGGATCATGAGATTAGCCTCAGGCAGTGACACGTGGCACTGAAAAAACCACTTATATCACACAACTCTGAGACATTAACCATCAGGTTAGTTGTATTTGTGATGATTGTCTAATTGGGGAATTAGAGGAAGACGGAATGCGATAACCGTTCTATTTATGAAGGTTGATGCATATTTGGGTGAAGTACGGATTAGAATGGTCAACGGAGTTGACACATTGTCTATTTTTTAATTAAATAGCTTCACATAAAATGAAATGCGATTACACTATATTTTTTTGGTTTGTTCATATGAAAAGAGCCTCCAAATAGGTGAAGATTTATCAAATTGTAGATGATTATAGTTGTGTCCCAATAATTATGTGTGTTGACATTTTTAGTTTTTAACCAAATTCGAATTGTAAAAATGAAATGACATAAGGTGAGTAATTATTTATTTTATAAGAAAATAAATAATTCGATTACTGGTTACCAGTTTCAAATAAGAAAGTGTGATTTTAGGGGAAGGTATACTATTGCATTTTTATATGTATAGTGTGGGTTTTAAGCAGCTTATGTTGCATCACATCACCCTGAATTGGCCCTCTGAATCTATATTTTTCCATTTCACTCAAGCTCATCCATCCCAAAATACACCATCCTCCATCAATATAATGAAGGCCTCACCAAGAGGAAGAGGAGGAACAAATATAGAAATTTTATGTTTTTGGAATTCCTTCTTCTTTTGATGCATCATATGGGAATGAAGAGGACTCTAGTGAACGTTGTGAAGTCATTTATGATGATTAATTTGACATTGTGGATGTTAATTTATCTTACTACCCACTAAATCATTGTGACCAAAGTCAAATCATATTTGAGAATGAAGAAAACTCGAATTCATAAATTGTTTCAATAAATTCCCATATTCAAACATCTAATCATTTATTTGATTTTAGAATTCAAGAATTCATCCCAAGTTATGGTTCTTATGGTGATCAAGTTTTAACTCCTATTCATAGTCCTGAATATTTCCCTGTTTCACAAGTTCATGTCGATGATCATTATAATTGTATTATTTTGGCTAGTGATTGTGAGAAGGAAATTGTTTCAAATAACTCCCAATTACGTTGTAACATTAATTTCAAAAATAGTGTGAATATTTATTTGATTTTATTGTTTTTCCTTCATTTATTTTGTTTGATTCCATATTTGTTTTCTTCTTGAATTTTTAAATTTTTAGATGTCCTTTACTAGCATATTGAGAAATTAAGTGTTGAACAATCGCAATGTGCATTACCAAAATGTGAAGAATAATCTCGAAATTTATATTTTGTCCATCAAGAGTTGTTAATCTTCCAATTCCATTTGATAGTCATATTTTACCAGCTTATTTTCTTTCTAGATTACATCATCAACATGAAGCAACACTTGTGAGTTCATTGATCCAATATGACTAGCTATCTAACCCAATTGAAAATCTTCTAACATATGCACTAAGCCTCCATCCACACTTCATTGATCCATTTAAAAGTTATTTGGAAGCTTCATTTTCACAAAATATTGCTAATAGTTTGTCTAATGACTTGTTTCATGTTTTTTCATCATATCTTCTGTTGTAATCTATGCCATTCTCTATTAACTATTCATCCTTATTTTTATGATCCCATAGATATTTGTTTGGAGGAAACTTTTCAAGGGAAGGTGATTGTAAATAACTTAGTTGTTTTTTATAAATTCTATTTTTGTTACTGATGTGTGACCTATACATACATGTAGGAAATAAAATTCTTGAATGGTTACATAGGAAGTATGACTATACTTAGTCATGTTTCCTTCCATTCAGTTAGGAGTAGTTACAGTTTATTTTGTTTGTTGTTTTCTGCTTATTTATCCTTTAATAATACAGGTAGAAGAATAAAGCAAGCAGCTAGCATACTTGAAGTCACAAACATGTTCATGGAAGTATTTACTTTCTCATTAGAATTTTTGTATTTTGCATTGGTGCTTCTCCTCATTTTTCCTTCATTTGCAAATTTGCGAGATGATTCAATAATCATATTATGCCTCTCGTTTACGCAATTGAAATAAAATTCTTATATCCTTCTTGTTCATATTTTCCATGGGTCTGCAATAAATTAAAAGAAGGCCCATAAGTAAAGGATAATCACACAAAAAATCTTGGAACGAGTTGTAAAAATTCTCGTATCTAGCATATGACCTCTACCCATTCTAAAGCTTACACTTATCAAGCTAATTTAATATTATTTATTCCACTCATTCATCTTACATCCACTATAGTCACATTTCCTTCTTCTGAAATGATTCAGAGCCTCTTACTTTAAAATTTCACAATTTCAGACCTTTTGGCGTATTGAACTCTTGGGTTTATGTTGTATTGGAAGCATTTTAAAACAAATTCCAAAATTTGCCTCCATGAGATCCATGTAACCTACTTTATTTATCCACTAGAATTCCTTGACCTTGAAATCTCGTAAAGTTATATTAAATTATTAGTGTACGTGAGTTTATGATATTATGTTTCTATCCAATAGTAATCTCAGGCTTCCTTTTTGTCATAACTTTATTAAAAAAATTACGAGAAATATTTATATCAGGAATATCACTTACGATATTAGAATTCCCGATATAAAGATTTCTCATAAAATTTTGGGGCAATGAAATATTCAAAGAATAAAATTTCTTCATGCTTTTAATTCCAATCAAGAGAATAGGTTATCCTTTGATGGAGAAAATCAATATCTCTCAGGTAAAATTTTAATGAGATTCTTCAAATGGTAAGTTTCATATGCCCATTTTCATCCTTTTCTATTTCTTTGCATTTTTTTCAGCTTTATTTTAGTTTTTTCTTTGTTTTTTCAGTCTCCAAGAACTGTTTTTCGTAACCTTTCTTGTTAAAATTTGGCACTCATTCTCCTTGTTTCTTGCTTTCAAGTTCTTGGAAGAGCAGTAATGATGCTCATTAAGTCAACTAAATTGGGGAGTCCCTGAACTTCAAATTGTTTCACAAACATTGATTTTATCATAAATTGTTAATATGTGCTCATGCAGACTTTGTTATGAAACTAAAATTCACAAAAGGATAAAAATTTCTCTCATCTCGATTTATTTTACCTTGTGAATTTTATTCATTTTGTGTTTTGAGAGTCTATTTTATCATAACTCTACAAGATAGAATTCATTAAAATCTCAACATAAGATGAACATGCATGCTTGTTTTATTTTACTCTTTTGTTGATATATTTTTATAGTTAGTCTTGTTGAGGTTTTATTTTAATTTGAGATTTTCTTTCAGTTCTCCTTTTCTCATTTAAGGAACATGCATCCTTTCTAACTATTATATTTCACATTTTCAAGGAAAGTACTGACATAAATTTAACTCAATAGATCCCTCATATCCCTCCACTTTATAAAAGCCTCTGAATGAATATTCAAGGGGAAATATTATGGATTCAACATTATGAAAGTATTATATCCATTCGCTTAAGTCTCTATTACCAAACCACCTCATTCACTCACGTACATCATAAACTTAGCTCACAAGTTTTATTTATCAAAAGGGTGGTTAAAAGGGGAAGCATGGGAAATATGAGTAAACTTGTCAAGGCTATGGATGCTCATTGGCAGCTGGGCCATGCTTGTATGGCATTAAGGACAATTCCGTCAAGGTACTGACCAGACTCGCTGGCAGCGAAGCAATGACAGAGGCCATTCATATGGATTGATATATGATTTATCAAAAAACTACTATGTGTACCTTCTTCTATTTCTCATTCAAGTTAATATTAAAATAAAATATTCCCCAATATTTGGATTCATGACCTTAGACTCAGTCTGCTTTGAGTACTAATCCTTTTTGAACTTGTATTTCTTAAATCACTAATGTGGGACCCATGAGAAACGTTTCATAATTTAATGACAATAATATAATTCTTCACTTTTAACCTTTGGGTAAATTCAATTTCATCATATTTAACCAGAGATAACAGGTTCTTCCCCATGTGTCGTCATTGTTGTGGTGAAATCACAACACCCCCATTTTTAACTTATTGTTTCATAATAATGGGGAGAATTTTCATAAATTTTGGCTTAATTGCCTTTAATATTTTCTTTTGGTTAAGGGTAAACATGTGAATTGGGGTTACACTTTTGTGAGAAATGCGCCCAAAAAATTCACAATCGCTCTTTTTTGGCCGAACAATGTTTTTTTTTTTCGGTCGAATTATTAAAATTGATTTTGTCGAACTATTACTACCATTTACATTAATAACAACCATTGATTAGATTTTTGGTCGGAAGTGGAAAAACAAACATTAATTTTTTTCAGTCCGACTTAAATAATAATTCAACTGAAATAATAATTCGGTTGAAATATTATTTTAGCCCAATTAATGTTTATAAATATGGTGGCCCTCAAGCCACAGAAATATTTTGCCTAAAATTTTATGGTTATTTTTTGTTGGTGGAATATTTGTCTGCATTTTCATCGTTGGAGGAATTCATCGACAGCACATATGTGTTGGAAGCCGGTAATTTTTGATATTTTTTTGTCTTACTGCATGTTTTTAAGTTATTGTTAATTTTGTAATTCTTCTTTTTGAGCAGGATTTTCCATTCGTCATTGTTGATGGAGTCTTTGTCGCTAGTGGAATTCCACAGTGCCATCTTCCTATTTTCAGCCACCTTGTCCTCTTCCTCTTGTCATCCTCCTTGTCACCTAGACTAGGTAAGCTCTAAATCGCTGTATATTTTTTGTGTATTTATATGTTGTGTATTTATAAGCTTTGCATCACTAGATATTTATTGTGTATTTATAAGCTTTGAATCACTGTATATTTGTTGTGTATTTATAAGTTTTGCATCATTGTATATTTGTTGTGTATTTATAAGCTCTGCATCACTATATATTTGTTGTGTATTTATAAACTCTGCACCACTGTATATTTGTTGTATATTTATTTTTTGTGTATTTGTGATGTATTTAATATGAAAACCTGACATCTTGGTCATTTCCTGCAACTCGTCCATTTGTAATTGACCTGATACCTCCACTAGATGACCCTTTTCCATCACCACTCTGATTTCTCCCACCACTCACTTAATGCAAAAAAAAAAACCTTTATAGCCTTCAAAATCTCTTCCATGGTCGTCCTAGTACCAATACAATTGGAAATTACTTCCCATATTTGTGAGGTTCCCTTGGGATAATTTTTCACTTCTTTATGCATGCCAAATCACGCATATTCATTCCCTGAGAATAGTTGTGCATATAAAAAGGCTATACCCACTGACTTGAATCACCTTCCTTTTTCCCCTGGAAATATATCCATCTAGAGGCCCTATCTCTATTATATATGGGTGCTAGACTAGTTTTGATGTGCCCTACCAGTTGTTAATCCATACACTAGTTGGTATCCTACCAACATGAAGTCATCCTACGGCCCTATGGGAGACCAATATGAAATTTATATACCAGTAAGAAGTTCCTACTCTCTGGTCTGTATACCAGTAGGAAGGAGAATCTAACAATGCTAAGTATTTCTATTTGTAAGGTGTTATACCCCCACTATATAGAATAGTGTCATTATATAGAATAGATGGAGGTTTCCTACCAGCTAGGGACCAACATGAAGTATTTCTACTAATGCTTTGTATAAGTATTAAATTATACCCCCTTCGAACTAACAGATTGGGTGAAGGCTCCCCCCCCCCCCTGATGAGGTGGTTTTCGTAACTAATCAATCCTTTATCTATTTCATAAACTGTAAAATACCCATAAACTCATAATGTATGATATAGAAAAGGAATTTTTCAAATCTAGTTATTCACTATATATAAGGAAAATCTGTCCCATCCATTGAAGAGATGGAATCCTTATTTAAGTAGTCAAATCCCCCTTAAATTTGGGATTACCTCGATTTACAACCACTTGAGTATCTGCTTGTAGTTGTCCCTGAGAAACTTTGCCAAAGCCACCAATACCAAGAAGCAAACTCTCATAAAATTTGTTTGTAGCTTGGTTTGTAGCTTGGTATATCTAATAAAATGTGAAGTATCCAACAAGGTTTGAGGGTGCTGATGAAACTTTACTACCCATTCTATGTGAATTTCGTCCATACAAAGGAAGAGTAAACTTCAATCTCCTCTTTACTCCAACGCATTTCTTTCTTCTCATAAATTTTAAGCATACTTTATGTCTTACCATGTCCTCCTGGCCTTTGAAAGATGGTCTGTCCCTATGTAGTATCATTTTGTGATATAGTTTTATCAATTGGCTTGGTCCCATCAGGATCACCAAATAATGGATTCCTAAATAGTTCAACTTGTTCAAGTTCTCCTTTCACCCCAATTGCTCATAAATAATTTTTAACATGTCTATTTCCAAGCAAGTGCATAACTTCTCAACATCATCTTCAACAATACCAAGAAGTTTCTTAGAGACAACTAAAGAAGTTGTAATATGCAACCTGGGCCTTTATTTTCGCAACAGTTTATTTTCTTTTTCTTTTGACTTATTTTGAGATAAGGTTGTTTATGCTGCTCTTTTTCCTCCTCTTCTTTCCTAAGCCTTTCCTCTTTTGTAATTCTTGCAACTGCTTCTTCTTTCATTCATCTTACTTGCAATTTTGCTTCTTTCTTTCTCAATTATTTTACCTTTTCCTCTTCTTTCCTCCTCATTATGTGAGGATCCCTTTTATAAGAATTATCAACAAATGATCAAATCCTCTCATATTATTCCTTATTATTTTTTTCTTGAATCTTTGCATTTTGTATTTCCATCCACCTTTTATGTTTTTGGGACTCAGCCTACTCCAGATCAAATTCATATGCATGAGGAAATTCTCTCCTACTCTTAAACCTATCCCAAAAATCACAAAATTTATCTACTTCAATTTATCTACTTTTATTGGATCAAAAGCTCTACCAAACCCTAGTTGTTTCTTTTCCACACTAATTGATGTATATGTTTATTTATAAATTTATGTTTCTTTATGTAAACAATGATGAATATACAAACATATTATGCATCACATAATATGTGTGAACATATTAAACTTCAGATGATATGTGCACTAATATATGGTAAAACGCGAAAGGGCACATTTTCTGTAAATGGAAGAAGAAAACTAGTTACTATCTCTTAGAATTTGTGTAATATCTAGAACTTATTTGTATTTTGAAATTTGTAATGATATTTGTTCTTTATCATTGTGACAATTCAAATCATTCTGAAAACAAACTTAGAGAGATTGAGATCAAAAAAATTTACTAAGTAATACCATGAGCTTCTGGACAAAAAAAACATGGTGAGTAATAAAGACAGAAATATTTGGCTTTTTCCTTAGATCGTCTTTGTCTTGAACGAGTTTTTCTTCCTAAAAGTTTTCAATGTACAACAAGCACCACATATCATTAGGAAAATAATAAATTACAATGAACTATCTTAATACAATTATTATTCTTCCTACTACCATGAAGGCATAGTCAATGCATACATTTTTTTATGCATGGTATATGCTAGAAGTGGAACGTAGCACCATTTAATTAATAATAAAACATCTCCAACTACCATGACTATGCCAATGAATTCATTAAATATTGATCTAGCTATGATGTAGTTAGGCTACGATGTGTTGTTACTTTCCTTTTCATTGGAGGCAAACTATTATAAAACCTTTAGCTAAATTTTTTCCCTTAGACCGTCTTTGTCTTCAACAAGTTTCTCTTCCTAAAATTTTTCAAAGTACAACAAGCACTGCACATCTTTAGGAAAATAATAAATAATAGTGAACCATCTAAATACCATGACTATGCTTCCTACTACCATGAAGGCATAGTCAACACATAAATAGTTTTATGCATCGTATATGCTACAAGTGGAATGTAGCACCATTTAATTAATAATAACACATCCCTAACTACGATGACTATGGAAATGAATGCATTAAATATTGGTCTAGATATGATGTAACTTCAGGCTAGGATGTGTTTTTACTTTCCTTTTCATTGGTGATAAACTATTATGAAACCACATGTAATTTCTCCCATAAACTAAGGCATTTGCAATAAATGAATTTGATATTTTATTGAATTTGCTTTTACATGGATTAGAAAACCCATTAAACATTGTTGAAAATGGACATTAGGTATAGATGTTTCTTGTTATCCCAATCGAGGGAAAGTATTCATTACTTATGTGATATGAAATATTACGACGAACAAAGTCCTCCAAAGGAAAATGAATGTACCTAAAAGAACAACAAACAATGAAGAATATTTTATTGCATTGATAGAAGGTTTAGGAACAACTCGGGAATATGGATCCAATGGAATTGTAGTTTTCAGCAATTCCAAACTCGTGTGCAATGAGATGAAAGGTGTAACACCTCCGGTTTTCGGGAATTTTTTTTTTTTTTTTTTTTTTTGTTCTATGCACATTTGTATTCCCTTATTATGTCCACCATTCTTCTAAAGCTATTTTCATTAAATCCATATATCTCACATATATATATGACGTAGGATAATGATATATCTGATATACAATATGTATACAGCTTGCATCTATATATATATACTTCTATATATATGTCATAAGATAATTGTATGTCTTCTATACCATATGTATACATCTGGCATCTATAGATATATATAGCACTTCTATATATATAGATATCATATATATGCCCTAGGTTTGTGGTATATCTTTTATTCAACATGTATACATCTTGACTATATATCTACCACACCCATATATATATCAAGTGCGTATATCTCCTATACATATTTTTCATTTCATATGCAAATGGTGTATCCATATAGAACACTCGTATTTCTCAAATCCATATATATATAAAGTCAATTAATTATCCATTTAATTATGTCAATTCATAAAGCCCATTTAAATTTTGAGCGCTACCCTATGTAGTTGAACCCGTATATATACAAATTTACATGAAATCCCATATGTATATCATCATACCACTCGATGACATTATGGGAGGTCGAGTCCATTATCACGCGGCATGGCTAGCTATATGTATCGATGCTTTTTCCATAAATAGTTTTTAACCTACGATAATATCAACGTGCATCCCTCGTAAATGTTTGATTTAGATGATCATATCTTGGGTCCACGTCGCACCTGGCAAAGTACTAGCTCCGGCTGATGAACCGTCAACTCCATTACAGCGGTTGAAATGGGTGATACGTGTCCAGCTCTTTACACGAACCCTCTTATGACTGCTAATGCATATGTTCTTGCGTGATTTTTCTCGGCCTATCATTTCTTTTCAAGCTACGGCGGTCCGCAGAACCTCAGACCAAATGTCGGCGTTTCCAGGTTTCTCAGTACCAGTACTACACAGGAGCTGTAGGTGTCGCCTCATTCATGATTCAATACATCAAGGTGTGACGGCTAGGTACTTTACAAATATTTAACTGGTTCTCTTTTGCAGGTGAAACGTATCAGTTGTGGAAGGAAGGGCAGTGTGCCGCAGCCATGGTCCACAGAGAAATCGACAGTTGGCGATTCTGATGGATTTGCCAACCAACATCGGGATTCTATAGGGATTTGCGACCAGGAAATTAGGGTTCAAGTATTTCTTTCTATGAGAGGCCCTTTCCCATAATTTTGTTTCGGTTCTCATTTCTCTCGCCAGTTCCTCCATTTCACGTATGGCGCAGACAGAGGGGGGGGTCTGCCTATCCCTTGGACCTCTGTGACCGAGGCCGACGACCATTTGGGCGTTTAACTTCTTGGTTGGAGTTTGTTCTGCAAGAGTTCGAATTGATAATTTGTTGCTTCTGCTGTTCATGTCCACGGTATGGGTTTGAATTTTTGCGACCATGGGGTATGTTACGCACAGATTTCTTGTGCCATGGTTATCTAGCTCTGCTTTCGATCAAACCCTTCCCCGTGAAATCAAATTGATGTTTAATTTTGGATTATATGTTTACGTTTGAACTGTTATAGTTGTCAGACCTCAAGGGCGATTTGGATTCATTAATATCTAATTTCGCCGATCGTATCGATCTTAGTTTACTGGCTATTATAGAATGGATTCACCTGAGGAAAGGGTACCGATTTACTATGTCGGTGGTCCACCTCCCTGAATGCCATCTCTCCGCCTTTATTTCGAACGTTGTGGTGATGATAATATATCTTCAGCGCGCCAGCTCTGTCACGCGACTGAAGAGAGTGAACCTCATGCTTCTGGAGTATAAAAATCGGTTCAGTAGGATTGCAGAACTTACTTGTAGAATTTACTCCTGTCGTTGCTCAATAATGTGGTTGTGTCGAGTCCTATTTGATTTAGTTTCGTTACGAACTCCCTCTGTCACAGCACTCGGTTGCTATGGCGGAACAGAGAGTTAGGGTGGTAGTCCGAAGGTGGATTCCTACCATTAGACTTTTTTTTTTTCTGTGATCGTCACTTAATTGAAATCCGGTATGACTTACGTAACCGTCTTTTCATACACCCTTGTTTCCTAAATCATGGATCTAAGGGTTTAAAATCATGGCGCCAGATGTGTGTATTGATACTGGGGTTTCTCTTTACGCATTTTTCTATACAGGTGTGCCAACATTATTACCCGAACTGTGGTTTTTCTCCCGGCATCTAAGTCACCACAGTGAGTATATTAATTGCGTTTACTCTGTTACCTAACAGTTTGGTTTAACGTTGTCCACAGACATTCAAGATGTCGTGGATTCCACCCTTCGGTATTATTCCCCAAGTTTCGTTTGACCTTTCATATCTGCGAAATTAATTTTGTTTATCATCCCTCTGTTACATAGATTTCCCATACGTTTCTTTTTCCATTATATGAATCATATATTTTATATTCAGTTTATAAATTCGTTTTGGCCCATTCGTTTGTTTTATTTCTGCAGGCGTACCGTGTTTCTATATATCGAATTCGTTTTCCCAAAACGAGCCATGTCGGCCTTTAATTGTTCATGTATATTCACATCTGAGTTTCGTGCTCAACTATCTTTGGATTATATGCATTCATATATATATAACAGATGTGTTGGTATCGCCACTTCTTACATTTAGGTTTTATGGTTATAGAGTCATCGTATTTTGAGACTCGTTTGTTTTTCACTTACCCATGTATATATTTTTGTGAAATGAATCCCCATGCAATAGCTTATTCGAAGAGATTCGTGGCACATAAATAAAATCTATATACTTCTCACTTCCTGCAAGGGTTTAGATTAACTATAATTTGAACCTTCCAGTATAGTCATGTCACATGCGTAGGTATATTTATATATACATATAATAGTCATTCTGTCATATAACTAAATTACAATTTAGTCTTTGATTATGATACTTTAAATCAGGTTTTTTTTTTTAGAATAGTTTCAAAACATAATGAGCTCTATGTATATTGCGATATAGGATATATTCCCTATATAAGATATGATTCCTTTAGAAAATGTTGACATGTAATATTCTACATCTTAGATTTACTTCTATGATATCTCTAGATCAACTATTATAGTTTTTAAATTTTTTTTTCAAGTATCCAAAATTCGTTATATTCACTTCCAGCAGTTAGTATGTATACCAGGTAAGCTCTACTACTGCTATATTGTTTCTTAGCAGATTCATAAGCATAAACTATCACCATTTGTGCATCCCATTAACAAGTAATAATTTATCATCTATAGGGTTTAAGTAACTTCAGATTTAAACCATCCTTGGTTTAGAGATTCTGGAGTTTCTACCCTAGGGATTTTCTGGTCTACAACTAAACAAATCTGGAAGGTGAGTACCTAATGATAGATTCTGTTAAATGTAGTACCAAAATTTTTCATTGTCATTAAGTCAAATTTTATATGTAGCCAATTCACACTATAATAAGACATAGTAACAAGAATTTCAGAACATACCACAAAATCTGCAAAATGACCAACCTCCCAACCTTAGAGTCCTCTTTGTCTCCCAGGACTCACCCCCGAGCAGAGATCACTTCCTAGCACAAATCAACCTCTGATCTGCCTAAGAGCAGCTTATTTAAGCTCATATTTCCCCAAAGCATGTTTCTAATTCTGCGTCCAGAATAGCAGGATGCTTTCTTTCCTGTTTAGCCTAGGCTTCCCATCTTGGGATTCTTTAAAGCTGCTTTAAGCTTTTCCTCAGCTTTTCCATCTTTTTCTCACCTCTTCCCAACTACTCCTCTTCATTGGGGAAATTTAGATTCCTCCTCAAATCTAAATAAATTTCTTTCAAGTATTTTTGAAAGATTTTTGGGGATTTGTTGCCTTATCCATCCTCATGGATTTGGCAAGTGATCTCAAATTCTCTTTTTGGTCAAATGCACAATCATTTTATTTATTTCCTCAAATAAAATATGCAAATACATTCACACCATACTCATCCCTTGGGGTCCACCCCCTTAGGATTAAAGTTCAAATGTCTAACTTTAAAAAATTCAACACACAAATTGGGGGTGTTACATATTCCCCCTCTGAAAATAAACACCGTCCTCGGTGTTCTTATTCAACTACTAGAGTTCATTTAAACAAAAATGGATATTGCTCCATCATTTCAGCTTCCCTTTCCCAGGTGGCTTCCTCAGCAGTAAAGTGCTTCCACTGCACTTTTACTCTGGCCACTGTTCTGTTTCTCAATTCAATTTCTTCCCGCTCCAATATTTGAAGCGGTTCTCGCAGAAACTCCCCTTCTGGTTCCACCTGTACAACATTCCAATCAACTATGTGAGAAGCATCATGCACATATCTTTTTAATAATGAAACATGAAATACATTATGCACTCTAACATGGGGTGGTAAGGCCAGCTTGTAAGCCACTGGTCCCACCCTTTCTAAAATTTCAAAAGGCCCACAATATCTAGGAGCAAGTTTTGCACAACTTCCAGCATAAAGTGTGCTCTTTTTGGGTTTGATGCGAAAATACACATGATCCCCTACTTTGAATTCTCGGTGCACTCTTTTCTTATCAGCATAGCTCTTCTGTCGATCTTGTGCTATTTTTATATTTCTCTGTATTTGTTTAACGACTCTTTCCATCTCTTGTAGTGCATCTGGTCCCAACACCAGTTTATCCTCTGGTTGACTCCAGCTCAAGGGAGTACGACACTTTCTCCCATAGAGTGCCTCAAATGGACTCATCTTAATAGAGGATTGGTAGCTATTATTATAGGCAAACTCAGCTAAATGCAGATACTCTTCCCATTTTGATGGCCTATCCATCACGTACATTCTCAGCATATCCTCTAAAATTTGATTTGTTCTTTCTGTTTGCCCATCAGTTTGAGGGTGATAGGCAGTACTAAAATTCAGCTTAGTACCCATTCCTGCAAACAACCCTTTCCAAAACGCTGCTGTAACCTTAGCATCCCGATCTGAGACAATCACCTTGGGGACTCCATGAAGCCTTACTATCTCCTTTAGGAACACATTTGCTACTTGAGCTGTTCCAAAGGTAGATTTTACTGGTATAAAGTGAGCAGCCTTGGTTAAAGTGTCCACTACCACCATGACTGAATCATGTTGATATTTAGTTTTGGGTAATCCTGTTATAAATTCCATGGAAACGGTGTCCCATTTCCATTCTGCAATTGGCAGGGGATTTAAAAGCCCTGCTGGGTGTTGATGCTCAACTTTGACCAGTTGACATTCCATACACCTACTTAGATACTCTGCCACATCTCTCTTCATTCCTAGCCAGAATAACTTCTTCTTCAAGGCTGTTAACATCTTTTGATATCCGGGATGTCCTGCATAGGGCTGTTTATGATATTCATCTAGAATTTCTCTTTTCAAGGACTCTATATTTGGAATATACAATCTGTTTTTGTAATAGAGCAGCCCTTGTGGGTTTTTAGTGTAATCTGTTTTATCCCTTGTCTGTAATTTCACCAAAAGGGCTTCATAGTTGGGATCTTGAGTTGCTGCTTTTCCCACCAATTCCTCTATCTCCATCTGGGCACTACTCCCAATGTTGTTTAAATGTTGACAAGCATTTCTACTTAAGGCATCAGCAACTTTATTTTCCTTTCCCTTGATATGTTTTATGTCCATATCAAATTCACTTAGAAAAGACAGCCATCTGGCTTGTCTTGCATTCAGGTCAGTTTGGGAAAAAAAATATTTAAGGCTAATATGATCAGTCATCAATGTGAACTTCTTCCCCAGCAGATAGTGCCTCCACATTTTTAAAGCATGAATAACAGCTGCAAATTCCAAATCATATGCACTATAATTCTGTTCATGAGTTTTCAATTTCCTAGACTCATAGGAAATAACTGAATTTTCTTGCAATAGGACTCCTCCTAGCCCCTCTCTGCAAGCATCTGTACATACCACAAACTCTTTATCAGGATCAGCAATTTTTAATATAGGAGCTGAAATAAGTTTTTGTTTCAATTGTTCGAAACTGTTTTGACATTTCTCAGTCCACACGAACTTAACACCCTTCCTTTGTAATGAGGTTATGGGATTTGCTATAGCATAAAATCTCTCCACAAATCTGCGATAATAGCCTGCAATTCCCATAAATGATCTTACTGCTGAGACATCAGTGGGGACTGGCCATTCTTTAATGGCTTTTATCTTTTCAGGGTCAACTGCCAACCCTTTTTCAGAAATTATATGACCCAAATATTGAATTTTATCTTTATAAAATTCACATTTACTAAACTTGGCATATAGCTGATTTTCTTTCAAAGTTTGCAACACTATTCTCAGGTGTTCCTTATGTTCTTCCTCATTTTTGGAGTAAACTAAGATATCATCTATGAACACAAGAACAAATTTGTCCAAATACTTATTCAACACACTGTTCATCAGACACATAAATGTGGCAGGGGCATTTGTCAAACCAAAAGGTAGGACTATAAATTCGTAATGCCCATACCTGGTTCGAAATGTTGTTTTGCTGATGTCTTCTTCTTTAATTCTGAGCTGGTGATAACCAGTCCTTAGGTCTATCTTAGAGAAGACTGAGGCTCCTCTCACTTGATCAAAAAGATCATCAATTCTAGGAAGTGGATATCTATTCTTGATGGTCAACTTGTTCAGTTGACGATAGTCAATGCACATCCTAAAAGTTCCATCCTTCTTTTTCACAAATAAAACCGGGGCTCCCCAAGGAGACACACTTGGTCTTATATAACCTTTATCTAATAATTCTTGCAGCTGCATCTTCAGCTCCATAAGTTCAGGAGGGCTCATCCGATAAGGTGCTCGGGAAACAGGTGTTGCTCCTGGTACCAGATCGATTGAAAAATCAATCTCTCTTTTGGGGGGAAGATGAGGAATTTCCTTGGGAAAAATGTCATTAAATTCTCTTATGACTGGTATAGCATCCAGCAACTCTTCCTCAGTTTGTTGTTCTATTTCTTCTACATGCACTGCATAGACTTGGTATCCTTTTCTAGCTATTCTTTTCAATTGTAAGGCTGATATTTGTCTTACCACAATGGGTTTCGGTTTCCCTTTTAGAGTAAAAGGTTTCCCTTCCTCATCTACACAATGCAGGGTTTTATCCCAGCAGTTCATCAGGGCTTTCTTCTTTTCCAGCCAATCCATTCCTATCAGCAGATCATAGGATCCTAATGGCAATATGTTTAGATTTACTTCTGTTGGGAACCCATTTAATTGTATTGCTGTTTTGGGCAACTTATGTGTGACTTTTCTCTTAGTTCCAGTGGCCAGCTGTACCAACCATGACTGCTGAAATTTTTCAAGTTTAATTTTACATTTTTCTACAATTCCAGGACTAATGTAACTCAAAGAAGCACCTGGATCAATCAAAACAGTAACAGGTAGGTCATAAATCTTACCCTCCATTTCCACCATGGTCGCTTGATGTTCTGCTTGCCGATTTTCCAGGGCTGCACTGATGGTTGGTATGTTTCTAGCTATGTCATTGACTGTTGTTGCCTCTCGCTCTCTGCTGATCATATGAATATTTTGATGAGGACAGTCCCTCATCATATGGGGTTCTCCACAGCCCCAACATTTCATAGGTTCCTTCATTCTGACTGTCCCTTCCTTTTTATTGTTCCCTTCTACTGGTTTTGAAACCACTTGGGACTGAGCAGTTTGACTTTCCTTTGGTTTGCTGAAATTTTTCCTTTGATGATCCCTGCCAAAATTCCTTAAATATGCTGGTTTTGGTCTTTTGCCTTTGAACTCGCCCTTGTTCAGCCAGTTCTTCCCTTGTTCCGCTTTACCTTTAAACTGCTGATAACATAATCTTGCTTTTCTAACAGCTTCATCCATGGTCTTTGGGTTGTCAAATTCAATTTTCTCCTTGTAAACAGTAGGCAAAAAATTTAAAAACCTTTGCACTTTGGCCTTTTCTTCCCTAATGTAAGGAACATACCTCAGTAAATTAGTAAACTTAGTTACAAACTCATCAATAGTGAGCTGCCCTAGCCTAAGTTCATGGAATTCTTTTGCCTTATCGTCATAATATCGTTCATTCAAATAACGACTTTTGAACTTAGTCTGAAAATCTTCCCAAGTAACTGTCTTTTCATCAAGGGCATGCACCATTTTTGTCTCTTCCCACCAGAGTGTAGCTTTTCCTTGTAGCTGGTACACCGCTAATCTAGCCTTCAGATTGCTCTCATATTCATAGACTTGGAAATACTTGATCATGTTCAGTAACCAAGCTTCAGCATCCTCTTCCTTCTCTCCATCATAGGAGGGAGGTTTGATCTTTCTAAATTCTCCCTGTAGTTCTCTTTTCTGTTTATGCTGCTGTCTAGCAGCATCATCATCATCAGACTCATCCATCTTTCTCTTTCCGGAACCTTCGCCTTCCTGGCTGTTCCGGGAAGTTAATTCCCTGATGAACTTTTCCTGCTCCTTACTGGCTGATGACAACATGTCATTCTGGCTTCTCAGTTCAGCCAAATCTCGTTGCATCCTGTGCAACATAGCTATTATCGGGGCATTGGGATCTGGAGTAGCAAACTCATCATGCAGATCCACATAAATCTCTCCACCTTCAGCCATTTCAACTGTACACACTTACAACACCGATTAGCACAAGTTTATAAAACTTCATAAAAAAATTTATGTAATAAGCAGTGAGCCTAAAATTGACAGCCCAATTTTTTGTAACTAGTGCTCCGATACCAATTGTAACACCTCCGGTTTTCGGGAATTTTTTTTTTTTTTTTTTTTGTTCTATGCACATTTGCATTCCCTTATTATGTCCACCATTCTTCTAAAGCTATTTTCATTAAATCCATATATCTCACATATATATATGACATAGGATAATGATATATCTGATATACAATATGTATAACGCTTGCATCTATATATATATATTTCTATATATATGTCATAAGATAATTGTATGTCTTCTATACCATATGTATACATCTGGCATCTATAGATATATATAACACTTCTATATATATAGATATCATATATATGCCCTAGGTTTGTGGTATATCTTTTATTCAACATGTATACCTCTTGACTATATATCTACCACACCCATATATATATCAAGTGCGTATATCTCCTATACATATTTTTCATTTCATATGCAAATGGTGTATCCATATAGAACACTCGTATTTCTCAAATCCATATATATATAAAGTCAATTAATTATACATAAAATGATAACAATTCATAAAGCCCATTTAAATTTTGAGCACTAACCTATGTAGTTGAACCCGTATATATATATACAATTTTACATGAAATTTCATATGTATATCATCCTACCACTCGATTTCATTATGGGAGGTCGAGTTCATTATCACTCAGCATAACTAGTTATAAGTATCGACGCGTTATCCATAATTAGTTTCAACCTATGATAATATCAACGTGCATCCCACGTAAAGGTTTGATTTAGAGGATCACATCTTGGGTCCACGTCGCGCCTGGCAGCGTACTAGCGCCGACTGAGGAACTGTCAACTCCCTTACCGCGTTTGAAATGGGTGATACGTGGCCCTATTACACGAACCCTATTTTGACTGCCAATTCACATGTTCTGGCGTGATTTTTTTTTTTTTCGGCCTGTCATTCCTTTTCCTGCTACGGCGGTCCGTAACACCTCAGGCCAATTGTCGGCGTTTGCAGGTTTCTCAGTACCAGAACGACACCGCAGCTGTAGGTGTCGCCTCCTTCAGGATTGAATACATCATGGTATGACGGCTAGGTATTTACACTTATTTAATTGGTTCTCTGTTGCAGGTGAAACGTATCAGTTGTGAAAGGAAGGGCAGTATGTCATAGCCATAGTCCACAGAGAAATCGACAGTTGGTGGTTCTGATGGATTTTCCAACCAACATTGGGATTCTATAGGGATTTGCGACCGAAGTGGGGTTCAAGTATTTCTTTCCATGATAGGCCCTTTCCCATAAATTTTCATTGGTTCTCATTTCTCTCGCCGGTTCTCCATTTCACGTATGCCTGGCCCCGGGGGGGGCAGAGGGGGGTACGCCTATCCCTCGGACCTGCGAGCGGGGGGCGGCGAGCCATTTGGGCGGTTGCGCTTCTTGGTTGGAGTTTGTTCTGCAAGAGTTCGAATTGATAATTTGTTGCTTCTGCTATTCATGTCCACGGTATGGGTTTGAATCTTTGCGAGTGTGGGGTATGTTACGCACAGATTTCTTGTGCCATGGTTATCTAGCTCTGCTTTCGATCAAACCCTTCCCCGTGAAATCAAATTGATGTTTAATTTTGGATTATATGTTTACGTTTGAACTGTTATAGTTTTCAGACCTCAAGGGCGATTTGGATTCATTAATATCTAATTTCGCCGATCGTATCGATCTTAGTTTACTGGCTATTATAGAATGGATTCACCTGAGGAAAGGGTACCGATTTACTATGTCGGTGGTCCACCTCCCTGAATGCCATCTCTCCGCCTTTATTTCGAACGCTGTGGTGATGATAATCTATCTTCAGCGTGCCAGCTCTGTCACGCGACTGAAGAGAGTGAACCTCATGCTTCTGGAGTGTAAAAATCGGTTCAGTAGGATTGCAGAACTTACTTGTAGAATTTACTCATGTCGTTGCTCAATAATGTGGTTGTGTCGAGTCCTATTTGATTTAGTTTCGTTACGAACTCCCTCTGTCACAGCACTCGGTTGCTATGGCGGAACAGAGAGTTAGGGTGGTAGTCCGAAGGTGGATTCCTACCATTAGACTTTTTTTTTTTTCTGTGATCGTCACTTAATTGAAATCCGGTATGGCTTACGTAGCAGTATTTTTAAATGCCCTTGTTTCCTACCTCATGGATCTAAGGGTTTAAAGTCATGGCGCCAGATGTGTGTATTGATAACGGGGTTTCTCTTTACGCATTTTTTTCTATACAGGTGTGCCAACATCATTACCCGAACTGTTGTTTTTCCCCAGCATCTAAGTCGCCACAGGGAGCATATTAATTTCGTTTACTCTGTTATCTATTGCTATTTTGATTTAACATTGTTCACAGACATTCAGGATACCGTGGATTCCACCCTTCGGTATTATTTCCCAAGTTCGTTTGACCTGTCATATCTGCAAATTAATTTTGTTTATTATCCCTCTGTTACATAGATTTCCCATACGTTGCTTTTTTTATTATATAAATAATATATTCTGTATTCAGTTTATAAATTCGTTTGGCCCATTCATTTGTTTTATTTCTGCAGGCGTACCGTGTTTCTATATATATATATCGTTTTCACAAAACGAGCCGTATCTGCCTTTCACTGTTCATGTATATTCCCATCTGAGTTTCGTGCTCAACTATCTTTGGATTATATGAACCCATATATATATATATATATATATATATATCAGATGTGTTTGTATCACCGCTTCTTACATATAGGGTTTATGGTTATAGAGTAATCATATTTTGATACTCGTTCTTTACACTTACCCATGTATATATTTTTGTGAAATGAATATCCATGCAATACCTTATTTGAAGAGATTTGTGGCGCATAGATAAAATCTATATACTTCTCACCTCCTGCAAGGGTTTAGGTTAACTATAACTTGAACCTTCTAGTATAGTTATCTCAAGGTTAAAGGTAGAATTTGCAAGGTGATGTACGTGTAGAAAGGGATCAGAATTATTATTCTCGTACAATAGTTTTTTTTCTTTTATACATACCATATAAATTTCAGTTCGGTTGCCATCCTTTCCTAGCATACTAATGAGCACATCATGTCACATGCGTAGGTATATTTATATATATATATATATAATAGTCATTCTGTCGTATAACTAAATTATACTTTAGTCTTTGACTATGATACTTTAAATCAGGGTTTTGAGAAGAGTTTCAAAACATAATGAGCTCTATATATTGCTATACAGGATATATTCCCTATGTAGGATATAATTCCTTTAGAAAATGTTGACATGTAAAATTCTACATCTTAGATTTACTTCTATGATATCTCTAGATCAACTATTATAGTTTTTATTTTTTTTTGTAAGTTCAAGTATCCAAAATTCGTTATATTTACTTCCAGCAGTTAGTATGTATACCAGGTAAGCTCTAGTACTGCTATATTGTTTCTTAGCAGATTCATAAGCATAAATTATCACCATTTGTGCCTACCATTAACAAACAATAATTTATCATCTATAGGGGTTAAGTAACTTCAGATTTAAACCATCCTTGGTTTAGAGATTCTGGAGTTTCTACTCTAGGGATTTTCTGGTCTACAACTAGACAAATCTGGAGGGTGAACACCTAAGGATAGATTATGTTAAATGTAGTACCAAATTTTCTTATTGTCATGAAGTAAAATTTTATATGTAGCCAATTCATACTGTAATAAGACATAGGAACAATAGTTTCAGAACATACCACAAAGTCTGCAAAAATGACCAAACTCCCAACATTAGAATCCTCTTTATCTCCCAGGATTCACCCCCGAGCAGAGATCACCTCCTAGAACAGATCAACCTCTGATCTCGCTAGGAGCAGCTTATTTAAGCTCATAATTCCCCAAAGCATGTTTAATTTCATATCTCGTAATAGCAGGATGCTTTCTTTCCGTTTAGCCTAGGCTTCCCATTGTGGGATTCTTTAAAGCTGCTTTAAGCTTTTCCTCAGCTTTTCCAGCTTTTTCTCACCTCTTCCCAACTACTCCTCTTCATTGGGGAAATTTAGATTCTTCCTCAAATCTAAATTAATTTTCTTTCAAGGATTTTTTGAAAGATTTTTGGGGATGTGTTGCCTTATCCATCCTCATGGATTTGGCAAGTGATCTCAAATTCTCATCTTGGTCAACTTTCACAATCATTTTATTTATTTCCTCAAATAAAATATGCAAATACATTCACACATACTTATCCCTTGGGGTCCACCCCCTTTAGGATTTAAGTTCAATGTCTAACTTTTAAAAATTCAACACACAAATTGGGGGTGTTAATTTCTATTCAAAGATAATATTTTGATATGTATAATCACTTGAAAATTTCCAGAAGAATTTTTATACGTAGTTTGATAGCGACGTTGTTTAATCAACATGGTTATCTATTATGCACAGTTTTCAAATGATTTTATTGTTGCTATATATATGCATTATAACAAATACAAAATATGTTTTCAAATTAGCAGGAACTACCATTAAATGAAATCCTTGTTCTACCTTGTAAGCTTCCATTATAGACTTTTATCCTTTATTTAACTATCTATTGTTTTGTGGACTCTCAAGCTTTCACGTCTTTTGTTTCTCGAGAAAAAAAGATTCCTTGTTTGTTAAAAATTATTCTATGAATTTGTTGTATTTTGTTGTGCCTCTTTTCTCTCTAGTTTAAATTTCTACTTTTCACTCTTGAATAACAAGAAAAATTATATAGCTAAAAGTTGTTACCTGATTTGCAGATTATTCTAGAAATTTGTAGTTTTTTTTTTTGTACTATATTCAAGGACATTAGAAACATATGGCTGACAATAGTTATTCATTATTCATGAGGGTTTGGATTTTTAACACTCGAGAAAGATGAGGATGTAGATGAAGGAATATACACACTCCATAAAACACAATTGGAATGGTTGAATTGTGCTGGTAGAAAAGTCTAATGCTCAATGATTCGTTCTTGTTGTACCCTTTTATTTTTATGAGTGGGAAAAAGGTCAAAATTTGAACTTGAAATAAGATCATCGACATTAGGTCTCCATTTAGTTTGCTTCCATCTTGTGTTTTTTCCAAAACAATACACCTTACGTTTTTTATGCGGGAAAGTACTCCTTAATACTGGCTTCCCCTAGCATATATTATTGCATTTTTCTATTTAGGTAGTCCAATGTTGTGATTATTTGTGCATTATATTTTTGTGTTGATTCTATAGTAACTATTGGACATCCTAGTAGTTAGTGATTAAGATTGAGCTTGATTATCTTCTTTGTTGATGATATAGTAATTATTGGACAACCTAAAAATTAATGATTAAGATTGATTTTGATGTTATATGATGATGAGTACTTATTATTTTTATTAATTTAATTTTGTTTATGATAGAGTAATTATTGGACACCCTAAAAATTATTGATTAAAATTGACTTTGATATTACATGATGATGAGTACTTATTCTTTTTATTAATTTAATTCAATATGCATGTAAAGAAAAACTAAATGTATTTGGTGCAAGATGTTTATTTGTATATCTAAGTGTGATGCAGTGAATGACACTTTTCATGCAATCCTATTTTATGGTTGCTAAATGGAAGGAATTGCACTTTTGTACCTTTTTCCAATTCTTCGTGAAAAAATGTACATTAGCTTTCACAAAGTAGGAAATTATTTGGTAGTTTTGTGCGAGGATATATTGGAATTGTACATGAGTGTAGGTTTTGTCGAAGATAATGGAGAATCTCCTATTTTAGTGAGTTGGTTCAAAAGACTTTAGGATAGGAAATTGGTTTCTATTTCTTATGGTGCAGTTCTAACTTACCTAGACCATCTGTGCTATATAATAGTTGAATTGTATGGAGATTGTAGAGCGTTCTGGAGAAGCTAGACTCTCCTGGTCCGGAGACTCTTTCATAGAGTTGACCAGAGGGATTGTTAAATAATCCATTCAAACATCATTTGTTATCTTGGTATCAGAGCACAGTTGTGTGAGGAGGAGTCATGTGTTTCCTTCCTACTTAATTTTTTGCACCGTAACAGTGCTGAGGAGCGCTTTCTTACTAGCACTGCCTACAGGAGAAGATCTGAGGAACGTTGTCGAAACGCTAGAACACTATCATTCTTGCAACAATTTCAAAGATAGGAGGGCGGCCAAGTTTGCAAGGCTGAGCCAGCATGACGAAGAATGTTGTCAGTGGACTAGGTTCAGCTAGCCATCCTTGCATCGCTGCCATCCAAGCTCAGGAACGTTGCAAGGCTTCGGGACTGTGAGCCGATGCTGCCATTGAGGCTCCAAGACCATTTGACCAAGATTTGCGCTAAGTCAACCATCGATGCCATCCCTCTGATCCTTGGTTGTCTTGCGCAGAAAGAAACTCGTCTTCTACGATCTTCCAAGTCTCAGTTCCACCTCGAGATCAGATTCGAGCTCAGAAGTGGAGGGCGTTCTTTGTGAACTCACGATAGTTAATCGGAAGAGCTACGTACTACCTGATCTTTTAACAAATTTTCATGGAGCATCGCATCCTCAAAGGGGTTTGATTGGAGTTGCGGTGAGCATGTTGGTGGAGGAACTCATGCTGTGTGGAGCTATGTTGTGTGGAGTCCACAGCTCTAGATTTTCCATTCTAACGCCATCCTAATGGTTCTTCTTGTGCTACTTGCCATGAGCTCAAGAGCACTGCCACTGTTTTCCTACTGTCCAAAGCCTGCATGGAGGAGCCTGCCATCCTGAGCGTTGTCTCCTTCATACGATGTCTGCTATAGTGGAAAGTTGCTGCCATGGTATGTGTGAAAGCAATGACTCAAATTTGACTTTGACCAATTGAAGAGATCTCTCGTTGATTCGGTGGGTGAGCATGTTATTTTCAAAACTGCACTTTGCTCTAAAATCTATGTCAATCTCCTATCTCCTAATTTCAATAGTGAAAAGTCCGTAGATTTCAAAGCACTTTGAATTATTTTAAAGTGGAATTTTTGGATTTTTTTTTAATATTCCTTTATGAGAAGAGTTTGGTAATAAGGTTCTTGGAAAGTACGTTTTAATTTTTTTTTAAAGGAATTATTATTGATCCACTTAAGAATAGAGGATTTTTTTTTAAAAAGTGCCGAAGAGACCTGAGAGAAATCTGAGCCGGTGTCACCAAGTTGAGCAATCAATTAATCGAATCATGCTTGAATGAGAATAAAAAACTTGATGGCTCCAATTACTAAAATTGGAAATTTAAGATGCAGACAGTGTTAGAAGTACATAATTCTTAGATGATTGCAAATGGGAGTGAGCTGAAGCCAGTAGAAGGAGCAGCATCAGTCACAGATTGGGAGAAGTGAGAAGGTAAAGAAAAGACAATGTTGAAGATGTCAACGAAAGACTGCATCATATCGCACATCAAAGAATGTAAATTAGCAGATGAAATCTGGACCGTATTGAAGGATTTGTACGAGATCAGGAATACAAATTGTCTCTTGTTCTTGAAGAGCAAGATTTTGTCCATAAAGATGGAGGATAATGAAACAGTTGCTTCCTTCATATCGCGAATCAAAGACTCGAAAAACAAACTGTCAGATATCAGTGAGGTAGTTTCCAATGCATATTTGGTCACCATTAGCATGAATGGTATGACTGATGACTACCAAATGTTTATCATTGGGATAAGTGCGAGATAGAAAATTCCAAAGTTTGAGGAAATTACAGGGATATTAATGCTAAAAGAAGAAAGAATATTGACTCTGAAACCACAGGTTGGAGATTTGGCACTAATGGCAAAGAAGAAATTCTTCAAAGGGAAAGGAAATCTATCGCAGCAAAACGAAGGAAACAGATAGAAAATACCAAATCAAACTCAAGGTATGCATCCAAATAAAATAAATTCTCTAATTAAATGTTTTTATTGTGGAAAAATCGGTCATATTTCTAAAGAGTGCAGGAAGAAGAAATTTCATGAAGATCAACAAAAGCAGAAAAGACATTCAGGTCATTTTACAAATGATGACTATGTTGAGGACTTCAGATTGGTCATGGAAGACTTAGGTGATAAATTCGATGCAGACACCTGGTATATAAATTCGGGAGAATCCACACATATGATGGGGAACAAAAAATGGTTTGAAGATTTTGAATAAATCAACAACAGAGAAAAAATCTACCTTGGTGATGATAGATGTCATAGATCAAAGGGTGTGGGAAAATTTCTGTTATCTTACCTGTTGGTGATGTCAGATACATTCATAATGTAATGTATGTTCCTGAATTGACAAAGAATATGATTTATTTATCTGTGATTATAGATCAAGATTTCAAAGTTGGATTTTAAAAATCAAACTGTTATATTAAAGATGGCATGAAGACTATTGCTTTAGGAATTTGAACAGGAGGTCTTTACAAATTAGATGTGAAGACAACACTAGATCAAGCTTTGACAGCATTGAGTTTGACTACAGAAGAGTTGTGGCACCAAAGACATGGTCATATCGACTACAACAATTTGCTGTTACTTCAGAAAAAGGAAATGGTAAGAGATCTTCCTATATTTAAAAAAGTGCATAATGATTGTGATGCTTGTGCACTAGGAAAGATGCATAGAGAAGAATTCCCTATTCGAGTAGAAATGAAGAAGAGAGACATACTTGAATTAGTGCACATAGACCTTTGTGGACCCATGCAAACAAAGTCATTAGGAGGTGCACTATATTTTTTACTGTTTTTTTATGACTGCACAATGTTTTCTTAGGTATATTTCATGAGTAAGAAAAGCCACACCTTTGAATACTTTAAGTAGTTCAGATATATGATTGAAAAGTAAATAGGGAAGCACATAAAAATTTTCTACTCCAATCAAGGGGGAGAATACAGGAGGGAGGAAATTACCAAGTACTGTAAAGACCATGGTATTTTATAGCAATTCACAGTACCCCATACTCCTCAGTAGAATGGAGTAGCAAAAAGAAAGAATAGAACATTGGGGGAGTGTGCTAGGAGCATGTTGAAAGGTAAGGATCTTGTGAATGGTTTCTAGGCTAAAGAATTGAATACTGCAGTTTATTTGAAAAATAGGAGTCCTACAAGAATTCTTGAGTTTAAAACTCCTTTTGAAGCATTACATGGATTTAAACCTGTAGTAAAACATCTAATAGGGTTTGGGTCTAAAGTGTTTGCTCACATTCCAAAGGAAGACAGAAGAAAACTAGATTCAAAAGCCATCAAATGTACCTTTGTAGGGTATTGTTCACAATTTAAAGCTTATATATTATTTAATCCTTCTAATCACAAGATTTTTGTTAGTGGAGATGTCATATTCCATGAGCAGGTTTTTGATGAATCTAATAAGCACAATGAGGAATGGGACATTCTGTTTTTGGTGGAAGAAAGTGAAGAAATAGGTTATAGCTAGGATCAGAAGAAAGAGGCAGAATCAGAGATTCCAGACACAACAATCAAGCCAAGTTCGTGAAAGGAAAGTCAAATTGGGTTGGAAGCTACACCAACACTCAGAAGATCAGGTAGGCAGATTCAATTGCCTACTAGATATAGAGAAAATTCCTTTATAACTAGTATGATGAATGTTGTTGAACCTTCTAGTTATAGAGAAGAAAATAAATGTAGTGAATGGAAAACAACTATGGAACAGGAATATGAATCTATCCTGAAAAATAACACTTGGGAGTTGGTTTAACTTCCACATGGGAAATAAACCATAGGGTGTAAATGGTTGTATAAACCCAAGATTAATTCAAATGGAACCATAGATAAATTAAAAGCTAGATTGGTAGCAAATGGGTTTTCACAAAAATAAGGTATTGACTATGAGGAAACCTTCGCCCCCGTAGCTAAACTAAACACTATCAGAATCTTGATTTCTTTAGCTACTAAGAAACATTGGATGATTCACCAGCTAGATGTAAAATCTGCATTTTTAATTGGGGAATTGAAAGAGGAGTTCTATTTATATCAACCTGAGGGGTTAGTTCAGAAAGGGAAAGAACATTTAGTCTGTATATTAAAGAAGGCTCTATATGGACTAAAAGAAGCACCCAGATCATGGTATGAAAAGATTGATTCATTTTTTCTATAGCATGGTGACAATAGAAGCAAGAATAATCCTAATTTGTATACCATAAAAGATGAAAAGGGGCGCATACTGTTGATTTTTTTGTATGTAGATGATCTAATTATTACAGGTGATGTCGCTGATCTAATCAAAGAAATCAAGCAGAAAATGTCTCAGATGTTCGAAATGAAAGACCTTGGTGAATTAAGATATTGTTTGGGTCTCGAGATATGGAGAGATTCAAGACAAAATTTTCTATCCTAGGGTAAGTATGTCAGAGGTCTACTGGAAAGATTCAAGATGGACCAGTGCAAGGCTGCAGCAGTACCACTACAATAGAACATTAAACTTCAAAGTAAGGATGGCTCTAAAGAGGCAAATGCGACACTTTATTGACAGATGGTTGGGAGCCTAATCTACCTAACCACCACTAGACCAGATTTGGCTTATGTAGTCAGTGTGCTAAGTCAATACATGTCCAAACCACTTGAGATTCATTGGAATGCCACAAAAGGTTTTTTAAGGTATCTACAAGGAAATATAGATTATGGTATTATTTATACTGATTCTTTTGATGTTAGATTGACAGGATTTTCAGATTCCAACTGGGTTGGAAATGTCAATGACCGAAGATCCATAACAGGCTATGCATTTAGCATTGGATCCGAGGTGATTACATGGTGTAGTAAGAAACAGAACACATTTTCCTTGTTTTCAGCAAAATCAAAGTATCAAGCCATGTGTGCAGCGACATGCGAGGAAGTTTGGTTGTGAAGACTTCTCCAGGACGTCGAGGAAGAACAATGGTTTTCGTTACACACTACCATGATATTATGGAGCATGAATACCTTTTCAATTGTACATGTTCTTGATTCACTTTATTTTTTGGGTCTGAATAGATAGATGAATATATTATATAGTACATTTTTAGTTTTTGAATTTCTTACCTGCATGTGTTTGTACATTTTTAGTTTTTGAATTTCTTACCTGCATGTGTTTGGTATGGGGTAATTGTTTCCTTTGCTATAGAAAACATCCTAGTCTATTTATAAAAGTAAGTGTTGTTGCACATTTTGCTCAAGGATAAATGTTTTTATATCAAGAATTTAATTTAGAAAGGTTTTTGGGCCAAAATTTTGAGTCTTAGAATATTTTCCGTGATGGAAACAATAATTTTGGTCCCCCTCCTCATTTAAATGGTGCCAAAAAAAAATAAAAATATTAGAAGTTCATCTTGTGATCCTTAAAATTTTGAGAGACATTTACCATAAAAGAGAAAATATTTTTAAGCTAATCGGTCTTAATTGGAACCAACCATATTTCCATTGTGTTGTTTTATATGAAAAATGGAGTAAAAGAAAAGAAAATTGACATGCTTCTCCTTGAGTAATTAGTCACTTATTTTTTTGGATATGATATTCTTTACTTTATTGTGTCTAAGTTGAGAATTTTGTCTCCAAATTGTTGAGTTCCTCCCTAAAGTATTGTTGCAATCATGATTTCTCTTCTTGATGGGCCTCTTCCTGAATCTTCTTCCAAGCCCTCCTGTATTTCTTATAAGTAATATTTTCTTACTATGAAAATTCCCATAGTAAGCCTCTACTTGGATTATTGTTAACAAAGTTTTTGTGAGTTCTCACCATAGCCTGGGATTCAACTTCAATATTTGTTGATTCCATTATTTTTTTACTCCATTTTCTCCTCTCTCCCGTTACTCCAATTTCTCCTCTCTCTTGTTACAATAACTCATTTTAATTTGTTGCATCTTATGTCAATTTTATTCTTATAAGTGATGTTATGAATTTGGTATGATTTAATTTTTTTTTTTGAAGCCTATATTTTTTAATAGTTTTATGAAATGAATATTTATTTTAGATAATTATTATTTGAAATTACCAAAATACATATTTAGATGTTTAAAAAATTCATATATATATATATATATATATATAACTTTCAACTATAAGTTAACTAAGATCTTTTTAAGGATAATTAAAATATTTTGAACTTTTAAAATGTTTGCTGCCCCATTTGTATTTGAACTAGTACTAATGTTATTAGAGTTATCAAAATTGTGTGGGTATGTACTATTGAAAGCATTTAAGTTTGAAAGTTATAATTGTCTTTATACCAATATAGAATCACATAGTGTATTATTAACTTTTAATTTGTTAAGGTGTCCTTTTCATGTTTGGAAACCATTGGATATCCCAAATTGTACAAATATTGTTTATGACCATAACATAAACATAGGATAACCAGAGTGATTTGGTGTCCTCTTCATGTTTGGAAACCATTGGATATCCCAAATTGTAAAAATATTGTTTATGACCATAACATAAACAAAATCCTATGTTTGAACACTCACGTATGGATTAATATGTTTAAGTGATCCTATGTTTGAACACTCACGTATGGATTAATATGTTTAAGTGAGAACATTGAAAAATTGTATTTGTTAGTGAAAACTATATCAATGATGGCAATGGAAAAATAAAATATTGAGATGTGATAAATTTAAATATTAATATTTTTGTTTATTTCTTTTTGATATATTTGAATTCTTTAAATGGTAAATGTAATTTAAAAAAAAATTATAAAGATTATTTTATCTATATTTTATCTTAAATTGCTTAAAATTCATGTAAATATAAGATTAATGTATAAATTAAAAGTCAACATTTTTTAAATGATTTATTTAAGGTATCTATTTAGATATTAGTGATTAGCCAACACTTTTTTATATATTAAAGATTAAAATTGACAACGAGCCATGAAAAAAGGGTCCAACAAATTTGAATTTCTGTTTGCTAATTTTAGATGAATATGTTAAACATTTAGTAGATATAAATTATAAATAGAACTTAAAATTATTTTTATGAGTTAAAACATGTTTTTTATATAAGAAAATAGTTTTTGTTTTTACCTCTTTACAAATCACTATTAAATTTAAGATGAATAAAAGTATAGATAAATAAAACTATAGATGAATAAAAGTCTAATATTTTGATAAAAATAAATATTTATTAGGAAAAACATTATCTAATTTTATTTTAACTCTTTACAAACCACCCTAAAATTTTATTTTTTGATAATAAAAAAATATATAGTTTTTACTAAAATATCACATTATATCACTTATTTCAGTAATTAATTAATTTTTATTAATAAATTGTAAACAATAACTATTACATTTCCCCTTTACTAAAAAAAATATATTAATATCTCAATCTGAAAGCCTCAATTTCAACATAGATGTGACATGTTTTACTAGTTACTTTTAAAAAACAACGATACAATTTATAGAAGCATCATCATTGTTTATCTTGGCTGATGTGATCCATCCATTGTTTGAGTAATGGGTGGTCAAGATGATTTTCCCAAATCTTCTATTCCTTAGGTGTAACTTTGCACCTTTTGGGGAAATTGCTAGTTATTTACATGGTATTTTTATCGATTTCTAATGCAAATATTGTTTTAATTATGGTTGGAAATAACTTATGGTGATTTTAATTTTATGTAATTCTCCTATGAAAATAAAAAAATGAATAATTTTTGCACAAATATATAAAAATCATGGCATAAATGTTGCAACTGCATCCAAAAATCATGGGAGGAAAATTTTAAGTAGTTATTCACGTGACATTCTATTGGGGAAGACTATAATAATACCTTCAAGTTATGGTCCCATAAAATATTTGGAGGAAGATAATATTTTGAGTAATATATTTGTTTTCCAATTTTAAACATTATAACTTGCATTGTTCAATGCTAAAGTAATAGTGGTCAAGGGGAAAATCAATTGCTATTGTCCTAACTAGATAGAGAATAATAACTAGTGAAACAACTTTTGGTACATTTCCATATGCATCAACCCATGATAAGAATCAAAACACTTGCTTCATTATACATGTCAAGTTGCCAAAATTATAGAACCATTAGATTTAACTAAATTATAACTCTATATTATTATTATTATTAATAAAATGAATTAATATATAAGTTAGATTTGTCTATACTACTAAGTATATTCTTGAAAATTTTATGGAGGTTAAATCCCTATCATCTATGTAATAATTATTGATAATTAAATCAAAATTCCAGAAACTCAATTTCTAAATAGACACACATATTGACATAAAAACAATATCTCTACTTGAAAGAAATTGAAAAAATAACTTATTACATGAAAATTATTTCTGGTAACATATTAATATATATTTTAGATATTACTTCTAATAATATAATATTATATTTATGTAGTAATGTTTTTTTCCCACGGCTACGCCTACTATTGTTACTTTTTGTAACTAAAGCAACCTAGATATAATTTTCCCTACCTACAATAACTTAGAAAATTATATTCAAATTTTAAAAATGATGGTAGTAGACTTTTGTTATGAGATTTTAATGGTAGAAATCAAAGTAATCAATATATTCTTTTAACAAAAGATTCTAAACCTGGTCCCAATTGATTTTAATGCTAGAAATGAAAGTAATCAATATATTCTTTTAACAAAAGATTTTGAACCCAGTCCTTTATAGTTAAATTGGGAATTTGTTTTAACTAACCTATAAAAACAAAGGAATAAAGATTTACAATTGTCATGATCTACGACTTTGTATTGGTCTAATGAGGTGGCTAAAATTAAACCAAATTACATATATTCATGAGTTTGACACAATCCATCTATGTGATATACGATTTCTCCAGCGAAATAGTAAATTTTAACTTTTAAATAACAATTATCTTAATGTTGATCATAAATATTTAACACTAACTCTTTATTTTATGAAAAAAAAACCTGTTTCATGAATTTACAACACTCATTTCTACTTTTATTGAGAAGTTATATGTGGAGTTGTCATGTGAAAAGAAAAATACAAACAAGAACACTTGATATGTTAATAAGTGTGAAATTCTGAGAAAAGCTAATAGGGATGCCTCTAATGAGTCATTAAAATATAATATTATAAATAGGTATAAATAATTAATTAAATGTTTAAGTAATTTTTTATAGATAAAAAAAAATAAAATAAAAAATAAAAAAATTGCAACTAACTAAACTAAGCTAAATCATTATCATTTTAAGATATAAATTATGAAGAATAAATAAATAAAATAATATGATTTTTTTATAAATTAAAACTCATACTTTAAAAACATTTATAATATGTTAACACCGTGAACAACTTTAATAACACTTATAATATGTTAACACCGTGAACAACATTTCAAATTTGAAGACAAAGACTTTCTATTGAAAACATCCATGTAAGAGATAAAAAAAAAACTCCCAAAAAGGAAATCTAAAGACATCAAATTCCACTAAAATTATAATTTTAAATTGGAGGGCCCATTCACGCACTCCACATACATAATATTTTCAATTTAGTAGCCAAGAAAGATTTCCATAAACATTGGATACAAAGCCTCATTACACTTATTTTTCAAATTGGGAAAAAAAACAATGCGTCCAAGTACTTTTAGCAAAAGCTATATTTAATTATTTTTTATAAAAATATAAGTGTATGAATATAAACACATATAAAAAAAACCTAAAGCCTAGGCCAATTTAAGGAGTTATAATTCAAGTATGGGGCACCTTATAACACCCTTTTTGTAGTATATACATTATTAGGATGCCTAATAATCTTTTGAGAAAACAAGTTCGTTGCTAGAATCATCATCAAAAAATAATGTTTTTATGGTGAGAAGTCTATATGATCATAGCAAGAAACTACGAATCCCAAATGATTTTTACTCTGGTATGGGTTTACTTTTCCAAAATAAAAAAATAAAGATTATTGTAATTAAATTAAAAATGAATAATTATGATGCAGTCATATAGGACAACCACAATTTGGATTGATTTTGGATGGATATATTTAAAATATATATTTATCACAAGTTCAAATAGAACTAAAATATTAAGAAAAGAAAACATGGAATGTAGAAAGCTTATCATGGTTTTGAAAGCTAGTCGAAATTTCAATATGGGATTTAAGATGAAGATTTTTTTTTATATGATATGAAATTTAAGGATGCAATATCTTTATATAATAGTGGATAAAAAAAATAACAATCAAAAGGGTGTTATAATTTAAATGTTAATTAAAGGAAATACACCCTCTCATACCCTCTCAATAGACATGAACATTTCCTCAATTAAAGAAAAAATTATGAAAATGTATCTAATGTAAAAGAACAAATAATTGACATGGAAGACAAGAGGCTTCCAAATGTTTCTTCAAAATCTATCAAAAACCACGTATGACTAAAGCAACATGAAATGAAAGTACTAAATATCCATTAATCCATTGGGAATAAAGGAAGATCTACAACATAATGATAATATTAAAAATATTATAACATCAATATTTAAGAATAAATTGTGATGTGATAAAGAATTAAAGGCTAAAAGAAAATTAAGATAGTATAATGAGGTGATTAAAATTGATCTATAAATAAAATGTATCACTTTATTTTTACTAGTGTAAATAAGAGAATTGACATTATTAAAATACGAATAAATTCTCACAAGCTCCATAGTGAAACTAGAAATTATACCATTTCTAAAGAATAATGAGTTGGAAAAATATATCCTCTTTGTTGCAATAAGAAAGATGAAGAGGAAAAATCACTCTCTCTTGTAATGGGTTCCAAATTCCCATATTAGACCTCAATTTCAGAATATTTGTTACAATACCAACCTTCATAACCTTTTAATCCATCAAAACTATGGTGATCCTTAAAATTTTACCTTATTACTTTTTTTAGCATATAAACAAGAAATCTAAGTAATCTTATAAATTAAATCTAACCTCAATGAATATTAACCATCATTATTAGTATCATTATCATTAACAAATTAATAAATCAATGTAATAAAAAAATAACCATCATACTAATCAACTTACTAATTCACTAGTTCTACATTATTCTTTCCTATTTAAATATTAAAATATTTAAAATAATTCTTCTCATATTATACCTACTTAAAAAAATTACTAATTCACTAGTTTTACATTATTCTTTCCTATATAAATTTTACAATATTCAAAATAAAAACTTCTCTTATTCTACCTACTTAAAAAAAAAAGGTTTGAAGGTATTTCCTTTTTTACTTAAATCCTAAGCTATGTATCTATTAGAAAGTAGAATTTGAAATACATACAAAGTTCTAGACAAATAAATAAATTACGAAAGTTTGAGATCGTTATTCACCATGTTTTCACTGGCATTATCGCAGCAAGAAAATTTTGTTTCAGAGTTTCTCCGTCTCTTTATTAATTTTTGGCTTGATTGATAGATGTACCGCTTTCTAAACATTATTTTATTAAAAAAATTTCTTAAAGGTATAAATATACATCGAAGTATTTATGTCAAGGATGACTATTCATAAAGAAAACAATAGCCAATAATGTTTCAGGTTGAACATGATTTAAGGTGGGAATTTGTCATAATGAGTCAAATAAATTTTGTGTGGGACTTATTTTAAGAATATCCAAAGCATGAATTTCTATACGAAGTTGAACAAAAATTTAGATATTTTTTGTTATATAAAAAAATTGATTAGATTATAATCTAGCTGTAAATTGGTTGAAAATTTTCAAAATTAAGCCTATTTAATTTTTAAATTAAACATTTTATATCATTCTACCTAAAAAAATCCTTCAAACACATAAAGGGAATATTTAAAAAAATATAATTTAATGTAAATACTATCATATTTATTAATTTGCTAGCATCAAGAATAATGTAAAACACCATGGTGAAAACGGCTTGTTTAAATCAAATTTAATTAAAGGTGTTTGTTCCCCACTAGATCATATGTTTCATGGATTTTGAACATAAAGCTCCATAACCACATCCTAAAAACGAATATTTTTACATTTTATTTATGATATATAAATAAATATTGGGCTCCACATTGCACCTATCAAAATCAACCTATGTAAAGTCCTTGTACTTTTCCTAGTTCCAAGGTGAAGATAATTCATTATATTTTAATAAAATACGAACTCTTTTCTTCTAAATTTTTTTTATGTCTTTAGTAATTGGTTAGTTACATGAGTCTGCTTATTTATATTTTATTTTCAATTTCATAATAATGTGATACATATTTATTTCTTATTTCTTAGTAATTTAAATATGTAGTATAATTGTAAAAAATATTGTTATTAATATAAATATCTAAATGTTATTTTTTTTTTAAATAATGCTAATTAAAAGTGAATTTCATTAACTCAAAACATTTATAAATAAATTTTAAACCAATTATATTAAAAAATGAAATAATTATCTCTGATGGAGTATGAGACACTTGAACCATGCGTCATGTGAAGAATGACCTTTGGCATAAGGTATGAGCAGAGAATGGCATTTATCTATTCACTCATCACGTTATTGTTAATTGCTCTTCATTCAAATGTGTGAAACGTTTTCCTTCACATGTGTGCAAAGGAATAGTATTGTCTTGAGGATCAATGGCGTAGCCATTATGGTGGTTAACTAGTATGGCACATGGATCATTTTGGGTGATTCTTGGTTCATTGAGGGATATAAATTTACTTGTGTTCTTATTTCTTACGGTCATGTGGGTATGGTGGTGGTATTTTGTTTATCACTACTCCTTAGGGATCAATAATGTAACAATTGTTTCCTTATTTCTCTGGGTGAAATTTTCCCTTTCATTTCTTGGCGGAGGGTGTGCTATTTGAAAATACAGTGAGTTATGTGTGTTGATTTTTTCTGGTTGCGTGGATTATTTATTTGGAATTCTAGATTGTAGTAATTCATTTTTATGTGTAAGGCGTCTGTTGCTTTTATAAGTGGCACTCGGTCTTTTGGTGGTGGAAATTTTTCTCGGGAGGAGGTTTTAGTGTTGGTGTTATTTTGACTCTCTAGCATAGGTAATTCTTGAATTTTCCTTCATGGGGCCATTGATAGAAGAATTACCTTTGGTAAATTTCAATGTCTTTGGCATCGATCGATTTTTGGGCAATCTAAACTTCTAGTTCTTATTTTTTGCAGGTGGGAGGTGTCCTTCTTCATTTTCCATGCGAGGGGTTGTCTGCAAGTTCTAGCTTGGATTTTTGTTTGTTTCGTGACGATTTTGGGTCAAGGTGACCAAAAAAATTTCATTACCTTTCCTTCTATGACCATTTTGCGGAATGTTGGATTTATGGTAGAGGGTGGCCAATTGGTAGTGTGTGTCATTTTAGGGTGTGTCATGTTGGCATTTATTAGGTGGTCCTTGGTGTGGATTGGGGTTAGCCTCATAGGTATCATTTTCTACATGACCACGAGCATGAAACCAAGTTCATGTTCATCGTGTTTCCTTGTTCAAGAAAAGGTGGAAGAATCTCATCTTCGGAAAGGGTTAGTTGTGTCAAATGGAGTCTCAGGTGGTGGTGTGAGATCATATGGTGATAGAAATAGGTAGGGTACTAGAATCGTGCGCCACTTTGGGCATGGCGGTCATGGAGAATTTGGTGAATGAAGGCTTTCGGCCAGTCCTATCTTTGGAAGGGGTAGCAAGATAATAGATCAAAGAGGTCATGGAGTAGGCAGTGGGAATAGGGGAACGCGTTGTGGTCTATTCTTGAGCACATAGGGGAGAAGCAACAAGTCGTGTGTGGTTGGATTAGTTGAACGTCCATCTGCTAGGCATGCTAGGAGAACTACGACACTATAGGAAATGTTACAATGTTTCATAGACATGATGGAATATTATGATAGGGTCTGAAGGGAGGAACACAAGGCAGTTATGGCCAAGCTGGAAAAAATATGTCATGTTCAATGCCATGCAGGTGAAAGAATTGTGGTTGTATGGTGTGGGAAATTTTTTTTTACTAAGAAGATCAACATGTCAAATTCCTATATCATCATCCTCCTCCTCCACGAACGAGGCTAGATAATCCTAATTCAATAAATTTTGATGACTGATTATGGAAACCGATGTATTTATAGTTATGTTTAATTTATGGTATGTAAGGCCTATAAGGCTGTGGATCTCTCCATTGATATTTTTCTTTTGGTATGTAGCATGGTAGTAGAATTGGTAAACAAACCTAGTTGGGGTGAGACAACATGCATTTTGGCATATTTGTATATGCCTTTTGAGTAATGAAAAAACTTTCCTTACAAAAAAAAAATATATATATAATATATTTTTAAATGGAAGTATCTAGTTTACATGAAAGTGAGTTATTTAATTGATATGATAAATTTTCCACCACTTGAATCTAAAAATTATCAATAATTTTGTTATTATCCCTTACTTTTCTTGAATAATTAGTTAGTAAACATTTTTCCCATTTTTAATGTGAAACAATAGGTAAACACTCCTCACTCTTTATTTGAACGAGCACCTACTAAGTATATGATATGCATTTATAGTACACAAGTGGTGTATGTCTATGAAGGCATACATACTCTACCCCCCTCTAGTTTGGAACTTGTAACCTCTTACTAGGAAACACATGTTCTTAACCATTAGGCCTATTACTAGGAAACACATGTTCTTAACCATTAGGCCTAAAAAAGTTGTAGGCCCACTCATTATTATTATTATTATTATTATTATTATGATTCCTTTTCAGAAACATTAAAAACAAATAAATAACAAAGTTAATTTTAATTTAAATATTAAAAATTAATTTAATATATTTATTCCTACTTTATTTAATTTTTAAATAGGATTTTTTATAATATCATGGGAAATTACTAAGGCTTATCAATACTACATTACCAAAAAACAATAACTTATCTCATCCCATATTGCACTTGTTCATATAGATATTTTTTTAATTAATCAATTTGATTAAAAAGATAAAAAATACATAACTACTTTGGAGATAAATCTCAAACCTTGATTTATGTATACTAAGATGAAAATTCTAGAATATTTCATGGAGGTTAAATCCTTACCCTCCATCTAATAATTATTGATAAGAATTCATAAATCGTCTATGTGGACCTCCAAGCAACCCATTATTAGAAAATGGGTGCCTAGATCTTTGTCAACACAATATTAAAACCAAAAAATATCCAACTATTTCATTTAAGAATTTGGGGTTGATATATATATATATATATTTATTTATTTCTGTTTCAAACCAAAAAATACCCAACTATTTCATTTATGAATTTGGGGTTGATTTATTTTTATATATTGTTTTGTTTTTGTTTCACTTTTATCTGGGCATGTGTATCTTTGTATGTTGATTGATATTCAGATTTTATGTCTTATTTAGCTCATATATGCAAATGGATCTATGTATTCTTCATTTCATAAGCATATATACATATGCACTTATTTATGTATGTAAACTTATGCCTTCATCAGTGATGTAAAATTAGATTCATGCTACATCACGTTGACCAAGTTTCTAGGAATTTTATATTATTCCAATTCTAATAAGTTTCTCCATTATAAATTCCTCCTTATTATTTATAACATTCATTTTTATATAACCAAAATTTATTTAGCAAAATGTCCCATTACTTTTAATAAATTAAAAAAAAATAGATTTCGTTCTCCACTCATCAATTTCCTAGAAATTTGAGATTATTCAAATTCTAATAAATTATTCCATGAGTTGTTCCTCGTTATTATTTATAACATTCTTTTATATATAAGAAAATTTATTTAGAAAAATAACCCATTTTACAATGAGATGTGTAATTCTTTTTTTCTTAAGTTAAAATTGACCCATATCACAACAAGAGACATAACAATGTACAATAAAAATTAAAAAATTAAACAATGCAACCCATTAACACCAACTAATAAACAATATGTTTGAGAATTGTTGTAGCTGCCAGGGCACCAACCAAAATTTTGGTATATTTGTACTTAGTCTCTCCACTAATGATACATTAGAGTCTTTCAATTGGACCTAGTTGTTGACATCCCAACACCTATCCCCAACCCCTCAAGGAGTTGCCCACCCTCATGACTTAAGCGCTTATTGTTGCACTGTCATGTATGTAAGATCGCTAAAAGTGTATTATTCATATACAAACTTCAGGTATTACATTGGGAGCCATACCATGGATTGTCCAGGCACTTTGTTTTAGCATTTCGTCGAGCTCATAGTCTAATATTTATCATTTTGGGGGCACCGTTCTCTAAAATGTAACTGTAAACTAATTGGTGTACAATGCTACATACAGGTCGATCCCATGGATGATATACTCATAAATGTCGTCACCACACCGATGAGAAGGATAAGAGCAGTACGAGTTGAAACATGAGAAGTGGAGGAAATCTATTGCATGTACGCAGGAAATAAGACCGCGCCAGTCAAGGGAACTTACAGTCACAATGGGACTTGGGAACACATTGCAGGCTATAAGTTTATTGGCTTACTTGAAATATCAATGGAAATACCCATGGCCCTTTTGTTGCAAACAGTTCAAGCTGCTAAGATATATTGTGCCTGCTTTCATGCTTTGGCGTGCAAAAGCATTACTTGTCAAGAATGGAACTCTTGCATTGCCACCACTGCCTGGGGTTATAGTACTGACTCCATTGGTACTACTTCAGAAGAAAATTTATATATCTATATTGCATCAAGACTGTCCCAACTTCAAACAAGTGGTTCAGGCACTCAGCATCAATATTCACAAAATATTGTGGTACAGCTGCGAAAGACATATAACCATTCTTATCTTTTTAATGGTGTGGAGCCAGAGTCATTTGAAGAAGGACTGGAATCCACGAGTCGACAAGCAAGCATTACAGCGTGCTCATCGCGTTGGTCAGATGCATCATGTTTTGGCAATAAGAATTAAACAAAGTCGAGGAGGTGATTATGCAAAGGGCCCACAAAAAATTGCAGCTTGGTCACAATGTGATTGGCCATGATGATGTTAATCCAAAAGCACATAGATCGGATAGTATAGCAGGTGGCAATCTGAGGTCCATAATAATGTACGGCCTGCACGAAGTTGACCCATCATGACAACATAGAAAGAAGCTCTTGGTTATAAGTCTGTAGCTGTTCAAGATACACCTGATAATGGCGAGGTACATTTTGTCTTTGGAGATTGTACAAATCCTATAAAAGGCCATTCTTCTGAACCAACAATGATTTTGAGTTGTGTTGACAACTCTAGCAAATTGGGGAAGGAAAGCATGTTTGTTAAATCTAATCTACATGGCAGTCGCACTTTCGATGGACCAAGGTGACATTTCGAAACATTAAGCTAGGGCACAAACACATATGGTTCCCAGCCACATAAGATTGGAGGGGTGAAGTTATATAAAAAACTATACAAAAGACATTACAATTGGGCTCAAAATACCTTTAGGCCGAAGTTTTTCAAACTATGTTAAAAAGGTGTTGAGCAAATATATATATAGGGTGATCCAAATGTCGTGGTGTGATATACAGTATGCTACAACCTTGTTTCAAAGGGTGCAAAAACAACATGTTTTCCAACCATATAAGATTAAAGGAGAGATCATATAAACATTACGAATGAGCACAAAGGTTTCAATGGTCAACTTTTCAACCTTGGTAAAATGGAGCGGATATATTATATAGTGACAAAAACTTATATTTAAAGCATGGGGCAGAGTTTATTCTTTAGAGAAGATATAAAATATTTGGTCAAAAGGAATTTTAAACATGGATTCCAACGTTTCGATGGTGGATACATAGTCGTCCAAAGCCGTGTTTAACATGGAATGAAATAGTGGAACAAAACCTACAGTGTCATGCTGTAATAGCTATGGCGTGATGGTGTAGCGAAACTACGGACATTTACAAATGGGCTCAAACAGTTTGATGGTGCAGTTTCAATCCATGTGGGGCAGGTGTATATAGCAATCAATGTTACGATAGAAACGTGGCGCATGGGCACGTTGCATGGGATGTAAATATTTCGATTGGCCCAAATGCGTTCGTGCTGAAGTTTCAATCCATAATAAACAATTGCAATATATATATAAGTGGTCAAAAACGGCGTGGAGCGTATAAATATAATGGCCAAATTGATATTTGAACGTAAAACAGAACCCTACAACAGACATATGACAGCGTGATACAACAATCATCGAGCGGTTATGCAGAGCTATGTGCAAACATTATATGTTGGCGCGCATTCAATGGAGGAAAATTTCATATGGGCGCAAGCGCTTTCAGCCGAAGTCTAGTCTTTAGAACGTATGTTAAAATACAAGCCAGAGGTTATAATAAAACCACGAAGGCATGTATAATGGCTGTAACGCAATAACATTCAAATCAAGAGTGGGATTGTAAAAGATGTGTTGAACGGTGCCGAGTCTTGGTTTTAAGTTATATCGGATGGAGAGTATTGATGCAGTTTCGTCAACCGCCGGATGTAGCTATGAGAAAAATGATAAATGTACAATGGGTGACAGAGCAGGTCCAGCTCACCTCTCACGCCCAAAGCAAAACGCTCCATCGAATCAGCATTGTTTTCGGAGCAAACATCTATTTGTTTCTGATCTGGCAGAAGGAAGATGTCAGCCGCCTTATGCGTGGAGAACTCGTAGCACCGGGTTACAATGCATGCAAGCCTGTCCAATGCATGGCATCATTCTGCATGATTCTTGGATGATTTTTTCGATGGAGAGAGTAAAACGTTTCACATGCAAACGTAGAAGAAACAGTCACTGAGTCGCATGATTAGTAGAGCAAATGAATTGGTGATTTGCGACCTCTGTAAAGGCACTCGCACGACCCCTCCAGGTCGCTAAGTCGCGATGCAGGCTGCTGGGCAAGAAAAGGGACCCCGCGACTGTGTGACCCCTCCGAGGTCGCAAGGTCGCAGAGTGATATGCCCACAGAGAGTTGCGACCCATCGGGAAACTCAGATTCACCTTCCACGTGTCTCATTCTCCGTCAAAAATACAATGTTTGTTCATGATGAGCTGGATAACGTGAATTCCTGCTCTCCATGCCGCATCACATGGACGCTGGCTGCCCAATGCATGCTGCCATGCACATAAAACGAATTAGGAAGGAGATCTAAATTTGGAGCAAGCAAGCCAGTTGCATCAGACGCAGTGGTTGAAGGATTTGTTGTTTGAGCTCTAGCTTGGTATGGCCCTTGTCTAAACAGAGAAGCAAAGAATTAGAGCCCAAGTCATTTCCCACTGTCACCTCCTATTGTTGTTGCATTGAGAAACGGCTCTCGAACTGTTTCATACATACGACGGAGCATGTTAAAGCCTTCAGGAGACGATTCAATGTTGCGCATGGTCCTGTCAATATTTCTCATCATCTCTCGCAGGAGTTCGGGACTCCTTGCTACATCCAAAGTCTGCCTCAGAGTTCCGAGGTCATTGAGTATGTGCACAAAGTCTGGGTGCCTGTCATTAATTTCCCACATCTGTGGATTACTCATAATCAAGCTTCGCATCAGATCAAGGTCGTTCATAAAATTCTGAATGGCAAGCATATTCATCATTTCACAAATCGTGTTGGGGTTCTGTCTATGATGAATAGTGATATTAAAATGCGATAGGGTCAACACGTTATATCGTAAAGCTGTGAACGGATATCAGCGAAATGAACATATGGTCGTTTTAATTTCCGAGGCATTTTTCTCTGTCCAAAGGCACTGAAGACTGGCATACCATAAGCGATTATTTTCCGGTCAGCGAAAGCGTATGGTTCGATTGCCAAGATCGATAGCAGGAACGTGAATCGCATAGATTTCCCAGGGAATGCTCCCTAGCAATTGCAGCATACGATATAATCCTTTGTTATCTGGTGTCACTACCACGTGACTTGTGCGCCTCTTGTTGGGCACTTGGACCACGTTGTTGTTTGGTGTTTAGAAGGGAATGAGAATAGAGAAATTGTCACCATGTCAAATGTCTTAGGTCGCATAGTTGCAACTCTTTGCGGACTCGGAGAATGCGACTCAACCTCCACTTGCGGCTCTGATGACAAAGCCTTGACCACACAGGGGTCTAAACTTATTGTTTTTCGCTCTTGCAAATTAATTAAAATGCCTTTAGCATTATTATTATTTCAATCATGGAGATATGTGACCTATGTTATTTTATTGCAGGGAGAACCTTTCGGTTTGCACAAAGAGCCAGAGTTTTCCTCAGCAAACAAGGGGACCTTCTCAAAACAAGTCGCATATCTGCCCAAGGTCGCAGGTCGTGTATTGCCCAAAGCCGCAAGTCGCAGATTTGCTTAAAGTCGCAGGTCGCAAATCCCCAAAGGTCGCAAGTCGCAAAAGTCGCCAGGTCGCTAAGTCGCACTCCCTGTTAAAATCCGGACGGCGCGACCCAGCGACTAGGTCTAAGGTCACACATCTACCGAGGTCGCAGGTCGCACATTTGATGAGGTCGCAGGTCACACATCTGCTGAGGTCGTAGGTCACACATCTGCCGAGGTCGCCAGGTCGCTAAGTCACATCCCTTGGTAAATGCTAACGACGTGACCCAGTGACCCAGCGACTAGGTCGCAGGTCGCAACAGCGGCTCAGGTCGTAGGTCGCAGAAAAGACTGGGTCGCAAGGAAACCCAACGGTCAGGAAGATGAAAAGTCAAGGAAGCCCAAAGGGCAGGTTTTGTCTTATAAATAATCCTTCGGGAGCTTGTAAAAAGGGCTTTTGGTTTGGGACTCGAGTTGAATATATTGTATTACCAGAGGATTACACATTGAAACATGGATACAAGCATTTTGAAAAACCCCTTTGTTGGATCTGATGTGTTTTGCTGTGCGAACACTATGTGTATTTCTCATACAGTTTCAAATATCCTTTGATTAATTAATTTGCACTCTTAATGGCATCATTTATGCATCACGGCTATCTGTGCTTGTGTTAATGATGTTCAGTTTTTCATTGCTCGCTTAGTGGATGTTAATGACCTTGTTTATTAGCATTTCGTTTTATCTTTCAGGAAGTAAAGGGGCATCTCGCCATAAAGAAATATTTATTTTGTGGTCAGAATACCTCACAAGCATAACCCCAAAGATGTGTTGCTAACGACACCTCCTTCGGCGTGTATTCTTTATTAATTTTCTCGCTACGCATAGTGTTATATACGTGTTTAATGCATCAATCATATGTCTTGTATTAGTGGATTAGGTGTGTATCCACTGTTTTATAGAGTTTAAGCGAGACCCACAGCAAAGGAGAAATTAGTGGTAGCCGGACCCACACCGCGGACAGGATCCCTATTCCAAATACCAAGGTCTAATTGGGACCTTTTACGGAGATCTACGTGATCGAATGATTTTCCGTCAACACATTCCTAAAAAACAGGGTTCTGCTCCATAGATCTAGGGATGCTTTAAATATGTAAAGTGATGCTGAACTTAGTCATGTGGCCTTCAATCATGTGATATTCATTGTATAATCATAATTTAATTGTTTCACATATAGGATAGTGGGATGTAATAAATATGAGAAATAGTCCTATTAGGAGTTGGTTTCCTTAGAAGGTAGCTGTCAGTTTTCTATTGCAAGTTATTGATTTCAGTTATGAAAGGTGTCATAGGAGAATTCGAGGATCTAGCCACTAGGAAGATCATCCTTATTGTAAATAATGTCTATTTATAGACAAAACATCGAAGGAGTAAAGGGTTAGAGAACATTTACACAAAATTGCTGCTTGTATGTTTTTGACCATTATCAGTAATACAAAGTGACATTATTCTTTGCAGACCTGAGATTCTCATGAGGTTTTTGACATCTTATTGATATTTATCTTATGTTTTATCACTTGCAGTAGATTTCATCTCTAATTACTCAGAATTCATAATATTATGCTCTGACTTCCTTTAGTGTTGAAATTACTTTGTTTTCCTATGTTGTGAGTGTGAGTTTCCTTTGTTAAAGACCTCTATTTGCCTCAACTTCCATGTGATGAACCACTATCACTAAAATTACTAATTGTTGACTCCATAAGCCTAATGGTAACAAGCCTACATTTTTCAACCTGAAATCATACAAAATAAGTTAAATTTTCTATATAGTTAGCCATATAGTACTATCATTATTCAAAAATCATAAACCCCCCTTGAGAGAGCCCTCTCAAACTGAAGAGGCTAATATTTAGTTAGAGTGGTTTGAAAAAATTACACTGAGTTTTTTGATGAGCATCCAATCAAGTTAAACTCGGTGATAACACCTTGACTTGCCTGCACCATCTTCACTAGTTCATTTAGAATGCCTCTAAGGGATGGATAAATTTCTATGGAGATTCTTCCCCAATTATGCAAAAATTACCAAAGGATTTACTCGCCTATTGAAAAAATGGGTTCCCTTCCATTGGGATGATATAGCCAAAAAATATTTTGATGCTTTGAAAGTTGTCATGGTTAGAGCATAATTTTTGTATGCCCTTGACTATAAACATGATTATTTCATGTATCTTCTTGCATATATTACTACCATTGTTATGGCACTAGTTCAAGAGTATGACTAAGGGGGTGAACATCCTATATACTACTTGAGTCTAAATTTGAATGATACTGAGATTAAGTACACTCATGTTTAAAATTTATCTTCCAAATTGTTTTTTATTGATTCGGGATGAATTCTTTTAAATTTCATCATATTTGCATCACCATTTTTGTTGACATGGGGATCAATACCTTTAGTGGTGCACTTTTCTTTGACCCATCTTTCCCTGAGATCGAAATCCTTTTATTTCAATGTTTCAAATTATAACCCTTGGTCCATGTCACCTTTTGCTACATATTTTCATACTATCAAATCATATTATGACCTTCCACCTATTGTATCTCAAGAAACAATCCCTTGGCTGTGGTAAGGAATCAGTGCTTAAGACATTTTGTAAATGTATGTCACAATTATAATATCAAAGGGCCTCTGCTTAACACCTTTGGAATCTAATTACTTAATACACTCAATAATCTGATATAATGATAGCTTTCACAATGCCATAAACTGCTGATATTCGAATGACATGAAAGGAAGAAATTTAAGGGAAACTTGAAGTGATATGCTGAGAAAAATAATCTATCACTTTTAAGTTTTAGAGGAAATTCATGGAGAGAGAGGAAACTCGAAATATAATGCTCCAAACACAAAATATATCACTTTAAAGTTTCATTAGGAGTTTGTGAAGAGAGTAGAGATTAGGTGAAGGAGCACAAATTAAGATCGTTTAACTCTTACTCACATATGTAATTAAGATACCGACTACTACATTACTTCACTTCATTCAAAGAGGAATAAACAAAGAGCGAAACTAGAAAGACATATCAACATCAACAGGTGCAGGAAACTTGATCTTCTTTCATTTATTTATCAAAAAATTCAGTACCAAATTGAAAATCATCCAGAGGTCCAAAACCAAAAGCCTCGTTTCTTTATTTATATCTACTTAAATACACCAAACTGTTTCGTAACTATTGAACATCTTGAAACTACTCGAATACCTAAACTGTTAATATTTCTTATGCAATCATAATGAGAAAACAAATTACAAGTAGAAATATTGTTCATTTTGCTGAATCTGATGTTACTAATATGTCCTCTCAAAATTTCGAGGTGTCCTTTCTAGTTATGATGCAGCAACTGCATAGTTTTGTAACGACGTCTAAGTGCTCGAATTGACACAACTGTCATGCTTCCAACAGTGCCACTATACATTCTTCTATCTGACTCTGCCTATGACCCTATGCTTCAAACGCAGTCATCATGTTACCTGCTACCCGACTCTGCCTCTTCTCCTTTGATCTGCGTCGGGTCACTTACTTGAGTCTCTCTATCGTGTTTTGCATATTTCTTCATAAAATGACATGCAAACCTCATATTCCTAGACTTGAAATCCTTTAGATTTCATATTGGAACCACATTGCATCCATTCCAAAATCGCACTTCGTATTTCAATACCTTTAACTTTTACTTTGCACTTATATTTTACAACTTGTTACATTATCTATGCAATCGGGTCCCACCACATCAGGAAACAACATTTTAAACATTACCGTGGACCTGTGGGTTATGGCCCACATAAACTCCCTTTACATACGCAGTGGTATACCATACTGTAGTTTATTCAACATACATACATGCACAATAAACAACGACTTACTTTAAAATAGATTGCACATAACTCAACCACTTACATATACATAGAAAATTGGTTGTAGGGTCCCAGAATATGGTGACCAATCATGGTGCATCGCATATCGGTGAACTCAACATATAACGTAAAAGGTAGACAATACAAACACCGATGCGAAGTGCAACGTAATATCCATCGTAGATCTTCGCCAAATATAATGGCCCCATTGTATCGTCTCACACTGCCATCTCTGCTCCTTGTCACATTGAAATACGTTACCTTGCGAAGTCTTAATGCTAAAATCTATACCTGCCGATGTGTGATATGTGCTAGATCATTGTGCCAACACATGGCTCCTCCCTTTATTGCATCACAGGTTTTAATTCTTACCGCATCGCAAGTTATTCTATTTAACTTGCGAAGTCCTTAACCCATAAACTCAAATATCGCCGATGTGAAATTGTGCTATGCCAACACATGGCTCATATCCTCATCATATCGCAAGATATATTTTTTTAACTTTCGATGTCATCTTAGCCGTTGTTATATTCCCCTTCATATATGTGATTCGATCCTCGCCATCCAATCACCTCCTTTGGAAATCTTCTAAGTGTTTCTATCTTAGTCGATTTCTCTGCTTTCTACCGTCACCGATCTGCGAATTTGATATCCTTCCTGAGCTTTAATCAGTCTTAAAATGCATTGATCTCTCATGAGCTTACGAATGAGCTAACTTGACCTTATCCATTGTGAAATGTTCTAAACGTGCCCATCAGTTCGACTGTTGAACTGTTCAGCACTTGAATGAGCCCGACTCGACCCACCTTCACATCTCATCATGAAATGTTAATGTATCAACATATAAATCAGAATTCTTCTATCTACTAAACACAAAATTTTACATTTTCTATCATATATGATTTTTTGGTGTTTTGAAAAATATTTCAAAGGAAAATGCAAATGAGACACAACATCTAGCTCCACCTGGGGATAGTGATTTTTTCCATAGAAGCGCTAAGAACTGCATATTAGTGGTTTATCCATTGGGCATGGCGTCAAATATTTCTTGGTGACATATGAAAAATGAGCAATCTGGTATTTACAATGCTGGAATGCTGACTTTTAATGCTGGAAATAATACTTCAGATACTACCCATTCACAGGCAGTTATATTAACTCTTCATCTAGATCTTCCAAAATGAATGTCTTATTTGACCTTGCCTCAGACATCTTGTATAGTCGATACCAGAGAGGGTCAAATTTACCATGTTTCCCCTTTTCTTCTCTTTTGGTGTCCCATCATAGTACCAAATCTCCTGCTTGAAAGAGAACTTCTTTTGCTTTTATATCAAATATAGAATTTATCTTTCCTTGATAAGTAATTAAGTTATCCGTAAATTTGTTTCTGTTTTCACTTGATTCAATTATTTTTTTCAATCTTCTTACTAGAGAATTAGGTTCTTCCTGAGCTTCTTAAAGGAAAGAAATCATTGGTTTGGCTAGCTGCATAGTAAATAGTGCTTGGGTTGCATAAACTAGTTCATAGGGAGAATTTCCAGTCGATCTCCTAGTAGTGACTCAAACTACCCAGACAGAAAACTTCAACTTCATATCCCAATCCTTTTGATTCTCGGTGATTTTCTTCTTCAATATTCTGACCAATGTCTTATTTGAGGACTTTTCCAATTCGTTCCCTTGGGGATGATATGTTGTGTAATGTGATAAAATTACATTATATTTTTTACATACATTAATGAAACGAGAAGAGTTGAATACCCGAGCATTATCAGTCACAATTTTGATTAGACATCCGAATCTGTTGAAGATTTTTTCCTCTAGAAACTTCATCACTACTTTGTCATTTTCCTTCTTCGTGAGTATTGCTTCAACCCATTTTGTAAAATAATTAGTGGAAGTCATAATCCACTTGAACTGTCCACTTGAACTATCCACTTGATGGTGGATTGATCTCTCCAATAAAATCCAATCCCCATTTCTTGAAAGGTTCTTTAATAAATACTGGGATGAGAGATAATGGAGCAAGTTTTTTCTTTTTAGCAAACAACTGACACTTCTGACAAGTTCTGACTAGTCTATAAGCATCTGCAAATAGGGTTGGCTAATAGAAGCCTGACTTGAGAATATTATGAGCAGTGACCTTCCAGCTATAATGTCCTCCACAAAGAATTTCATGATATTTTTTGGTGACTTCAATAGATTCTCCTTCGGTCAAACATAACAACAAAATACCACCGGGATCTTTCTAGTATAGTTTTGCTTATACGATAACATATCGCTGAGACTTGAGCTTGAGAGCTCTATATTTTGTTCTATTTAGTGAAGTTGGATAGGAAAATAAACATAGGTAGTGTAAAATATCCTTATACCAATTAGAGCACAAAAATTTGTATTGAATACCTGTTTTGGACCTTTTTTGACCTTCTTCATTAACAACTCCATCCACTGGTTCCAACAGATTGATTCCCGAGGCTTGAAAATTTATTTCTGTCAACAACTTCGATAACCCCTATCCCTTAACCAGCTTGGTGGGTTTGATGTAGAAATCACACCCTTGGATTTTTTATATCCACTTCCCCCTTTTTCCTTCAACATCGCTTTGGACCAGCACGTCTTTCACAGTAGAAATAGGAACATAAGCAACTATTTGGGACTATAACACATAAGTCTTGAAGGCTTTTAGTGTGTTGACCTAAGAATATACTTTTTTCTCCAGAATATTGTATTTGAGCTCAACATCTCTAAGAACTTTACTAAAAATTTCAACTAGCTGATCCTTACAATATTCATTTTTCTGCAATAACACAACAGAAATAGTAGTGGGGGATGCAAATGAAAATACTTGAAAGGCCTTTTCATAGTCTAGACTAGTCAGAACTGGAGCTTCCTCCAGTGCTTCCTTTATTCTAGCAAATGCTTCTTTTTCTCCCTTGTCCCATTTCACTTCTGCATTTTTCTTCAACATATCTATTATAATTCTCACAATCTCAGCATATTTGGGCACAAATCTCCTCAGAAAGTTTATTTTTCCCAGGAATCTCTAGATATCATTATTTCTTTTGGGTAAAGTAATAGTCTAAATGGCTTCCACCTTTGCTGGGTCAATATTTACTCCTTGTTTAGAAAGTATGTGACCCAATAATTTACCTTCTCCAAGGAAAAGAAATATTTCTTGGGATTTAATGACATACCAAAATTTATGCACTATTGAAAAGTTTTTTCCAAATGCTCCAAGTGTTCATCATATGACCATGAGAAAATAGTTACATCATCCAAATATATAACTAAAAACCTATCACCAACGAAGGTTATGTCCATGGCCCACTGAAATTTTACACCTGCATTCATAAGGTCAAATGGAATTCTTGTGCACATGAAGGTTCCCTAGGGTGTAGTGAAAGTATTCTTCCTCTGATCTTCTTTTTCTACTGCTACCTAATTATACCTAGAAAATCCGTCAACCATAGACAACCTGTGAGCTCATGTCACCTTCTGCAAGACATAATCCATTTTTGACAAAGGATAATTATATTTTAGAGATGCTTGGCTCAAGTTCTTGAAGTCTACACACAATCTTATCTCCCCATTCTTCTCTCTTACAGGGACCAGATTAAAAACCCAGTCTGAATATTTGAGATGTACTACAATTTTCGCTTGCAACAGTTTCTTCACTTCTTTTTCAATTGGAGCTAACAACAATGGATTGATATGTCTGAGCTTCTGCCTTTGTGGTTTGAGTCCTTCCTTCAATGGAATATTATGCTCAATAATTCTTTTGTCATATTTTTTCATTTCTTCACAAACCTTGTTTCCTTGTACAATCTCCTTTTTTCCCCATTAAAAACCAAAATGATAGAATAAGTGAAATATAATTTTAGTACGCCTCCCAACTTTGCTCCCCGAGATCTTGATAGGAAAATTCCAAACCTGGCTATGATGTCAGCAACCACTACATCCATGAAGATACTCTTTTCTGGGATTTGTGCCAACGAAATTGCCACATCTTTAATTAACCCAACACATTTCAACCTTTTTGAATTAAATGAATATAAATCCCTATAAAGTTTGGTAATCTACAAGTTAATTTCCTTCATAACAGACAATGGTGTGAGAATATGGGATGCTCCTGAGTCCAAGATGCAATTATGTAGAGTAAAATCATGAAGCAACAAAGAAATATAAAAGGGTGGAACAGAAGGATCTACTTCTTCTACATGAGAACTAAAGGTGACCACTGCATTTTCTTCTTGTAAGTTCACCTTGTCACATATATCTTCCACCTCTGCGAGATTAATCAATTCTAAATTTTATTTCTTGTAAGTTAGTATTTTAGCTAATTCTAGAAGAGGTACTTGAATTTTAACCTTCTACAACTCTTTTTCCAAACTGAAATCATGAGTTTGCTTAACATTATTTTTAGGTTATTCTTCACTCTTGCTATAATTTTCCACTTGTTCGGGTACAGGAACAACTCTCTCCAAAATATTATTGTCAATTGATTTTTTCTGGGAAGATTCACCCTGCTGCACATGTGTTCTATTAAGTAAATTTACAAGTTGTTTCCTCTTACTAACCTGTTTCACAGGGTATGTTTGTTGTGGAGTCGCCATTGGAGGAGGAATGGAACCCTGTTGTTCACCTTCATTATCCTACACTCTAGATCTCTTTCTAGAACTTAAATCATACTTTTTATGTAGCTCAACTTGCATGAAATTTGTGAACTGCCTAGAGTATTCATCCATTTCATCTTAATCAAAATATACTTTAGATTCAGCATATTCTCCCTCATAATATTCCTCTTCATCTTATTCTATTGTATACATAGCAGATACTTGATCCTCGACCTCCCTTTGTTCATTGTCTCCTGGCTCTGTGGGTGCTGCTTCTATATACAATGATGCTTGAACTTGGTCTTGATCTCTTCTTTCCCTCTGCAGAATTTGTAGGGGATGTATTCTGAATTGAGGGTTAAACCCCCCTCGGTTTTGTTTTACTTGTCTTTGGGATTTTTTATTTTCCAATTCCATCTTAGCTAGCTTATTTCTCAAATTTTTCATCACCTTTTCCATATCTTCAATCCTTAGATCTTGTGACGACTCTTCTTTTGCTTTCACCATTTCTTTGACTAGTTGTTTCCCTTTCGCCTTTCCAGTTGCAGTCATATTAGCTTCAATATCTGAAGCATCTATTTGTATCTTCTCAAGAGTAGGGTCTCTTCTCTCTCTCAATTTAAAACTAAAATCCGCTTCAAAATCCTCAGCAAAAATTACCTTTGCTCCTAAAGGGGAGGGCTTCATCTCTATAGGCAAACTATTGTACAATTTGTTTAATATTTTTACAAACTCAGAAATGTTTTTAGTAGCATTTCTTTGAATTGCATTAAACTCTGTCAATGAGTAACCATGATCCATTTTTTCACCCCATCTCTAAGTGAATCGATTTTCCAATTATTCTCATATATTAATAGAATCATCTAGAAATACCTTAAACCATTTCCTAGCCTCTCCATCCAGAGATTGAACAAAGAGCCTCATTACAACATAAAGATGTTCTACATTCAGATTTTCAGCAAAAGCACAAAACAAAGGCAAGTTTTGTTCTACAGTTATTTCATCTTCTCCAGTAAAACATGGGATTAATTTAAGATACTCTTGAGGCATTGAATTCATTAGTTCAGGAAGGTTAAGTGAAGCATATATTTTTAAGAAAAAGGCTGGTGCTACCATATTTGCACCTTGATTGAATATTCCTTTGTTAGATGCAGTTGATGGACCAGCTATGAAAATGAACGACGGTGGAGGAAAAACTGATATGGAGATAGGTTGATGGACAATAGGAGAGGGAATAACAACTAGAGTTTGTTGAGATTGAGTAAAAGTAAAGGAAATAGACTCAAAGGACTATTCTTCCATATTAGGTTCTTGAAAACAAAGTGGTGTGAAAGGTGAATCTTGTTCCAAGGAAGGAAGTATTTTACAAATATCTCCGAACAAAGGGTTACTATAATTACTGTCAGGAATAGACAATGTAGGATCAGGTGTTGAAGGAGTTTCAGGTTTCTGAGCCCTTTTAGAAACCAATCATTTTGGATCTGGTAAAGTACGAACTATCTGCTGTGAGGTATCTCGTCTCATGTGAGGCCTTTTGAGAACCATAATTTTGAAAATAAGAAACACATCCCAGTATTTCCTCCTCACTGAACAGCCATAGGAAATAATGTGAAAAACCCAGGGAAAAATAAACTTCGTTTCTTCGTCCCTGGAAATGGTGTTAGAAAATGTTGTATATGAAGAAACAATCCCTTGGATGTGGTAAGGAATCAGTGCTTAATACATTTTGTAAATGTATATCACAATTATAATATCAAATGGCCTCTGCTTAACACCTTTGGAATCTAATTACTTAATACACTCAATAATCTGATATAATGAAAGCCTTCACAATGCCATAAACTGCTGATATTGGAATGAAATGAAAAGATGAACTGTAAGGGACACTCGAAGTGATATGATGAGAAACAAAATCTCTCACTTTTAATTTTCAGAAGAAATTCATGGAGAGAGAGGAAACTCGAAATAATATGCCGCAAACAAAAAATCTATCACTTTAAAGTTTCATCAGGAGTTTGTGCAAAGAGAAGAGATGAGGTGAAGGAGCACAAATTGAGTTTGTTTAACTCTTACTCACATATGTAATTAAGAGATCAGCTGCTACATTACTTCACTTCATTCAAAGAGGAATAAACACATAGAGAAACTGGAAAGAAATATCAACATCAACAGGTGCAGGAAACTTGATCTTCTTTCATTTATTTGTCAGAAAATTTAGTCCCACATTAACAATCATCCAGAGGTCCAAAAATCGGAGTCCCTGTTCTTTATTTCTATCTACTTAAATACATCAAAGTGGTTCATAACAGTTGAAATTCTTGAAACTAATCGAATACCTAAACTGTTAATATTTATTATGTAATCATACTGAGAAGAGAAATTAAAACTGGAAATATTGTTCATTTTGCTGAATCTGATTTTGTTGGTGTGTCCTCCAAAAATGTCAAGGTGTCCTTTCTGGTTATGGTGCAGTAGATGCACAGTTCTGTAACGACACCTCAGTGCCTGACTTGACCCAACTGTCATGCTTCCAACAGTGCCACTATACGTTCTTTTGCCCAACTCTTCCTATGCCCCCGTGCTTCAAACGCAGTCATCATGTTACCTACTACTCGACTCTGCCTCTTCTCCTTTGATTTATGTCAGGTCACCTACCCGAGTCTCTTTGTCGCGATTTTCCTATTTCTTCATAAAATGGCGCAAAAACCTCATAAGCCCGACCTTGAAATGATTTATATTTAATCTTGGCACCACATCACATCACATCACACTTCCCATTTCGATGCCTTTAAATTTTCCTTAGCACTTATATTTTACAATTTGCGATGTGCGCTACATGATTGGGTCCCACTGCATCATGAAACTTCATTTTAAACATTATCGTGGACTTGTGGGTTATGGCCCACATAAAATCCCTTTACATACACAGTGGTCTACCATACTGGATTTTATTCAACATACATATGCACGTAATCAACAATGATTTACTTTAAAACATATCGCACATAACTCAACCACTTACATATATGTGGAACAGTGGTTGTAGGGTCCCACAATATGGTGACCAATCATGGTGCATCGCATATCGGTGAACTCAACATATAACTTAAATGGTAGAGAATACAAATGCTGATGTGAAGTGCGACGTAATCTCCATCGTAGATCTTCGCTAGATCTAATGGCCCTGTTGTATCGTCTCACACTGCTAGCTCTCGTCCTTGTCGCATCACAACCAAAATAATTTACCTTGCAAAGTCTTAATGCTAAACTCTAAATCCACTAATGTGTGATATGCACTGGATCATTTTGCCAACACGTGGCTCCTCCCTTTATCACATCACAATGTTTAATCTTTACCATATCCCAAGTTATTTTGTTTAACTTGCAAAGTCTTTAACACATAAACTCAAATATCACCGATCCGAAATTGTGCTATGCCAACATGTGGCTCCTATCCTAATCGCATTGCAAGATATATTGTTTTAACTTGCGATGTCATCTCAGCCATTGGTCTATTCCCCTTCAGATATGTTGTTCGATCCTCGTTGTTCGATCACCTCCTTTGGAAAACTTCTAAGTTTTTATGTCTTAGTCGATTTCTCTGCTTTCTACCATCGTCGATATGCGACTCCTCTATCCTTCTTGAGATTTATTTAGTCTTAAAAAGCATTGATCTCTCTTGAGCTTGCAAATGAGCTCGACTTGACATTGTCTAGTGTATAATGTTCTGAACATGCCCATCCATCTGGCTCTTGAACTATTCTGCACGTGAATTATCTCGACTCGACCCACCTTCGCATCTCATCATGTAATGTTAATGTTTCAACATATAAATCAGAATTCTTCTATCTACTACACACAAATTTTACATTTTCTATCATATATGCTTTTTTGGTGTTTTGAAAAATATTTCAAATGTAAATGCAAATGAGCTACAACACCACCTATGGTGAGTTCTTAAATAAAAATTTGTAGATTTACTATTTACTTGTCTTATGATGATGATTCACTTGACTTACAAGTATATTTTTTATTCCACTATGTAGGGATGGAAATTTAACAATCACATGAGAGAGAAAATGTGTCCCATCAAGATGATTAACAAGATGATGATCAAGATGTGCCCTATGGACCTGGACAACCATTAGAGGTACATATGCCCTATCATGTTCATCTTTTTTCACTAGGGGAACAACATGTGCCATGTGAATTTAGTGTACTAATGGTTAAATAATATTTTCCCTATCAAGTTGATCAATGACTAGAAGAGAAAATTGTTTCCTCTCAAGTTGATAGGATAGTAGGGAGTTAAAGTGGTTTAGAAAGGGGTGGACTATGTTATAATTGTGAAATTTAACCTATGGGATGAGAAAATGATTATTTTGGTAACCACAAACCTATTTTAGGCTAAGGTCCAACCCCACTAGCCTTGGAGAGGGATCTCTCGTTATGTTCCATTATCAATTAACTAAGGGACAAAAAGGATCTCAGTTTTAATATAGCTATGGGTTGGTTGGTATAATTGCTCTATTTTTTAACCCCTATCCTACTCTAAAATCACCACCTGAACCTTTGTTATAACCTTGGAACCAGGCAAAATTTTAGGGGCTAATATTCGTAGATGGGCTAATTTTCCACGTTTTTTCCAAAAAAAAGATCGCCAATTCCCATTTTTTCCTAAAAGTGATTCACCCAAATTTTATTAGAAAAAAATATTTTACCTTAAAAATCACCAAAATTCTATAGAGACTATATAAAATGACTAGAAATTTCAATATTTTTACTAAAATATCACTAATAATTTTATATTTTTTCATATTATGGATTAATAAGATTCGCCAAGGTTTCTAATCTTTAAGATAAGTTTCCATCCTTCAATTTTTCCCTGCTTGGAACCCATTTATTCATGCACTTATACTCATTCCTACACTCTCTTTATGTTTTTCATATTAAAGGTTATACATAGACTTAATTATTAATTTAATAGATTTTATATTCTAAATGGATTTTTCAACTCATATATTTTCTTTCCTAAAGTAATTTGATGAGAGAATGTGTTAATCTACGTGGAATATGAATTGGTGCATGCATGATTCCTGTACCGGCTCGTGATTCCTGCACTTTCGGGGAAACTATCAATGATAAGTTAAGAGTTTCCATACATGTTTGAGACAACTAAACAACCATGTAGATCTCTCATGAAGAGGATCAGTTCACCATTTTTGGGCTTAAAGCATAGAGAAGGGAGCGTATATGAAGACCAACACCTAGGCCGTGTGTCTTAGTTTAACATTTTGATAACAACCGAAAGGCTTAAGTTAAACTACTATTATATTTTCTGTTATGGCCGTAGGCAAAATATTATGTATTCAATGTATTTTTTTGATAGCTAGCAATGTTGTAGAAAATTTTATTAAGGACTGTAATCATTTTTGGTATCACCTTCTTCTGGGCTGGATCGTAGATCCACAATGTACATTTTATTTTGAAACATAATACAAAGGAATGTTCCAGTATGCAATTTCATGTTTCTATTTCATTGTCATGTGTCATTGAGTGATTGAGGTACCAAATATCATAGCAGGGAAACGAGCTAGGTGGCTAGGGCCTAGCCAACCCAACTCATTCTCCCATTATTTTTACGTGTGTTTAACTTATTTATTTATTCAACTGTGAAGCAGATGATATTTAATTCTATCATAAGTAAAAGTTTGAATTCTTCTGCAAATCGTGTGTGTTGGATCCTAGGTGTGTGGGTTTGATTATGCATGATACTTGATTTATATATATTTCCTTTGATGCTTGTTTTATTTCTGTGAGAAGAAGTGTAGGTAAGTTGCCTGAACTAATATTTTTTTATCTCTGCAAGTCACAATTCCTTGGTTTATTTCTTAAAGTTATTTTCATTTTCTTTCCTTCTGTAAGATATTCATTTATTTCCTAAAAATAGTTCTTATTCCTTAACAGAAGTATTCTTAAGATTTCCAGTTTTGTTAAGAAATAATTTGCATTGATAAAGATTAAATGAACACTATCACGATATGAAGGAATGTGCTTGCACTTAATATTTCTATGGAAAGAATTGAACTTAATATTAAATCCTTAAACTAAATTTTGAGTTAAAACATTTTTAACTGTAGATATAATTCATAAGGTAAACATTCATCTCAGGGAAAGCCTCTTGTTACATGGATCAGATAATTTCTTTATTGGCATGAAGGAACTTTGTTGTTTTATGAAGATTTACTTTGACTTTTAAAAGGAGTTTTTATTTTTGAATCTACGAGTGGTTGAAGAATATTTTTGCTTATGAGGGTTTACTTTCGAGTTCTTCTTACCTTCCAATCTATTTCTTTAGGGAAACACTATAATATTCCCAATTAGCTATTGATAGTTGGAATATTATAATTGCTCCATTTTCACAGTTAGAAGAATAAAAGGGCAATAAAACAATCCCAATGTGAAAAGGGATCAGATTAGGAGGGAAAATAAAGCCACCTTGGTGTGAAAGGGGGCAATGTAGGTGAACTAGATCCAGTTGAACAAGTCAACAACACTGCTACAAGAGGAGGGAAACCAGCAAGGACAACACAATTTTGAAGGAGGAATCTTTTCTAGTAAGTCACCTCATTAATGAGTGGGGTCAGGGGTGAGGAGGCTCACTAAGGATAAGAAGAAGGGGATAGCAGCAAGGAAGGCATTCAGTATTCATCTATATTTGGTATTTTGATTACTTTCATGCTTCAGCTGTTTAGCTGTGGTTGCAGCACTGTTTAGTGCAAAGAATTCTCATGTGGGAATTCCATCCTCTTCTTTGGATCGACTTGTTTAAGGGATCTAAAGGGAATGTTCTGAGCTCCAATTTCATCATCTGACTTAGGTTCAATCAGCCATCATCATCTACAGTGTAGTCACTTTGATAAACTACGTCTTTTATGTAGGTGTAGTAGTAGCAGGGTTGAATCCCTTGATTTTGTGCTAGTGTTTGAGGAGGAGGTGTCTATTTCCCTCCAGAAAGTCTAATAAAGAATGCCTTTGGACATTTTATGTATTTATCAGCTCTTTAATTTTATATTCTATCATATCAAATATAGAGTTGCAGTAGGCTGCGTTATTTTCTACAGTACTACTTTTTATGCTTGTGTAATGCTGGAAACCCTTGTCGGGTTGCCTTATTTCTTGTGTAAAAGAGGTTAAACCTCCATTTCTTGGCTCTATGATTAATATAGCCTCCATATTAGTATTTATTCATCATTTTCTATAGAGACCCTCATGTGAATTATGCTATTGTAGTCTTCAGAAATTTTGTTATTGTAAGTCATGGGGGTGGGGTGTTTTTAAGCTGTATTGAGTTGGGGAGATCTGTTTGATATAGCTAGGATGATTTTTTTCTGATTCCATTTGGTATTAAAGTAACATAAAACATATATAAGAGGATCCAAGTCCTATTTCATGTTTTTATAGTGTAATTTTCTGAATACAACGTTTTCACTATCTAGAGTGCAGCAATTCCTAAAAAGGAATATTACAGTGGTATCAGAGCTTTGATCTTGGCTCAGCTTGTGGGGATAATATATCTATAGTATGGAGGAGGAATATATCTTGAAACTCCTACTTCATACCATGCAGAACATTGTAAGGGACCTCAAGGAGATGAGGCATAAAGGGGATTCTATAGGGTTTTTCCATGAGGCAAGCACCAACACTTCATATGGCATGGAGCATTCAGATACACCACAACGCTTTACCATGCCTTCATTTATATCTAGAGAAGATAAGGAGGAAACCCTAGGAAATTATTTTGAGGAATATGAATCCCAATCTCAAAGGTTCAAAGAACACTTGAGCTTTTAGGAGTTTTGCCAAATCAAGGATGGGAGGAGAGTTAATCCTCATCAAAATAAGGAGAATTTTATTCAGGGATTATACCAACAGTGTAGTATGGGGAGGTTCTTCTTACCCACATATGATGGAACACCTAAGTGTATAGCCAAGGCTTGGGTGGAGAAGCTAGACACTTACTTTCAGCTCAACAAGGTTTTTGAAATAGAAGCCATCAAGATAGTTGCGTTGCACTTAGAAGGGGAGGCTCATGAATGGTGGTTTCATGGATTGACCACACTTGGGCATAATCATATCACTTCATAGTTATTCTTCACCAAAATACTAGTGGAAATATTTGATCCGAGAGATCTGGAAGCCCATTTTGTCAAGTTAACCAAGCTCAAACATGAGGGAGATCTTGAAGACTATATTGTTGAATATTTGCAGCTTTCAGTGATGGTATCCAACCTCACTATGAGCAGGAAGGTGTGCATGTTTGTTGATAGGGTGGCTGAACCATTGTAGGGGTTGGTCAAATTCACTAAACTAGCCACTCTCCTTGAAGCTATGGAGAAAGCTAGAGACTTACAACACACCTTGCCCAGGGCAAGAACATTACTACAACAGGAGACCTCTTCAAGGCCAAAGAAGACAATCCTTGTTCATGATTTGAAGGAAGAATGTGTTGCAGGAGAGGTACATTATGTTAATATCTTCTCCGAGGAAGGGGAAAAGGCCAGCGCTGTACCATCCATCGAAGACTTTGGTCCAAGAGGGGGAGCTATTGCAGCATTAAGAGGGGTCCCAAAATATCTGACCTTGAGGGTAAGAGGTAATATTATGGGGCAAAGAGTGTCTGTACTGATAGATAGTGGAGAAACTCATAATTTTATTGATGCACAACTGGTACAAAGGAGAGGGATCCACATGGAGGAGTTTGAGGGATTCTCAGTTTTGGTTCCAGGAGCTATGACCCTGCAGTGTGCCAAGTATGTTCTGGAACTATCCATTACCATAAGAACCTACACCTTGACAAACCACTTCTTTGTGGTAGATATTCCAGACACCAATATCATATTGGGAGTCTAGTGGTTGATCACTCTTGGGAGAGTTACCACTGATTGGAAAACTTTGGAGATGGAATGGATAGAAGGGAAGAGTGGTCAGCATCAGAATATCAAGGGCATAAACACATACCCCCCTCAGGTTTTTTCAGCACACAGGATGGAAGCAGATATGTGCATAGGAGATGTAGAATGAGCAGTGGAGGTGCATATATCAGAAGTAGGGGGAAAGGATTCACTAGTGCTTCTAGATGTTCAGTCTCTTTTGGATCGGTATTCTACAATATTTGGAGATATCCCATAAGGGAGACCTCCTAACCGAGGGTTTGAACACACTACTAAGTTGAAGCAAGGGATCCAAGCAGTAATCACCACTCCTTATAGGCACCCCAAGGCTTATAGGGATGATATTGAGAGGGCCATCCAAGAGCTGTTAGCTCTAGGACACATCAGGCCTAGTACAAGTCCTTTTGCTTCTTCAGTGGTCTTGGTAAAGAAGAAGGATGGCACATTGAGGATGTGCATTGATTATAGAGCCTTGAATAAGAATACCATGAAGAAAAGGTACCCCATGCCCAGGATCGATGAACTAATGGATGAGTTTAGGGGATCTAAATACTTCTCCAAGATTGATATGAGATCCGAGTATCATCAAATCAAGGTGAGGGATCAAGATATCCCCAAGACAACATTCAGATGTCACTATGGGCATTTTGAGTTTTTGGTGATGCCCTTTGGATTGACCAATGCCCCAGCAACTTTCCAACCTCGCATGAACCACATCTTCTATGGTCATTTGAGAAAGTGTGTATTTGTCCTCTTTGATGATATTATTATCTACAGCCACACTTGGGAGGAGCATCTGTAGCATATTGAGACAATTTTACATATCCTCAAGAAGTAGCAATTCTATGCCAAACTCTCCAAATGTGAATTTGGACTCACAGATATGTTCTATTTGGGACACATCATAGGAGTGGATGGAGTGAGGGTACATGAGGAGAAGATCTAGGCTATCATAGATTGGCCTGAGCCCAGAAATGTCACAGAACTATGGGTGTTTGTTGGCATATGCACTTATTACCAGAAGTTTGTGAAAGGGTTTCATAGCTAGCAACACAACTCATAGACTTGACCAAGAAGGGAGTTTTCCATTGGACACCTATAGCACAGAGGGCTTTTGATAAGCTCAAAGAGGTAATGAGTAGTTGTCATGTATTGGTTTTGCCTGATTTTTTTCAACCTTTTGTTCTAGAATGTGATTCATCAGGTGAAGGAATTGGAGCAGTATTGATGCAAGGAGGGAATCTTATAGCCTTTGAGAGCACGAAGCTGCTTACTCATGAAATTTTATACCCCATCTATGATTAAGAAATGTTGGCTATCATGCATGCATTAGCCAAGTTCCAACACTACTTGGTGGGGAATAAGTTCAAGGTGAAGACTGATCATAACAATCTAGATTCTTACTTGAACAGAAGAAACTCCAGGAGAGACAACAAAAGTGGGTGAGAAAAGTCCAAGCATATGACTTTGACATAGGGTATGTCAAGGGGAAGAGCAATGTGGTGGTTGATGCTCTATCCAGGAGGCCTAGAGCACTATCTTTGAGGGGCATGGACACAGATTGGCAGGCTCAACTTTTAGTTGATTATTCCAAAGATGACTTTGCATGTGAGATACTTGATGGAGTGGTATCAGATGAGAGGTATAAGGTGATGGATGAGATCATCTATTATTGGGACTAGATCTTCTTCGCTAAGAATTCCAAGCTCAAGGAGAAGATCTTACTAACATAACATGATTCCCCACTTATAGGGCATCAAGGTTTCACAAAGACTTATAGGGCCATAAGAGAGAGATTCTCATGGAAGGGGCTCAAAGAGGATGTGCTCAAACTTGTCAGGGAGTGCACAATTTTTCAGCAGAACAAGAGAGAGCACACCCACCCTGCTAGGTTATTGCAGCCACTACCTATTCTGGATGGGAAGTGGGAAAGCATCTCTATGGACTTCATCACCGGCCTACCAACAGTACAAGGTAAGGATTGTATCTTTGTAGTTGTTGATAGACTAACAAATTACTCTCATTTCTTTGCCACTTCTACACATTATACTGCTTCACAGGTAGTTGAGCTTTTCTTTAGAGATGTATTTAGACTCCATGGTCTCCCAAGGACCATAGTGAGTGATCGAGACAACCGCTTCATGGGTGAATTTTGGTAGGAACTTTTCTGGATAGTGGGAACTTATTTGTCTCCAAGCACTAGCTATCAGCCACAAACCAATGGATAGACTGAGATAGTGAAAAAGTGGCTAGAAGGCTACGTGAGAAACTATGTTGTAGGGCAACATAGGGCTCGGCTACGTTGGCTCCACTTGGGAGAATATTGTTACAACACTACTCACCATATGTCTATTGGTATGACTCCATTCTAGGCCTTATATGTGTTGGGAAAAATACGGGAGGGGGGGGGGTGAATCAGTATTTACGCATATTCAAAACTTTCACTTTTTCTTGCTTCTAAAATGCATACGCTACTTTCCTGAACCAGACTTGCGTATATGCGCGGATACCCTTTACGAAACTCGCGTATACACAGATATCTATTTATGTCATTAATTCTTCACTTAAATCATTCCTTCATTTATTCATCAGATATTCAATAAGCAGTAAACATGTGCAGTAAGAACAGAATAAATCATCACACAAAGCATCACACATGAACACCGGGATTTTTAGGTGGAAACCCAAGTCGGGAGAAAACCACCGCTGCAGTTGCTCAGCCTTCAATATTTTATTATAGAGAAAACATATTACAACATATGTGCTGGCGCAGACTTGACCAGCACGCAGGCACCCACCTGCGCTCGTTTACCAGCCTCTCCTGGAAGGGAGCTCCAACCCCCTGACTCGTTTACCGGCCTCTCCTGGAAGGGAGCTACGACCCCCCGATCTCGTTTACCAGCCTCACCTGGAAGGGAGCTACAACCCCCTGACTGAAGGCTACAACCCTCAGCACCCCTTTGGACCACGTTTCATCAATTTTCACACTGGATCCAACAACTTCAATAGAACAACACTTGCAGGCCACCTTTCATCATATTTTCATACTGGACCCTTTCCATACTTTTAAGCACAAACATACATCACCAACAGATACATATCAACACAGATCAGATAGCAGAAACACAGCAGAACAGATCAGATATTTCATACCCCTTGCTTCAGCAAACCCTAGTTTTCATACGCGCTTTTAATTCACTGATGTCGCGTCTATACGCACTTCCGTCCACACAAACCAGCGTATACCTCAGTGTATATTTTATTGCGCATACGCTCTTTCACTTCAGCGAACCTGCGTATATACGCGCTTCCTCTGCGGCTAAGTAGCGTATAGATCTTCAATGATTACAGAGCTGCATACTTCATCAGATCAGATGTTCAATTCAGATTTACCCTTTTCACTTCAGACAGATGTTCGCCTAGATGTTCGCCTCATCACAGATCTAGGCCTTCCATAAGCAGATCTAGTAGATACAAGTGCATTTCAGATCTAGATCCCCTTCTTCATCATTGGTGCATCATACATTCAGATTTATCTTCAAGTGTAACCCTTTCCATTCAGATCTACTTCAAAGAGAAGTATTCATTCAAGCTCAGACATCTTGCACCCACACTCATGTTTTGCACAATGAATTTCTTCTCCTTATATAGGTTTATCCTTTTGCAATACCATGAGCCCCTTTTTCAATACCATGGACCAAAACAATACCACGAGCCCAAAACTACCTGGACGGGGTCAATTAGGCGGATCATTACCCAATACAATGGGTCAATACCATGGTGGTTACCCTTGGTTTTGCACTTTTTGAGCGCTTTAGCCCATACGCGACTTGGCACATTCTTTTCCGCGTGCATACGCGACTTCCCCTAGGCCAATCCGCGTATACAAAGAGACATACTCTTTTCATCATATTTTGAGCACATTCTGAATTCCTTTCTTCATTGCATTTTGTACATACTGTAGATACATCATATTTTCTTCATCAGGAACATATTCTCTCAAGCACAACTTCATCAAGTAAGTTGTCATCATCTTCATCAAGTGGGTTGCCTTTCAAAGACAACACTTAGCATCATATTGTCAACAAACACCATATCACATCAGATTTACATCATTTACTAAGTCCATCAAGTCAAGCATAACTTTATCAGGTGGATTGCCATCAAGGACAACACATGTCAACAGTCACATGTCTTCATCTTTATTCAGTGGGTTGCCATCAAGGACAACACTCTGCATCATATTTCCAACAATCTCCCCCTTTGGACTTGATGGCAACCACGATGGTGTTTGGTTACCACAGCAGATAGATACCATGTCACTCTCCCAAATATGTCCCATCATTACCTTCTCTTTATTCAAACACCATGTCACTCTCCCCCTTTGACATCAAGGGCAAAGGGCGGATCAAAAACCAACATTCTCCCCCTTTTCTCCTCTTGTGGAAGAAGCATTCTGCAGATCTGATATGTGCTGAAGTGGCCAAGCTCCCCCTGAGTTCATGTTGAATCTTCAAACATATTTTTCAATGAATTACATGACTCTATGAACTTCCTATCACCAAAGACTCATACTTACATCAATTATCCATCCAAGTGGATTTACATATGAGACTCAACTACCCAACCAAGTGGGTTTACAAAAATGACTCAGCTACCCAACCAAGTGGGTTTATAAATTTGACAAGTCCTTACATGACTGAATAATACAATTTTACAACATGGGTCTCAACAAGACCTTTTCATCAAACTACAAATATAGCTTTTAAGACCAACACCAGAAAGTCCTCAAGAAAGAGAACATATTTCAGAACCATCACAATGCCAACACTGCATTATACTCAGCAAAGCTAATGCTCCCCCTGAATCTGTGCATCCAAGCATCCTTTCCATATGACTAAGGCTCCCCCTTAGTTTGTGCATCCTGAACACTTTCACCAACAAATCATCAAGGCATCTTCATCGAAACATTAGAAACAGAATTATGAGAACTGGAACACCACCAGAGATACCAAACAGTATCAGAGATACCAAACAGCACTGCAGCTGTGCTGAAGAGAGCTGAACCAACCAAAAATTGTCAGCAATCAGTCATACGCGGTTTTATGTGCAGGAACTTGCGTATATACGCGACTGTGTTTCAGGAAACCCGCGTATCCCAAGACATCTTCTAAATTTCAACCAGATCTGATTCTTTGTGAGGCAAGGACAGTGTTCAGCTTCTTTCTGAGACATTTGAATGCTTTCCTGGACTACAGATAGATAGAACAGTGTAGTGGTGTCTTCAAGCGTCATCCAATAGTTGTAGCAAAGGCACATTAGTAACCAAGCCTTCAGATTCTTTGCACCATCAATACAATCTTTCCAAGAAAGTTTATCATACCAGAACAACAACTTCTCATAAGTGTCAAGCAATCATTCATGTGGTCCATCACCACCATGATCTTCAAGATTTAACATGAAGTAACATATGTAGGAAAAAATATCTCTCAACCATAGTAACAAGCTCTGCATGAGCTATTCTTATCTCTGAATCATACGAATTCCAATTTTATCCAACAGATAAACTTCAGCAAGCAGTACAAACAACTTATTCAACGTCTCATCATCATAAACCATGTACCAAGCCATCATCATTTGAGCATGAGTATCACAATAACCAAGGAATAAGAAGTGATATTGCCAACAATGCAATCATTAGTATTCAACCTGCTGCTCCCCCTAAACCAGTGCTCTTCCTTAACTTTGTGCAATCTGAAACACCTTCAACAGCAAGTCATCAGCAATAATCTCTTCATGATCTGTCCTCATCTCTGAATTATAAGACTTTCATCTTGACAACGAATGCTCTTCATAATAAAGCAATCAGGCTTCATCCATAATCTTTAACAAAAATAACCAAGTATCATTTCATTAACATGAGTATAACCAGAATGATGCTAACAGTGCAATCATCAGCAGTCAGACTGATGCTCCCCCTGGGCCTCTGCTCCAGATCTTCAGCAATCAGATAAATTTTCTTATCATCAATGCATACGCGGCTGTGTCTGCTAAAACTCACGTGTATACGCGACTTTTGTGAATATAACCCGCGTATAGAAAGTGAAATATAGAAAATTTCACACCTTCATCTCCTTCTGCAATTTTACCTTCTGTTCCTGTCTTTTCTTCACTCCAGATGCACTGTCAGAAATACATATAACCAGAATAATCAAATCAAACATGAGAGACATCATACATTGCTCCCCCTGTGACGATACATTACTAATTCTCATAATGTATCTCACATCATTCCTGCAGTCAATCAAAGAAGTAAGCTTCAGAAGCAGATGACTGCAGTAGGGTCTGAATTCCCTACGTTTCTGATCGGTCCTCCTTCTTTTTCCAAATTTGCTTGAGCTTTCCAACAGTGTGCTGAAAATTGTCCACTTTCCCAGATATGTTCATCCTGCATTCTTTTTCTACATGTCCATACTTATTACAAACATAACATCTCATGTGGCTAGAGAAATAAACATAAGAATCATAATGAGTATTTCTATTCTTCCTCCTTTTACAATCAGCTACTTTATGTCCATACTTGTTACATGAAAAACAATATCCCCTGAAGAAGCTAGAGTACCTTTCTGAGTAGAACTTGTTTGTTTGTGGCTGAAATGATCTGCTCCTGCACTTTGCTGCATCATGCCCATAATTATGACATTTAAAACATTCAACGTTCTTGAATGAATTCTTTTGAGAATTCATGATTGTTGGTTGATCTTTTGTTTCTTTCAACACATCAGGTTTTGCATTGAGATCTTCTGAATTTTTGGCACTTCCTTGTGAGCTAGATTCTCCTTTAACAGTTTCATGGAAACCAAGACCATGTTTGATAGTAGGAGACCTTTGATTACTCAGAATATTGTCCAAAATATTAGTACTATCATGAAACCTCAACAGTTTTACCTTTTCTTATAATTTGCCTTTGAGAATGTTTACCTCAACCTCCGAGGCTTGACATTGCTTTGTCATGCTTTCTTCTTTCCTTCTTCCATCTTCTACTTGATCCTTCAGATTTAGAATCTCTTCTTTCAGCCAATTTTCGTTTTCTTCACATGTTTGTTCCAGCTCTTCATTCTTCTTATTTGATTTTTTCAGATCTTCTTTGAGAGAGATAATTTCTGCTTCAAGGCCTTCCTTTTCAAAGGATTGTAGAGGTTCCTCATTCTCCTTACTTGATGCTTCTAGCTCTGCTTGCAGAAAGATGATAGCAGCTTCAAGTCCTTCATTCTTCTTGCTTGATTTTTCCAGATCTGCTTCTAGATCTTTAATTCGATTGGATGCATAAGTATGAAACCTTTGATACTTGTCCATCTGTTCATTCAGCATTTCTATTTGATCTTTCATTTGTGAGATCATCTCTTTATAGATAGTTTCTTGCTTATTGTATGAACTTTGTAGTTCTTCTTCTTTAATCTTGAGAGCTTCTTCTAGATCCACAACATTACTTTCACTATCTTTACTATTGTTTGCACAAAGAAGAGTATTACAAGTGGCCTTCTCCTTTTTCTTCTTTGCCATGAGTGCTTGTAGATCTTCGTCAGAATCTGTTTCATCTTCTTCAATTTTTGCTATACATGATTTCTGAGATATCTCCTTTCCTCGAGTAACCTTCTTCTTTTGCTTCTTAGCCATGAGCACTTTTAGATCTTGGTCAGAATCTTCTTCATCTTCACTGGATACTTCATCATCATCTTCTTTTGTATAATAACTCTTTCTCTTCTCAAATTGTTTCCCTTTACCATGCTTTTCTCTATAAGGACATTTGGCAGCATAATGACCAACTTTTCCACACTCAAAACATTTGAAGGGAAGCTTACCTTTGAATCTTCCAGTACCTAGTTGGAGCTTTCTCATGAAATTTGCTTCTTCTTCATCGGATATATAGCTGGATTCTTTGACAACTTCCTTTTCCTTTCCTTTTGTAGATGCCTTAAAAGCAGCTTCTCTTATTTGAGAAGGACCTCCTTGTCTCATTTCAAAAGCAGTCAGAGTACCATGTAATTGAACAATAGTAAGAGTTTGCAAATCTTGCCTTTCTTCAATAGTTGAAACTTTAGAGTCAAATTTTGAAGTCAATGATCTTAAGACCTTTTCCACCAGAGTAGTATCAGTTATGGTTTCACCCAAATTTCTCATTCGATTTACAATATCATACAGACGAAGAAAGAAACTGGCAACACTCTCATCACTATGCATCTTCAAATTTTCATATTCAATTCTAAGAGTTTGGAGTTTTGCACTTTTTACCTTTGTGTCTCCTTCATAGCTTAGAATGATTTTGTCCCATATGTCTTTTGCCGAATGTAGTTGCATCACTTTAGCAAATTCTTATTCAGACATGCTTCCCAATAAGACATTCACTGCTTTAGCATTGATTTCATACTTCTTTCTTTCAGCTGCATCAGTAGGAATACTTGCTGGGTATTGATAACCTTCTTCCACGATTGCCCATACATCTGCACCAAGACTTTGCAGATATGCTTTTGTACGTACCTTCCAGAATATCAGATTGCTTCCATTGAATAGAGGTGGCTTTATAGACATTACTCCTTCTTGACTTCCCATTACGACGGATCTCCTTTAAGCGATCAAGCTTCTGCACAAGGACCTGCTCTGATACCAATTGTTGGGAAAAATACTGAGAGGGGGGGGGTGAATCAGTATTTACTGCATATTCAAAACTTTCACTTTTTCTTGCTTCTAAAACGCATACGCTACTTTCCTGAACCAGACTTGCGTATATACGCGGATACCCTTTACGAAACTCACGTATACACAGATATCTATTTATGTCATTAATTCTTCACTTAAATCATTCCTTCATTTATTCATCAGATATTCAATAAGCAGTAAACATGTGCAGTAAGAACAGAATAAATCATCACACAAAGCATCACACATGAACACCAGGATTTTTGGGTGGAAACCCAAGTCGGGAGAAAACCACCGCTGCAGTTGCTCAGCCTTCAATATTTTATTATAGAGAAAACATGTTACAACATATGTCTTTGGCGCGGAACTTGACCAACACGCCAGGCACCCACTGCGCTCGTTTGACCTCTCCCACAGAGGAGCTACGACCACGGCTGTTTCGACCGCTCACCAGAAGGCTCGACCCCCAAATGTCGTTTACCGGCCTCACCGAAAGAGAGCTACAACCCCCTGACTGAAGGCTACAACCCTCAGCACCCCTTTGGACCACGTTTCATCAATTTTCACACTGGATCCAACAACTTCAATAGAACAACACTTGCAGGCCACGTTTCATCATATTTTCATACTGGACCCTTTCCATACTTTTAAGCACAAACATACATCACCAACAGATACATATCAACACAGATCAGATAGCAGAAACACAACAGAACAGATCAGATATTTCATACCCCTTGCTTCAGCAAACCCTAGTTTGCATACGCGTTTTCCCTTTACTGATGTCGCGTATATACGCGCTTCCGTCCACACAAACCAGCGTATACCTCAGTGTATATTTTATTGCGCATACGCGCTTTCTCTTCGCTGAAGCCGCGTATATACGCGCTTCCTCCGCGGCGAAGTAGCGTATAGATCTTCAATGATTACAGAGCTGCATACTTCATCAGATCAGATGTTCAATTCAGATTTACCCTTTTCACTTCAGTCAGATGTTCGCCTAGATGTTCGCCTCATCACAGATCTAGGCCTTCCATAAGCAGATCTAGCAAATACAAGTGCAATTCAGATCTAGATCCTCTTCTTCATCATTGGTGCATCATACATTCAGATTTATCATTCAGGTGTAACCCTTTCCATTCAGATCTACTTCAGAGAGAAGTATTCATTCAAGCTCAGACATCTTGCACCCACACTCATATTTTGCACAATGAATTTCTTCTCCTTATATAGGTTTATCCTTTTTCAATACCATGAGCCCCTTTTTCAATACCATGGGCCAAAGCAATACCATGAGCCCAAAACTACCCGGACGGGGTCAATTAGGCGGATCATTACCCAATACAATGGGTCAATACCATGGTGGTTACCCTTGGTTTTGCACTTTTTGAGCGCTTTTGCCCATACGCGACTTGGCACATTATTTTCCGCGTGCATACGCGCCTTCCCCTAGGCCAATCCGCGTATACAAAGAGACATACTTTTTTCATCATATTTTGAGCACATTCTAAATTCCTTTCTTCATTGCCTTCTGTACACACTGTAGAAACATCATATTTCCTTCATCAGGAACATTCTCTCAAGCACAACTTCATCAAGTAAGTTGTCATCATCTTCATCAAGTGGGTTGCCTTTCAAAGACAACACTTAGCATCATATTGTCAACAAACATCATATCACATCAGATTTACATCATTTACTAAGTCCATCAATTCAAGCATAACTTCATCAGGTGGATTGCCATCAAGGACAACAACACATGTCAACAAATAAATGTCTTCATCTTTATCTACAAGGCGTACCAAGGACAGTCGCCACTTCCGCATCATATTTGAACAATGGTGGGTATGAGGCACTCTAATTTTCTGATGTTATGTTTAGGGAAATTAAGGCTCCAAGAGCAAAGGAATGGATTCAGGAGAATCAGGCGTTATGTACCTCATTTTCTAATGTTATGTTTGGGGTAAGTAAGGATCCAAGAGAAAAGGAATGGATTCAGGAGAATTAGGACATACTTAGAGCCCTCAAAGATAACATTGCCACTGCCCGGAACCAGCAGAAGAGATATGCAGACCGTGGTCAGGTAGAGAGACAGTTTGAGGTAGGATATCTAGTCTATCTCTGTCTTCAGCCTTATAAATAGTCCACACTCAAGGAGAAGGGACCTGAGAAGCTCAAACCAAGTTTCTATGGGCCATACACGGTGATCAATTGTGTCGATAAGGTAGCATATGAGCTGGAGCTTCCTAAGGGAAGCAAGATCCACAATATCTTCCATGTCTCTTGCATCAAAAAGGCCATTGGGAGGAATTTAGTTGCCAACATGGATCTCCTCCCCATTGATGATGAGGGCCACCTAATTTTGTAGCTAGAAGCAATCTTAGACACATGGGAGAGGTAGCTAAGAAGCAGAGTTATCAAGGAATATCTGATTTGATGGAGGAATCTACCAGATGAGGATGCCACTTGGGAGGGAGAGAAAAAATTTCAGCATCCTTCTTTACTATTGCTTGTGGGAAAGCAACATTTGAGTGGGGAGGAATGCAATAGTCACAATTAGCTATTGCTAGTTGGAATATTATAATTTCTCCATTTTCGCAGTTAGAAGAATAAAAGGGCAATAAAACAATCCCAATGTGAAAAGGGATCAGATTAGGAGGGAAAATAAATCCACCTTGGTGTGAAAGGGGGCAATGTAGGTGAACTAGATCCAGTTGACCAAGTCAACAGCGCAGCTACAAGAGGAGGGAAACCAGCAAGGAAAACACAGTTTTGAAGGAGGAATATTTTCTAGGAAGTCACCTCATTAATGAGTGGGGTTAGGGGTGAGGAGGCTCACCAAGGATAAGAAGAAGGGGATAGCAACAAGGAAGGCATTGAGTATTCATGTATCTTTGGTATTTTGAATACTTTCATGCTTCAGCTATTTAGTTGTGGTTGCAACACTGTTTAGTGTAAATAATTCTCATGCGGGAATTCCATCCTCTTATTTGGATCAGCTTGTTTAAGGGATCTAAAGGGAAGGTTTTGAACTTCAATTTCATCATCTAACTTAGGTTCAATCAGCCATCATCATCTACAACATAGTCACTTTCATAAACTGCATCTTTTATGAAAGTGCAGCAGTAGTAGGGTTGAATCCCTTGATTTTGTGCTAGTGTTTGAGGAGGTGTTGTCTATTTCCCTCTAGAAAGTATAATAAGGAGGGCCTTTGGCCATTTTCTGTATTTTTCAGCTCTTTCATGTTATATTCTATCATATCAAATATAGATTTGTAGTAGATTGCATTATTTTCTACAGTACTGCTTTTTATGCTTGTGTAATGCTGGAAACCCTTGCCGAGTTGCCTTATTTCTTTTGTAAAAGAGGTTAAACCTCCATTTCTTGGCTCTATGATTAATATAGCCTCCAGATCAATATTTATTCATCATTTTGTGTAGAAAACCTCGTGTGAATTACGCTATTGCAGTCTTCAGAAATTCTGTTATTTTAAGTCATGGGGTTGGGGTGTTTTAAAGCTGTGTTGAGCTGGGGAGATATGTTTAATATAGCTAGGATGAATTGTTTCTGATGCCATTTGGTATGAAGGTCACATAAAACATATATAAGAGGATCCAAGTCTTGTTTCATGTTTTTATAGCATAATTTTATGAATATAGTGTTTTCACTATCCAGAGTGCAACAATTCCTAAAAAGGAATATTACAAACACGCTCTTTAATTTCGCAAGTGATTTGGAAACCAAGTACAAGAATATTGATCTTCTGGTAGATGGACCTCTGTTCTGGTATAGGAACTAATATCCTGGTACAGGAATAGAGTGATCTGGTACACATACTCAGAACTTTTATATGAAGGTCAAAATCTTTAGTGTAGGTACATAACACACTTCCAATGCATAAAATCCATTCCAGTGCAGAAAAAAGTTCTAGTATAGTAACGTTGTTGCAGTGAAGGAACAACAGTTTAGTACATGAAGGAATATCTTTGAAGAAGGCAGATATCCTAAATAAATTAATTATCACACTATCTCATAACTACACAGAAGATATTATTAAATGTCATTTCATTAATAAATATTGTTTACAATGAATTGAGAGTTACTTTTATGTTTGGCTTCTGCAAAGTATTTTCCTTTTATTCCAGCACATGATTTCTTTGGTATTAATTGTCGTGTGACAATTTTCTTTCAATTCTACAAATTGTAATTAAAGAAGTAGGAATATAGTTAGGAAAGGTTCAAATCATTCTTAGCATTTCCAGTGCTACATTTCTAAGCTTACAAATCCCCTGGGTTGACACTTAAGTGTTGAAGGAGTTTTTTAAATTCCAATGCCTACACCCAACAGTTTGGTATCATTTCCAGGGAGGCATTTTAAGATAGGCAAGAACTTTCCATTTTTTTTCCGCAATAGGGGTAATTTTGCTATTATTTTTTCTTCAGTGTGCTTCTATTGTTTAAAGGATTTTATAAATGTTTATTTCTTATTTTAATTCTAGCATTTGATTGAGATTTTTCATGCTTTCTCATTATTTTTTTAGATGAATTCCTAAAAGGGGTAGGGGTCTGAATCCCAATAGGGGTCGAGGAAACACTTATCAAAATGAAATTTTTTCTCATATTGGGCCTTCTGTTGCAGGCAGAAAGTCCAAATAGACACATACCCATAATGAAGGAACTTTCCACTTGGATTCTGGTGATATTAGTTCGGGTGTGATACAACCAACAAATTGGAAGAAGGAGACTATTGGACTTCAAAGAGATTTAACCCATAGTCGACCTTCTCAGCCCATTAACAACAATCCACTTGGAGGTACAAAAATGGTAAAACACAAAGACCATCCTGAGGGGAGTGGAGAAAACTAGGTAAATGAGGAACAATCCACCTTCGGATTTCCAATCATGAATCCAGATATAGTTGTGAAAATGAATAATATTCCTCCATCATCTCTTCCTCATTTCCATGGTAAGGTACAAGAGGACCCACATTAGGGGAATTTTGAGGTCTAAAATGGGCCTCCTAAGAAAAATGTACAACCAAAGTAAACTTTATAAGAACCAATAGGATTCAAGATGATGATGTCAACCATGGGGGATGATTCACCAATTTTTAAGTAAAAGGGTAAAAAGATTAAAAAAATAATAAAATAATAAAACTACTTTTTCAACTCGTATTTTCAACTTATCTCCCAAAATTTTTACTCGAATTCAGAGCGGGAGTACTCATTGGATGAAAAATTTAATTACTCATCCAAGGAGTACCCATGTTGCATACTTTCGATGGACCCTACTATGCGAAAAATGAGAAATACATGAAAAAACGTGATTGCAATCACACTTTTCATGTATTTATCATTTTTCATGTATTAGGGTCCATCAAAAGTATGCAACATGGGTACTCCTTGGATGAAGAACTAAATTCTGGATCCAATGAGTACTCCAGCTCGAAATTTGAGTAAAAACTTTGGGAGATAAGTTGAAAATACGAGTTGAAAAAGTAGTTTTTTCTTTTTTCCCTCTAAAATTTGATGATGTCATCAAATCCTACTTTATTATTTCCACTATTATTTTACAATTTCCTTAGGAGGCCCATTTTAGACCTCCAAACTCCCCTAATGGATTATTTTTTATTTTAATTTGACATATTATGTAGAAGTTATGATTACTCCATAGATGCTCAGAAGTTAAAGTTGTTTCTTCAAATATCAAGGATTGAACATTACGCTGGTTCATGGGATTAGGAGGAAATGCTATAGCTTCTTTGGAGAAAATTAAGAGAGTGTTTTATTAAAATATCAAGACTATTAGAAAACTAGAGAAATGCATGATGCAATCTTCACCATTGGGTAAGGTGATGATGAGACCTTGGAATATTATCTGGAACAATTTTTGTATATCCTCCAAAGGTCAAAACACAAATTTGATCGAAGTATTGTTAGAAACTTGTTCTTACGTGGACTTACTGATTATGCTAGAAATAATTTATATTTTTTAGGAAAAGGGGATATTGCTCAAAAACCTTTTGATCAAATTTGCAACCTGTGCAGGAAATTCTCATGGAATCAATCTAGATCTGGTAAAGGAAATTGTAGTAAAAACAATAAACCTAGATCTACATATGCTATGATTATTGGTTTGTAGAATAAAATGGAAAATATGAAAATTTAAATAATGAATACTGTTAGCAAGAAAATAGACTCTTTGAAATTTCAGCAAAAACTTGTAGAACAAAAAGAGTCATTCTCTACTTTTTATCCAAAGTGTAGGAAAAAGAATCATTTAAGATAATGTCCTAGTGATGTCAAAGGAACTAATAAATGTGTAATTTGTGTAGAGAACCATGCAGCCGAGAAATTCCCCTCCATACCTATATAAAAATCATTATTTGAAGGAGGGAATTCTGAACCTGATTTGTTGCATGCTATGGGAACATGAAGAAATTGACTTCAAGTGGGTGCAGGTATGGTTCCTGAACCTCCACCACATTTTTTTGGTTATAATACACATCCATATTCCTATCCTAACACTAATAACCCTCAAAATTGGGAGCATGGGAACCATTTTCAATATGGAAAACCCTCCCAATATTAGCAACAAGGATGGAGAGGGCCAAACCATTCACATCCTTCCTATCCTGCACCTATGAAATCATATCCTCCTACATATGCACCTTACCCTATGTCACAACCACAATTGCCCTAGCTAAGTCAACCTAAGCCACCATTACCTTTACCTCCACCTTTTTTACCACTTCAACTGCCTGCTCAACCCATACCAAACCCCAATAATAAAGCGGTACAAATGATTCTTTCCATTAAACTGCTTCTTCCACCAAGTTATCAGTCCATGCCAGTTGGGGCCAATGACCTCCAACTGAGATCGGGGAAGGTAGTAACATCAAAAAAACAAAATCAGGCTATGGTGATTATTAAATTGAAAGCAAAGGAGGAAACTCCTAACCATTCTAGAAGAGATGTCACCATTTATCATATTCCTATACCTTCTAAGCCTTTACCATCTTCTTCGAACCGACCTCCCTATCCAAAGAGGCTAGTTATGGAGAAGAATGAACACTCCCAAGTCAAGTATGGCTTCTGAGCTTAGGAATTTTTTTATAAAGGTTCATTTTCTCCAAGCTATCAAACATATCCCCATTTGTACAAAAATAATTAGGGAACTCTGCCTCAAGAAGCGAGGAAGGAAAATAATAGAACCTCAAACAATTAAATTTTTTGGAAGAGAAGTAGACTTAATGATAGGGTGTTTGCAAATGGAAAATATACTGACCCTAGAAACCAAGTTGTATCTGTTTAGATAGGTGATATCCTTGTCTCCAATGTGCTTACATACCTAGGGGAAGCCATTAATGTTATGACCAAGAAAACCATGGATCAACTCGGGTTGGTCCATATTCATCCTACTCCTACTGTGCTTGAATTGGTAGAAAGATCTAAAATTAAGCCATAGGGAGTGTTGGATGATGTGGTTGTTGCGATAGATTCTTGGGAATATCCCGCTGACTTCATTGTGCTTCAGCCAAAGAATCTTGTGGGAGGACATCCCTTGATATTGGGATGACCATGGCTTGCTACGACCGATGCTTATATTGGATGTGCGACATGTACATTTCCCATGGAGATTCTAGTAAGAAATTCACCTTATATCCATGCTATAGGGTAAAATGCTTGGGTTGTTGGTTATTGAATATCCCTCTCAGGGCTTTCCAATGCCCGAGGCAGATAGTAAGATTAGTTGTATAGTTCACAAAGAAGGCACACACATGTTCATATCAAATTAAAAAACTTGATGGAATAAGGTGGAAGATTACCTCTTTAATGATCTTGAATTCTTTTGGAGAGCGCTAAGCAGCATAGAAGGGATCCTTCTTCACCAGCTCCAAATATAGACCCTGAAATCAATCAAAGCACCCGTGTAATCGCTGCCACAACATACATTTCCTATCAATTAAGTTAACATATGATAAACATTAAAACTATGCACATCTAAGCCATTCATCTCATGCATATATAAGTAATTGAATAACAATGACAGTATCAACACATAGAATGGACAAAACAGATACAGTTCTATTAATTTGTAAAAATGAGGATTACAATTGTCAGTTGTACCAAGCCCTCCTCAGCCTTCCAATATCTCTATCTCTCCATCTGGTGATGTCTTGATAAACAAGTTCTCAATGAACCTCTTTGACTCTTGACCTTCACACTACAACAATAATGCTCTACTTCACAATTATTCAGAACTTGGACAATCCTTCGACCTTGAACCAAGAGCCTTCAGATCAATTTTATAGGAGATGGAGAGAGAAATCATTGCCTCTCTCCTTCCACCAGTTCTAAATAGAAAAAACCAAGATGTTTCCTCAACTTCCATGATTTTTCCTTCCTTGAGAGTTTAGTTGTTTTTGGCAAGGCCTAATAAGAGACTAGTGCTTTGCAGTTTCTATTTTGTACTGAATCTCTTGTGAGAAAAAGATGGAAATTCAAATCATTCGCCACGGGTTTTTCCTGTTTCAAACTCAAAACATGGGTAACGCTGCCCTCTAGTGTAAACAGAGCATTTCCCTAGCCACTAACGCAGTCTCTTCATTGATCAGATGCATTATAACGCTCTTGTGATGTTATAGGGGTGTGTTACCTTCGCAGAAATAGGTTTGGTTTAGGTATTTGTATCTCTTCCATATTTATCTTCTCCTCTGAGCTGATGAGGATTTTTTTTGACCTATAACAGATGCCCCCTAAAGTGTGAGATCAGAGATGAAGACGATGTCCGAAATACTTTATAATGTTTTAGTGGAGATAAAGAGACTGAAAGACTGAGGAAAAAATGAAACAACAACATATGTCAGAAAATATAGTATCTGCCTTGAGTCGGGCATTCCCATGCTCAATATCTTAATCAACATGATTTCTCTAGAATAGAGATATGAAGAATCTATCCATCGATAAGCAAAATTTGGAAATGTATGTCATAAGAGGATCAAGCCGAAGAAGCTGTATCCATAAACAATATCACAACTTGGGGAAGGGAACATAGCTTTAATGATGTAACCTTTGCCCCAAGGTCTTAACCGCCGGTTCACTTAAAATGCATATTTCTCAACATGTGAATGAAGGAACTGTCGTCGAACATGTGAAAAATCATCTGATTACCAGTTGATAATGAAAACTCTTAATAGACATGAAGGTGGCCATCGATAATGATGATGGTCCGTAATATGCAAAGTACAATCTAGTGAGTGTGAATAAAAAGAGTTGAATTCGAACACTCATAGAATCATTCGATCAGGAACCAATGGTGAATACTCCTAATCAAACACAAGACTACCTACCATTGATGTCTGCAAGTATCCAGGTACTGATGGGCTTCTGGATCAATTTCCTAGATAAGATGTTGAAGTTGATAGGAAGAGATCTGTTGAAAGGTAGGCACTAAGGCATCCTATATCAATAAACATGAAACGGAAACCAAATTATTTTGTTTTTGATAGAAATAATGAAGAGAAAATGGGGATGTCTGACGACAAATAATTTCTGGCATAATGAGTGGTTTGGTTGATAAGAGGAGCAGTAGATAGCGAGATCTGCTTGAACAATAGAAGGCACCATAACAGGGTACTAGGCAGCTAAGGCTTAATGAACACCAAAGATTTTGTTAGGATTTTACCGGTGTAGGAATAGTAGGAGATGAAGGATAATACTCATATATGGTAGGGTTTGGCTAAATGCGAAATAATTTTCTGGGAAGTGCCATGTTCAAGATTTTTGCTCCCAAATCGACCTTTCTGAAATGTAATAGAGGTAGTATCCATTTTTTCCAAATTTTTCCCCGTCTGATTAGTTTTAACGAGTCCAAACGAGTAAACTCAGTGAATTTTTCATATTTAAAGAGTCTGAAAAATGTCGTATAGGAAAACTCTATTCCCCGTCTGATTAGGTTTAACGAGTCAAAATGAGTAAACTAGGTGAATTTTTCATGTTTAGAGAGTCTGAAAAATGTCGTAAAAAGAAAACTCCATGGGGTACCTTTGTCATGTCTTGATAACTAGGCACGAAAAAGGGAGAATAGTAAGCCTGAAATAGTTCATTTTCCGTGAGTTAGTCCATCGAAGCTGTAAAAGTGAGAAATATATTTTCGATGGATGTCTACCTCATTTTGTTATGAGTACGAGGAGATGAAGTAAACTTGGTACTCTTTGTGAAATTTTAACGAGTCCAACAAAGAAAACCTTGGTGCTCTCCATGAAATTTTAACGAGTCATGCGGAGAAAACTCGGTCACTTTTTCTATTTAAAGAGCTTTGAAAAAGAGGAAAAGAACGTCTTCTTACTCTCTGTCGTGGTAGTTCAGTGAGCCCGAGAAAGGTAACTCGGGGTTTTTTCAGTTTTATGAGCTAGAAAAGGTCCCTAAAAAGAAATCTCAGTGCTTCCTCATATCAGTATTAACGAGTTTGAAGAAGAGAACTCCAGGTTTTTCGGATTAACTAGCAAGAAAAAGACCATAAAAAGAACGCTCGATATCGACTTCATATAATTTTAACGAATCTGAAGAAGAGAACTCGAGGTTTTTCAGATTAACGAGCAAGAAAAATATCGTAAAAAGAATGCTCGATGGAGGATGGATTGTGGTGCCGACAATTCAAAAATTTCTTTAACCTTATCGGGATTAACCCTGGTCCCGTGCTTGGAGACAATGAAACCTAACAGATGCCCGGACTCGACCATGAATATGCACTTATGAGGATTCAGACGTATATTGTAGAATCTACACCTAGCAAAAATTTCTTTCAGATGAGCAAGGTGATCAGGTCGTTTTTTGGAATGGGTCGGAAGGTCATCCAAGTAAGCCTGTACAATATGTCGAATGTCATGGAAAGCGTAGTCCATATCCCACTGAAAATTTGCTCTAGAATTCTTCAGACCTAATGGGAGTTCACGATACGTAAAATTTCCCCAAGGACAGATAAAGGCAGTTTTATGTTGGTCATATTTTTTAATCACAATCTAGTTATAGCCCGAGAATCCATCCATGAAGGAAAAAGATTCGCATCCGGCACAATGGTCGAGAATATGATCTATGAACGGTGTAGGATAATTGTCTTTGGGACAAGCGGCGTTCAGATAATGATAGTCAACACAAACTCGGATGGTGCCTTGTTTTTTATCGATGGGAACTGGATTGGAAACCCATTCCGTCAAATGAATGAGATAGATGAAACCAATGTTTAAAAGTTTTTCTACCTCAATTTTGATGGCGACCACTTTGCGCGGGTGGATAGGTCTCAGTCGCTGCCGAATTGGTTTGGCATTTTCATAAATTTTGATTTCGTGCTTGACTATAGATGGATCTATGCCATAAATTTCGTCATAAGACCAAGTGAACACATCACGGAATTCTTTAAAAAGGGATGTGAAGTGTGCAATTTCCTCAGGATTGCATTCTGCTCCAATCTGAATATTTTCCACGATACCCATTTTGACCGAGATATCAATGAGAATTGTCTTAGAAATATTACCCATGTTCCATTCTGAATCGATAGTTTGAACAGTCGTGTAAGCGGAGCGAACCATCTCAGGTGGGTCAAAGGATGGGATTTCAGTATTTATCACGTCTGAGTTAATGATCGAAGTGCGATGGCGAAAATCTTCCCAAGGTCGTTCTTCTAGAGACATGATCTCTTGAATAGCTTCATTTGTATGCAAGACTTCATTGAGGAGATCCTTAGAGAGAACTGTGATGGGTGGAAGGTTTGTACTTTTGGTCAAAACCATAGCAGTGGAGGGTTCAAATGTAATTTGGATGGCTTGGTAGGCAAACTCGGCTGGTGAGAGCAGCATCTGATCTCCATAGGAATCAATGTATGAAGGTGCTGGAAGGATCCATGGGTCGATAGAGCCATCCAAAGTGGTGGATATCTTTGCAACCATATTTGGGATCTCTGGCAGCGGGAGAGGAAAGCAACCTAGTAGGGAAGACGCCTTCAAAAGACTGGTACCAATACTGACGTAAGAGTAGGGAAAGCCTCCTATTAGGGGTACAGTGGTACTCAGTAACGTGGAATAATCAGGGGTGCAGAAGGATAACTGATCCACTGTGATTATTTTCCCATCCAATGGAAATAGGACAAGTCGGAAGACCGAAGAAACAATGGCGGTCATGACATAACACCAACTATGACTGAGTAATAGATTATAGTCGAGATGATGATCTATGACTTTAACATCCACGGTTACTGTTTTCCCACTTAGAGTGACGGGAAAGCTATCAAGGTATCCTTTTGGGAGGAACGTGTGGCCATCAAAAGATTTGAGGGAATTCGACGACGGTGTTAAGGTAGGAGAACCTAAAGTGAGCCAGCAAGCTTGTGACATAACGCAGGTCGAAGCACCTTCGTCAATGACGATGCGATAGATTTGTCTCCCTTTCGACACAACCTGCACTTGGAATGAAAGTTGGTGTGGCATGGGAGTCTGAGATTTTTCCATATCAAATATAGCTAGCATGGAATCCTGGGGGTCTATTCCACCAATGACCGAAATCAAGGCTTTCCTTTGTGCTGGAAAAGTTTGCAATACTTCAAGAGCAGACATAGCTGACGGTGCCTGCACCAAATCTTCTACAATATTGTAGTTTTGGGCTGCACGTGAAAAGGTGTTATGAGTCATGCATCGAAGTGTCCCTTTGGGGGGACGAATCACGAGATTAGCAGTAGGCCGTTCGATATGGAAATCGTTGGTCGGCGGTGGAGTTGAAATAGTACCAGGTTCTTGAGTGTCTATGGTAGGATTTCCATAAAGCTTAACTCGTGTTTGAAGTTCAACACTTTCAATGCCATAATGGCGGGATGGTCCTTCACTGTATTGCTGAACCCACCACACCCGTTGTCAGTTAAAGGTGCTTTCAACCATGCTAAAAGTTGCTGCCATGCTGATTAGGTAGAAGATTATGAAGAATGGTAGGAAGGTTCACCCACAATCCTTATTTGTAATAAAATCAACATTTTGCAACTGAGTATATTTATATGTTACGTGTGCAGGACAGATCTTGCAAGAAAATTTCATGGGTTTATCCTTCCCTTTGACATTTTTGGCAGCGTTTTTCTGATTAGGATTATTCTGATTGTCCAACTGCTCTTCCGAAGAAGATGTCTTTTTCTTGTTCTTCTTGTTCTTTCCACTAGGTTTTTGTGAATTTTGCATAGAATTTACCTTAGCAGGAGGAAGAGTAGTCATTTGGTTAGGGGCAGTGGAAACCGAGGATGGTTGGGAGGTTTTCCCCCGAGACTTTTTTGTGGCTATGCTAGAGATTGTTCCAACGAGACCGTCGGCGTGGGCTTGCTCAACAGGCGGAGGATTTGCCAAGGCATAAGGGGAGGAAATTCAGAAAGCAGATTTCTTAGCCGTATTAAATCCAAATGTTAAGACGAAAAAAATACATTGATTCAGAATCGCACAGGGAGGCTGTATTTTCAGAGGAAGTAGGGTAGGAGAGACTTACAAAACCACACTAGATAGAAGATGAATATGATCCAAGATTGGCGCTTGACTAGCTCCTCCTCCGATATCTCCATTCATGAATGTGATCTGAGATGCGAGTGGCAGTTTGCTTAATGAAGTTAAAATTTCCTGCTGTAGATTTGCACAACTTAATTGGTAATTGGGAATTCTTTTGAAATCCACCAAAAGTGCCAAAAGTGTTTATGGCGGCGCGTGGCAATTCAATGTACCACTTGGCGGCATTGCCTGTAAGGGTGTGGGGAAACAGTTGAAGCCGGACATATCATCCACCATGGAATTAGATATAGACCATAAATGAAAGGTGGTGATGTGTGCAGCTGAGTCTTCCCCTTTCCCATCAAACTTTGGGATGTCAGAAGGAATCTTGTGTGGTACTGGAGGCCAGAGCGGGTTGTGATTGATGGGGTCATTGGTCATTTTATAGATGTCGGGAATGTCTAGAGTTGCCAAAAATGGAAATTGCGGGTTTGCCCTCGAATCTAACAAAGGAAGTATTGGTTGACTATGTGGATCATAGGGTCCGCCCATCAATGTGCTACCAGTAGGATAAGTAGGACTTTGATAAAAAATTCCTATAGGTGGAGGGGTAGGGATATATGGTTGTTGTCCATAGGGCATATTGTATTGCGGGGCAAACGGTTGGTTTCCCCCAGTATAAAAGTGCCCTCCCATTCCAGATGGAGGTTGGGGTGGGTTAGTCCATATGGATGCAATAGAGCTTCTCGTAGGCATGCTAATACTTGCATAGTTTGGCAATGACATAGACCCTACACTGATATTTAAACCACTTAAGGGAATAGTGTTAACAATAGGTTGTCCGGTTTTTCCTAACGTTTGCAGGGGTAGTGAAATGTTCCCTGTTATTTGCATGCTGGTGACACTGCCCCCTGGTATGGTGGCCAAGGGGTTTGAACTCAGCAAATGGTTCCAATCAAAAGGGTTGCTAAAAGGAACCAAAGTAGTCGTGCTCATGGGAGGAGCAACCGCAGGTCCCAACGTGGTCACAGTAGGAGTATATCCCGAAGGACTCGGCAAGTTACTTATAGTTGTGATGACCGTAGGGTTGGGAGTAGGCATAATTTGATTACTGGGGTTACCAAGTGATGGCATAGAAATGACAACTGGCAGGGAGGATGGTGGTGAACCTAGGATGGTTGCCATTGGTATCGACCGTGTGGATGTCGGTTGTGAAAAGGATGTTTGTGCGGTCGAAGAAATGTCTTGGCATGGTGGAATCTGAACTATCATAGGCCCCAACAGATCAGTGAGTGGAGGATTGTAATGAGGTATGACACCTTCTGTGAAAGGGTCCTCCAGAAATTCTGTATGATGTGAGGCTATGTGAAAATCAGGGTTTGTCAATGGAGACTACTCTTCTGTAGAAGGCACGGGTTCACCAAGGTTCAATTCTTCCTCAAGAGTGAAAGGAGGTAGACCTTACTGTCATCGAGACAGATGGCGTGGGTCGGATGACGCCATGGTGACCTGTTTATTTTTAACAAATTTTAATAAATTGTGATGTATTATAAAGTCTCAATGACAGTAACCACACACCTAAAAAAGAAAAAAGAAAAAAAGGACTCTCTAAAATCAATCAGCAAGCAGCCAGAATAGGGTGCCCTGTTTGAGTACTACCGATTGCTGGTGATGAAATCCAGTATGACAATAGTATATAGAGAGGGTTGGTCAAAAGTACAGTTATGGTCACTCTAGAGCTTCACTCGAACCTAAGACAATAGGTGTAAGCACTCTCATGAAGATGAGTACCCTCCTAAAGACCAAAGACAAAGTGGTTCTGTCTGTTTCAGGTACTAGGACAGTCCGTCCCAGTCACCTTGTGTAAGTCCCTAAAAAGTATGGCCACTAAAGATACCTCAAATCACAGACATCATGAGGGGGGTCCACGGTCAAGGACAACATGCTATATGGGCAGAACACCTAGATCCCCGATATAGTTTTGACATCCCCTAAGGGAACCCTAATATATAGCATACCCACCGGATGCAGTTGAAGGCAGGCTACCTTCTTGTGCACCCAAGTGTTGTCTTGCGCTGAGCTCCAGTAAAGGAACGGTCCCGATAATATGAGTGTAGTAGGATTTCACTCGTTAATGACTCTAGTCTCAAGTTTTGAGATCTTGGGTGATTTTATCACTTTTCCTAACCCAAGATCCTAGCCTGAACTACTGTTGGTGTGAGCTCTAAAAAATTAATGTGATTGATTTTATTATTGCTTTATTCTTAGCGTACTTGATTATTAGTCTTGCAAAGGGGGAGTGGACGTATGAAATGTAATGAGACTCTGACTCAGAAAACCATGCAAAAATATGCTCTAAATATTCAATTCGATGAAGAGTATTTCTACAAGGAGAGGTTTCTTTTCAACATCCATGCACTAACATTCAAATAGAAAAGTTCAACCTTTAAAAATTCAAACATCTATTTACCTCATCTTAATAATCTTTTAACTGAAATTTTCGGAATTAATTCAGCTAGATGCAGAAAAACTTAAAAAAAAAAATTCTTCTCTAAAAAGTAATTTTTTTTTACACTAAATTTTCAAACAAGAGCAAATAAACAGAAATTCCAGCTTAGTAAACAAGCACAGGGATTCAGTCAAGGAGAGATACTTATGGCCAAAAAATATGCAACCAAAAACACAATCACAGGGGTGAACAACTAATTTTGGCTAAGTAACGCACTGTCTCTGAGTAAAGACAACATTAATCTAGAAAATAACGCACTGTATTTAAGTAGAGCCCATGTTATAATGCACTGGAACACCAACAAAGGTAGCGTTAGCCAGGGTAAAGTCCTTCATATGGTCAAACATAAATAGGATTGAACTGTGTGAGCTTTTGAAATGTCTACTAGGCATAAATACTGGTCAGAAGGGTTTGTGAACAGAGGAAAGAAGAAAGGGGGAAAGAGATAGTCTGGAAACTATGGGGAAATCCCCAACGGAATCACCAATTCTGCTATAGGGTCAAATTCTTGGGTTTTTGGTTATTGAATATCCCTCTCAGGGCTTTCTGGTGCCCGAGGGAGACAGTAAGATTAGCTGTATAGTTCACAAAGAAGGCACACACATGTTCATATCAACTTAAACAACTTGATGGAATAATATGGAAGATTACCTCTAAAATGATCTTGAAGTCTTTTGGAGAGCGCTAAGCAGCGAAGTAGGGATCCTTCTTCACCAGCTCCAAATCTCAACTGTGCAATCAATCAAAGCACCCGTGTAATCTCTACCACAACATACATTTCCTATCAATTAAGTTAACATATGATAAACATTCAAAATATGCACATCTAAGCCATTCATATCATTCATATATAAGTAATTGAATAACAATGATAGTATCGACGCATAGAATGTAAAAAATAGATACAGTTCTATTAATTTGTAAAAAGGAGGATTACAACCGTCGGTTGTACCAAGCCCTCTTCAGCATTCCAATCTCTCTATCTCTCCATGTGGTGATGTCTTGATAAAAAATTTCTCAATGAACCTCTTTGATTCTTGACCTTCACACTACAACAATAATGCTCTACTTCACAAGTATTCAAAACTTAGACAATCCTTCGACCTTGAACCAAGAGCCTTCAACTCCATTTTATAGGAGATGGAGAGAGAAATCATTGCCTCTCTCCTTCCACCAGTTCTAAACATAAAAAACCAAGATGTTTCCTCAACTTCCATGCTTTTTCCTTCCTTGAGAGTTCAGTTGTTTTTGGTAAGCCCTAATAAGAGACTAGTGCTTTACAGTTTCTATTTTGTACTGACTCTCTTGTGAGAAAAATCTAGAAATTCAAATCATTCTCTGTGGTTTTTTCCTGTTTCAAATTCAAAACACAGGTAATGCTGCCCTCTAGTGTAAACAGAGCATTTCCGTAGCCACTAACGTGGTCTCTTCATTGATAAAATGCGTTATAACGCTCTTGTGATGTTATAGGGGTGCGTTACCTTGGCAGAAGTAGGTTTAGTTTAGGTCTTTGTATCTCTTCCATATTTATCTTCTCCTCTGAGTTGATGAGGAGGTTTTTTGACCTGTAACAATCCACCTTCAAGATCCATCCAGGAGCTTCGAGATACCTTATGGCTAGATTATAGTTTTGATCAGGAGACTTAGTTAGTTTCTATGATACATCATCATACTGAGTCAACTCAGGAGGGTGAGATACAAGACTTCCTGAATAGTATAGACACCATGCAAAACTTTGAATCAGTATGTCAAATATTTAGTCTATATTTTCAAGAAATTCATGATTCCCAACCTTCCTTACCATGGTCTGTTGTAGCACCTCCTTGTACTCTTGAACCTGGAACCACTCTTGTCAAAATTAGTCCAGGCACATCTTTACATATTAGTTATGACCAAGATTCATGTCAACAAGAGAAGCTGGTGAGTTTGTTGCAAAACCATCTTGATGCCTTTTCATGGGGATATGAAGACATGAAAGGCATCCCTCCAAAGACTTGTACTCATCATATTTATATTCAGGAGAGAACCCAACCTGTCTGACAACACAAAAGGCATATGAACCCATCTCGAAGAGAAGTTGTGAAGGAATAATTACAAAAACTCTTAGATGCTGACTTTATCTATCCCATATATGATAGCCAGTGGGTCTCTCCATTGGTATTAGTCCAGAAAAAATATGGGAGATCGTGCATTTGTATTGATCATAAAGAATTTAATAAAGGCACTCTCAAGATTACTTTCCCCTTCCTTTCATCAATTAGGTTCTTTATACCCTTGCTGGTCAAAAGTACTTTTCCTTTTTAAAGGGCTTTAGTGGTTACAACCAAATACAAATCACACCCTACGATCAAGATAGGACCACCCTTACATGCCCATGGGGGACATTTTCATACCGAGTGCTTCCCTTTGGGCTATATAATGCCCCAACCACCTTCCAAAGTTCAGTTTTGGCTACTTTTTCTAACCTTGAGTGTGTAGAAATTTATATGGATGACTTTTCTATATTTGGTGATTCATTTAAGGATGCCCTAAAAAATTTGGAAAAAGCACTTGTTCGTTGCCAAGAAGCTCACCTTGCTTTGAGTGACAAAAAGTGTAGATTAATGTGCATAAAAGGAGTAGTTTTTGGCCACCTCATTTCTGATAAAGGTATCTAGGTTGACCCAGCTAAGATAGAGGTTATTTCGTGTCTTCCTACACCCAAAAAACAAAGGGAAGTGAGAGGTTTTATGGGACATGCAGGCCACTACAAGAGATTTATTGAGAACTTTTTGAAGATAGCTACTTCCCTCTTTCGATTATTAGCTAAGGACAATGAGTTTTATTGGTCTACAACTTGCCAACAGTCTTTTGAGACATTAAAGGAAAAATTAGTACAGGCACCAGTTTTGAGAGGACCTAACTAGTCCCTTACCTTCCATATTTCCTCTAATGCTTCAGCTGCTCCTATTGGCACAACTATAGGATAAGAAGAGAACAAATAACCCTATAATATTTACCTCATGAGTAAAATCTTGTCACCCACTGAATTGAATTATATAGTGACCCAGAAAGGGTTTTTAGCTGTGTTATTTGCTATTAATAAATTCAGACACTACATTACAGGATATGAAGTATTTGTGCATACTGATCATTTTGCAATAAAATATTTGATGAATAAACCATTGACTAGAGGTAGAGTGACTAGGTGGTTACTTTTGTTACAGGAATTTAATGTTACTATTGTTGATAGACGAGGAAAATATAATGTTGCAGTCGATTATCTTTCTAGAGTAAATAATCCCAGTGAAGTAATTCATGTTGATGATGACTTCCCTTACGAAAATATTTTTGTTGTGTCAAAAAAATCCTTGTGGTTTGTTGACATAGCCAATTATTTAGTCACTGGAAAAACACCACCTTACTTATATGCTCGTGAGAAGCAGAATATCATACAGAAAAGTGCTGCATATTATTGGGTCCAAGGAGACCTCTTTTACGCTGGACCAGATCTTATTATCTGCAGATGTGTAAGAGAGGAAGAAGTGTTTGAAGTATTGAAATCTGCTCAGGAGAACCCCACGGAGGTCATTTTAATAATAAGAGGACTGCATAGAAGTTTCTGCGAGCTGTCTATTTTTTGCCTTCCTTTTCAAGGATGCCAAAAAATATGTCAGGTGATGTGATAGTTGTTAGCGGATGGGCCAAATAGGCCAAGCCAATGAAATTCCTTGATGTCCTTTGATTATGATTGAGCCCTTTGAAAAATGGGCTATTGATTTTGTAGGACCTATAAATCTAACATCTTTAAATAAAAAGCATATCTTGGTTTGCACAGATTTTGTTACAAAATGGGTAGAATCTAAAGTTGTTTCTCTTACCACCGAAAAAGTGGTTGTTGATTTTTTATCTAATGAGATCTTTACTAGATTTGGTGTGCCTAAAGAGATTATTTCTGACAATGGGCCCCAAATAATCTATAATATGGTACAAGGAGTGATGGATCAATATAAAGTTCTGCACAGAAGGTATACACTGTATCACCCGCAAGAAAATGGCCAGGTGGAATCCACGAACAAGGTGATCGAGTATATCCTTACCAAAACAGTGAAAATGCATAGAAAGGATTGGGCCAACAGATTACTGGAGGAACAACACAGGACACACACCATGTGAGTTGATATATAAGAACCAAGTCCTTCTTCCGATAGAGTTCTAGATCAAAACCTTCAGAACTACAATTCAATTAAATGAGTTACATAAGAAACGCTTATTACAATTAAATTAGTTAGATGAATTTAGAAGGGACGTTTTTTAGAAGAATGTGTTAGTTCAACAACATTGCAAGAAGTGGCATGAAAAGTCTATCGAACATATGAGATTCCAACCAGGTGATTGTGTACTCCTTTATGATTCTAGATTTAAACATTTCAAAGGTAAATTCCACACGTGCTGGATGTGACCTTATGAAACGATTAAATTTTTTTAGAATGGAGCGGTAGAAATTGAAACCATTGATGAATGAGATTCAGTATTCCTTGTGAATGGGTATAGATTTAAAGTATATTTTGAACCCCTCATAAAGGAAGATTTCATGCAGCAAGTAAAATAACAAGCAAAAGTAAAGATGGTAGGTGGTTGTGCCAACCTAATCCAAATTTGATTCTTTATTTTCAAAAAAAAAAAAAATTTGATAAAAAATTATATCAAAAAAATATAAAAAAAATGATGACAAAAATTAAAAACAAAGAAAAAAAAATATTTTTCCTGTGATTGTGAAAATCAGTTTAGTGGCATGATTATAGAAGGATCAGCCTGAAATCTAGCATATTGGCAGGAGGATCAAATTTTTAATAAAATGGGAATGTTTTTGTACATTTATATGTCTTAAATGTCACCAAGAAGAAGCGGGTTTAAGTGCAGGAATCGAGCCCTTATCCAAGTTTGGGATAACTGACACAAACTTTTTTATACAAGCAACGATCAATTCCCACTGCATGTATTTTTCACTCAGCACTATTTAGCTAGATTTTTGAGGTGAAATTATTCCCTTCTTCTATTCCCTTTTTTGTAGAGCTCCCTTTATTTTTCTTATTTTTATCCAATGATTTACCACCCCTTTCTTCAAATGGAGATTGTCCCTATCTGATTTCGTTCTTCCCTCTTTTGCCTTGATTTTTTTTTCAAATCCCTTTTCCAATATATCCCTCTTGGTAGTCTCACTCTTGAATTCCCTATCATAATCTCCTTCCCATTATGAAAATTTACCCTTTTCCTGCTTCTTTTCTTCCACATGGATCATATTGTAGAATTTGACGTGAGCTCATGAATCAGATAAAAATGCATGTACTGATACCAACAAATAGCAAATACAACCTCCTTTGGAATTCATCAAATCTTTCAGGATCTAGCCTATAAATTGCATTTTGTCAGAAATTTTTTTTTCTTCAGATTATGCCACATTTTCCTTGGTGCAAGAATCTATGTTTAGTGCAGTAATATGCACTGTTGAGCATTTACGAGTGTAGAAACACATGTTCTGGTGCAGGAATTGTGGTGGTATTCAGTGCAGAAATGTATATTGTGGTGCAGGAATGTGTAGAAGTCTACTTTCATTTGTTATAAAATCTTGTCCAAGCATAGATGATTGCACCACTTCAAATTATGGAATTTGATGGTTTTCTTTCTCTATTGTTCTTAGACCTTTCTTTCATTATTACTAAAATAGGAAATAGTTTTTGAAAGTGCAAGAGCATTTAGTATAAAATATTATCTTTTTATGTATTATGTGTACCTTATATGAAATCATGATTTTATTTAAAGAATGTGTGTGAATTTTCTGTAATCCAAAGTTTACCTTTAAAATCCTTGTTACCTATTAATGATTATCTGATCACACACCATGCCTCGCATTAATTTTGTCATAAATCACCACCATGACTGTCGCCCTTCTCCAATGATCATGATTGCATGTACATCAGATAGATCATATCACATCCTTTCCAAGGATGTGATTTTTCATGATGAATGTGACCGTTAGGAGGGTGGATAATATATCAATGATTAGTTAGTCATAAAAATTGCAAAAATATTTTGGACGGAGCTCCTCAATTCTCTGCTATGTGATCCTTTTGATTTTTGGTAAGAAAATCGAGTGAATTCGAACGAGGGATGTGTTGTAGGATAAATCGTTCTTGCGGACAAGACCGATCTCCCTAGTGTCAGAAGACAATCTAGCAACAAATGAACAACTAAGTTTGTCTTTCTCTAGATATATTCATTTTACAAATAAATGTTATGAAGGTGTCGATCCTACCTTAGATCCAAATGCTTATTTGCGGTCGTAGTGCTTCCGTCGCATCAATAATCCTTCGTCGCAACAAGAGCTCTTTTGTCGCAAGAAAGTATCATATTTAGTTGATCTGCAATCACAAAAAAGAAAATATCAATAGCACCTGTATAAAAATTAATCATAAAACATATCTATCATAGTGATCAAGGAATCTATGAAATAAACGATCAAATGACAGCTTATTGAAATAAACAATCGAACGACAATTTATTGAGAAAAACAGAACTTGATTGTATTAATCTTAAAATATACAGAAGAACCTTACAACGTTAGCCTTGATGTTCGAAAGGCCTTCCCGGGGTCCGAAGTAGGAATCTCCTCTACTTTGATAAGTCTTGCACTCTTCCTTCAGGAGCACAAAGAGGTATGTGATCTTTCCTCCCAAAAGCTCAGCAGAAAGAAGTCTAAATCTTAACAGAACTTCAGCTCAATCACACATAAAGCTTGAACTCTAATCCTCAATCTCCAAAATCTCCATCAAAACTTAACCCTTTGAGGCTACCCAATGCCTCATTTTATAGAGCAGATGAGGAGGTTAGGATTCCACCTTTAAAGGGATAGAATCCTCCTTCAAAGGGATAGGCTCCTCACATCAAGGGATTAGTTCCTTAAGGTGTGGGATACATGCAACTTACTAAAGCGTACTCATCCCCAAAAAATCTCATCCAGAACCTTCCAGAATTGACCAAAATTCAACTTTTTTGGTTTAATTTCGCGCATTTTTTACTTTACAGGGGTACCGCACCTATAACACTGGAAAAATGCGTTCTAGAACGCAGTTTATCTTCACCTTACCTGCGTACCCTAGCCAAAAACGCATGCAGGCTTCATGTTACCTGCGTACCCTGAGTTTCAGAGATTTTTAGGGTTTTTCTTCCAGTTCTGAGGCTTGGAATGAGGAACAAAGGTTGTAAGACTTGCAAAGGAGGCATGTATGAGTGTTTAATGAGCTCATACAGTCAGCAGAATGTCAGGGTGAAATTTTTTAGTGTAACGAGGGATGGCACCTGTTCAAATCAAACCATGGTCATCAAGGAAGTTTAATAGTTAGTCGAGTACATGAATAGTTTTCCTCTATTGCGGGAATTGGGATTCCTCCCTTTCCTACTGAATTTCGAAGGGTTTGACTCGATCGTTAAATTAGAACTTTCTCGGTCCTTCGATGGGAGTAGAGAAAATGTGGGATAATTGGATTTTGTAGTCACAAAGCAGTCCATTTGACAAGACATTGGATTGGCGACCATAGGGGAGTAGCGGTTTAAGAAAGAGAACCTAAAAAATAAGTATTGGCGTAGGTTCGTGGTTGATAGAAAACCGAAGGTAGACTGGAAGAAGGGAATTTCGTGAAACGCCATGATTGAAAAATGGAGGCACTTGCTATATATACAACAAAAATTCCTTAGTTGTGAAAGCTGGTACTCGTTGACCTTTCTATACCACCTTTGACTATTGTTACACTTTGGATAAGACAAGCTAATAAAATTTCCTTACTTCCCATTAAGAAGTTTAGAAAAAATGTCTGAGGGCGTTTATAAGAGTAAGGATAGCCAAGTTGCATTTAAATTATATCATTATGGGTTGATTTCAATTATGGTTAGAAATGAATTGGAAGAAAGAAAAATGGCATGGGAAGGGTTCTTAAAGGAATTTCAGGGAAGAACCACAGTGGAGTCATCGTGGAAGAAGAGTTCAAGTAGGAAAGAAAAGTCTAAAACCCTAAACCCGCATACTAGTAAAAATAAAAAGAAAGAAAACTTCTCTAAAAAGCCAGTGCAGGTAGAAGGGAAAGGGCCCATTACTGAAAATATGACACTTTCAAAGAGAAGAACCTGAAGCCTGGTCAAGAGGACGACCTCCTTCAATTAATGTCACATTCAATCGATCTCTCGAATAAAATTGGATGACTTCGAGCCTAGTTCACTGATTTTGGAAGTCCTTTTTCTCCTTGCGAATGTTGTGGCTCATACAGTGGTTAGTGTAGACTACATAGAAGAAGAAGATGTTACTCCCCTGTCAGTATTACTTGGGAATATGAAGAAAAGAAAAACTATGGAGACACTTGGTGCGAGTGTAGGAAAGGACCTAGTGGAGGGTTAAAAGGATGATGCAATGTAGGGGGTCGAAACCCTTTATGATGAGGAAATGTAAGATGTTGATGGCCAAGGTGATATCGACCTTGATGACATAGGCACTTGCTTTGAGTAAACCGCTAAGAAGACTCTAATAGAGGGGAAATTTAATAAAGAAAACCCTACTCTCTACCTGAACCACCAAGTCGAGGAACTCAAGAAGCGTATTTATGGACTGGAGGTAATGAATCAAGCTATGAAAGAACAAGGAGTAGTGTTGTAATAGAGGAGCACTAAGATGACAGGGAAAGTGCAAGAAAATAAATGGAAAGTGAGAGTATGGAAATTTCGAGCATCAAAATGTTATGGGAACCTTAGAAAAGTAGTCAAAATATTTAAAAAGGCTCGAGGAAAAAATCTTAAGACATTGAAGGTTGGGATTAGTATCCATATTTAGGACTGAAGATAGGTCACCACGTTTGTCTTTTTGTAGAAGGTAAGGTTGTGTGAGGAAACACAACAATATAGGGATGGGAGGATGTTGTTTGGTAGAATTTCTCTATTTTTTAACCCCTATCCTACTCTGAACTCAGCACCTGAACCTCTTTTTTAACCTTGGAACCCATTTATTCCTGCACTTATACTCATTGCTGAACTCTCTTTATGTTTTTCATATTAAAGGTTATACATAGAATTTCGAGGAAGCTATCAATGATAAGTCGAGAGTTTCCATACATGGTCAAGAAAACTCAAAAACCATGTATATCTCTCATCAAGAGCATCAATTCATCATTTCTGGGCTCAGAGTGTAGAGAAGGTAGTAGATATGAAGACCAGGACCTAGGATGTGTGTCTTAGTTTAGCGTTTTGATAATAGCCGAAAATTTTAATTTAAACTGTTATTATATTTTCTCTTACTGTTGTAGGCCAAATATTATGTATTTAATGTATTTTTTTGATAGAGGATAGCTAGCGATGTTGTAGAAAATTTTGTTAAGGACTGTAATAATTTTTGGTATCACCTTCTTCTGGGTTGGATCTTAGATCCACGATGTACATTTGGTTTTGAAACTTAATACAAAGAATGCGCCATCATGCAATTTCATTTTTCTATTTCATTTTGATGTCTCATTGAGCGACTGAGGTACCAGATCTCATAGTAGGGAAACGAGATATTTGGCTAGGGCCCAACCAACCCAGCTCATTCTCGCCTTATTGTCACGTGTATTTAACTTAGTTTATTTATTCAAGTGTGAAGTGGATCATATTTAATTCTCTCATAAGTAACATGTTTAATTCGTCTGCAAATAATGTGTCCCACATCCAAGGTGTGTGGGTTTTATTATATATGATTCTTAATTTATATTTTTTTCCTTTGATGCTTGTTTTATTTCAGTGAGAAGAAGTGCAGGTAAGCTACCTGCACTAGTACAATTTTATCTCTGCAAGTCACAATTCCTTAGTTTATTTCTGAAATTTCTTTTCATTTTCATTCCTTCTATAAGATCTTCATTTATTTCCTGCAAATAGAGTTTATTCCTGAACAGAAGCATTCTTAAGATTTCCATTTTAGTTAAGAATTAATTTGAATTGATAAAGAGGAAATGAACACTATCACGATATGAAAGTTTGTGCTTGCACTTAATATTTCTATAGAAAGAATTTAACTTCCTATTAAATCCTTAAACGAAATTTTGAGTTAAAGAATTTTTAAGTGCATATCTAATTCATATGGTAAAAAATCTTCTCATGGAAAGCCCGTTTTCACATGGATCAAATAATTTGTCTATTTTCATGAAGGAAGTTTTTTGTTTTATGAAGATTTACTTTGACTTTTAAAAGAAATTTTTATTTCTGAATCTAAGAGTGGTTGAAGAATATTTTCTCTTATGAGGGTTTACTTTCAAGTTCTTCTTGCCTTGCAATATATTTCTTTAGTTAAACACACTCTTCAATTTCGCAAGTGATTTGGAAACCAAGTACAGGAATAATGGTTTTCTGGTACAAGAACCTATGTTCTGGTAGAGGAATTGATATCCTGGTATAGGAATAGAGTGCTCTGGTACACAGACTCAGAACTCCTATGTGAAGGTCAAAAGATTCAGCGCAGGTACAGAACACACTTCCAGTGTGTAAACTTCATACCAGTGCAGGAACAACGTTCCAGTATAGGAACGTTGTTGCAATGCAGGAATGAAAGTTTAGTAGAGGAAGGAATATATTTGAAGAAGATATATATTGTGAATAACTTAATTATCACACTGTCTCATAACTACACTGAATATAATCTTAAATGTAATTTCATTAACCAAGATTGCTCACAATGAATTGAGAGTTTCTTTATTTTTGGGTTTCTAGAAAGTACTTTCCTTTTATTCCAGCACCAAGATATATTTGGTATTAATAGCCATTTTATAAGTTTCTTTTGATTCTAAAAATTGTAATTAAAGAAGTAGGAATAGAAAAAGGAAAGTTTCAGATCATTCTTGGCATTTTTAGTGCTACGCCTCTAAGCTTACGAAGCCCCCAGGTTTACAATTAAGTGTTGAAGGATTTTTTTAAATTCCAATTCCTACACCCAACACTATGATGATAAAGAAATGATTTTTTGGCATTATTTTTGAAGGTGGGTGTAGAGGGTGATAACTATTTTGGATCAAATTTACATATCCAAATGAATAAGGGACATAATGTGATTTTTAAAAGGGAGAACATAAGCAGACTTACTAGTGATTAATCAAAGTTCATAGTAGTTGAATGATGAATGGGGTAGGAGAAAAAATTAGAAACTGAGCATCAAAACATATATAAATCCATATTTTCCATGGAATAAAAGTAACACTCATGACCATCTGAAAACTAAAAAGATAAAATACATGAATTATAAAATAAATTTCTTTCAGTTGAGCAAGAAGAACTTATAGAATATTAAACTATATTTTAGAAATAGTTCTGAAGGAAAATATATGTGATTTACAAGAGGAAAACAAACCAATAAACATGACACAAGTATCCTTGTCCAAAAAATATTCACCTTCTTCTATTCATTTGGAAAAATAATGCAATACAAAATAGCCTTAGTCTCTTACAGTTTAGACCCAACCAACCATTTTTCATGTCTTGCTCTTCTTAAATACAATTAGGAAGAATTCCTTGCATGGAAACTAAAATACCAAATACAATGTATCTTCTATTTCCAAAGAATATCGGGACAATATTAACTTGGAAACATCATGTTTTAAAAATTAGTAACATCGAGTTTTAGAAAATCAATCTTACCCAAATATACACACATATCTTGATCACTAACATAATCCTAGAAGGCCAAAAAATAACCAAAATGAAAAAGTAGGCCTTACTAATATAGCTGCGCCACAATTGCACAAGAATGTGTAGTAAGCTTCCAGATTAGCATGGTTACAAGTTATATTGAATGAAACTGAGCAGATTGGTGCATTAGATATGGACATGTGTTGGTGTAGGACCCATTGGATGTTTATTTTCATGCATGCAAGCCTCTGAAATGACTAATAATCACTTGCCCAACATTTGTGGAAAACAATTCAAATTCTAAATATGTTTGACATTTCCCACTCCAAAAACATTGTAATGTCCAATAATCTATCGCATTCTCCTTATAACTCCCAGCAATCATTAAAACTTCCAAAACTTTCATAGTTTCATAAAAAACAAATGACCCTTTGTAATTTCAAAATAAGCCTTTGGCTACACATATTTTTAATTTTCAGTAGAGTGGAATAGAGCATGTGATTTCAAAAATGAGTAAACCCACCTTAGTCAAGATACCAAAGGTACATCCTTGTATTCTTGCTAGATGATGGTTTTGTTTCTTTGCTAGATGTTGTTTTGACTTCTTTAGATGGCTGTCCTACTATGGCTAGATTTCTAGGTGACTGTGACTATTTGATTTTCTTGAATTGTTTTCTAGCCCTAGCCAACTTATGTTTCATAAACCTTAATATTCTTCTCGAAATATGATTTCTTGTGTTATAAATTTTCACCTATATGTGTAGGGTAAGGGTCCATTTTAAAACTTCTTGAGCTCTCTTGAGTACATCATGAGCTTCTGCAATCTGAACATTAGCTTTTAGGATGGTAACATTGACAACCCTCTTGAAATTTTCATTATTTTATGCTATCTGAGTAACTTGTTGTTGGAAGCCCTCAATATCCTCAAATAGCCTCTGATACTACTTCTGTTGATCAAAATTTGGATTCTCGTTTGATTTAACAATCTCTTTAATATGTTCTTTCCATTTGGCTGCTAACCTTGTCATAAGCTTCCTTAGTTGCACACTTGGTTCTATTATCTCCTCTACATCAATTACATACTTTCCTTTATGTTGGGTAGTAAGTCTAGGAGGAATATTGGACAACCCACTTTCCTTTTTCTAGGCTACTTATTTTTCTGTGTTCCTAAGCTCTTAGTTCTCCTTATGCAAATAGGCAACCTTAAGATGGATTTTCACAACAATGTACTGCAAATATACAATTTTAAGGTATTTTTCTTCCATTTGAACATCTTTCTCATACCCTACACCCTCTTATGGAATATCCTTTGGGAGATTAATGCTGATTTGAGAAGCTATCTCCTTAATCAACCTTTTGGTATAAAATATAGTCGCTGACCTATGAATAAATTATGCTTCTTCATGGGCCACCTGTATCTTACATTTCCCTTTACTTGTTTTTATCCTATCCCTCATTGATTTTTTAACTTCCTCTTCAACTTTAGGTACCTCTTCATATGCTTCCATAGGATAAATGTCTGCATGAGCCAAAAAACCCGAGACTCACAAAAAACCATCCAAAAACCTTTTTTTTTTCCTCTAACTCTTGCAAAACTAACAGTTTGATCAATGAAAAGTGGAAGAATCTAGGCAAGTGTTTCTCTCCCTTGGACTGAACACTTTATGCCATCTTTATTATGCTTTTGAACAAGTAATAACGTAAGTTTAGGCTCCTATTTCTAGTGAAGTGCATAAGAAGCCTAATGTGATACCGGTACACTTTCCTAAAGTGGCCTTCACATGTAAAATACCTTCGTATTACCTTCAAGAGTTGGTTGTAGTTGTTTAATAGGTAGTTTCTTGGGAATGTAGTGCGATATTTGTATTTCTACCATTTTTTTATAAAATATATAAAATGTGAGGCATATAGCTCCATTCCTTTGAATCAACTTTCACCATGTTAGGGAATCTTTGTGCTTAGATAAATAGGTTCTTCAGAAACTGAAAAAATCTAAATCTACAAATTTGACCTTGTCAAAGTTAAAATTGAGGGCAAACAAACCACCAAGCTGAAACTGGTGGCCGAGTGTTTGAATTTTCTCATGGAAGGCTATAGATCCTATCTTTTCTAATGCCACTTATATTTTAGGGTAAAATTTCACCATCCCTAAAATTTTGGGCTCAAAATGAACTATCTCCCCTTCATTTTCTTTCATTTTGATCCCTCGGCTTTCCATATGATTATATAAACTTCAAAAACCACTTTCAACTATGATTTCATGTGCACACCAAGTCTGCGGACAAGGGGGTTAATTGACATCACAATGAAAGGGATTACAACGTAATGAAAGTGATGACAACTCACAATGAATTTGTTGGGGTTCCCATGTTTTGGCCAGATTGGCAAGACCAAAAGATGAGACAACATCATAACCACTTTGGGCCCCTAGGATCTAGCCCTCTTGGACCCGAAGAGGGATCTCTCCAATAAAGAAAAGAATGATATATCTTTGAAGCTCAAAATGAGGTGTTAGGCTAGGTATGAAGCACAAAGGGGGTTTAAAATTATTTTGGTTGGTTGGTTGCTAGGTTGATTCATGAGATCATAGAATGAGAAGGTGATGGAAGGGAAGGAGCAGAGCGGTAGGACATTTCGGTAAAAGAGGATAGGTTAGGAATGTGCGATCCATTGGGCTATGGAGTCATGAAAGGAGATTACTTGCAAACAACTAAGCAAGGCTTTCAGAGGGCAAGTCATCTATGCTAAAGGATATTTTAGATAGATGGTGGAATGGAACATTAAGGAAGGAAGTGAAATAAGTAAAGAAACTAGAGGGCAGTCTGTAGATCAGGCCAGAGGTCATTTAACTCCAGGCGTGCTTTGACATGCTCAAAGGCAACTCTCAATGAAGGCATAGAGGGAAGCTTTAAGATCAGGTCAGAGGTCATTTAACTCTAGGCCTACTTCAGCATATTCCAAGAGAAAAACAGAGATAATTTTTAACACAGAGCTAGGGTCTATAGATCAGAGAAGGACTTTTAACCTTCCCTGCTTTGACACCAACAAGAACATCCAAGCAGCAAACCCCGAATTCACACATCAGCTAGCAGTGAAAACAACTACTACACTGGTTAAATAACATGAATCTACTCTTGGATTCACAATCAGAAGAAAACATCGAAGGTAGGGAGAGCAGAAACATAGGGTACCATGCAACGGTATATCCTATGCCAGATTTCTGATGTGTTCCAGAAGACCAATGAACACCATGAAAATGTAATAAAACAACGTGATAAGAAAAACATCACCCGTAGTAATAGAACAGGATCCTGTGAAATTTTCTTGATTAATTGATGCAAAACCAGTCACATACACTGAGCTCAACGGTTGATCACAGTCCAAACTTTGTCCTCCCAGCCTACTACATTACAAAATACTTTGCTACTCTCTCCCAAACTGTTTCTAACAGTAAAAAATGAATCCCTACAACTACAACCACAACAACAAAATCCAACCCTTCACAATATGTTCTTGGGGATTCTTATAGGAGAATGAGCAATAGCAGGAGTATATGTAAAATTAATTGTTTCATTATGACAGAGGAGAGGTAGGTCAAATTCCCATTCCGCAAAATGGCTCTTCATTAGTTGTGTGTACTCTGAGCATGGTCCAGAAGTCTTGTTAATAACTTCAAGTATGTTCTTCTGAAGAAATCTAACTGATGGTACTCTGTGGTAGCCTTATGAAATAAGAAACATGGGTAGAAAGGTTTGCAGGTCTCCCCATACCTCATAACTATGGTCCTGACAGTATTTAAGAAGCTCTTGTCAGTGCAGTAACTTTTAAGGGCTCAAGGAGGTATGGAGAACGCTGAAAGGCAGTCCTTTTGGAGAAACGGTGCTCTGCTGACATTAAACATAGATATGGCTTGTTTCATGTGCATTTGGTCTTCAAACTGCGCCTTCTCTTTTGAATGTGGGGTTAAGCATTAATTATTCAATAACAGGCTTAAACCCCTTTAATCCTCTTTGTTAATTCGCTTTTTTGCTGCTGTAATGGCCTCTCTGTGATCCCTGCACAATAAATTAAATTGATTATAAAACCTAGGGAAGGTGGTAGAAGATTTGCTGTGGAGGCCTGGAGGAACGGTGGCGCGACAGTAAAAACTTGCTAAAGAATGGCAGAAAATGGAGCTGATGAAGGTTTGGTGGAGAAATGTGATGAAATTTAACATAAAAACATTAAAGTTTTAATGTTGGGCACAATGATATAATACTTATGCAAAACGAAGGTTCGGACCTTTGGAGTAAAAAACAAAGGAAATGAACGTAAAACATATGAAATGAGTTTGATGGTGGGACTCGACATGGGCGGAGGGCGATTAGTTATGAAACGTCGGATATGGATTGCATGGACGATCATGATTGGATTGGCAGATCACAATCGGAAGGGATGGAGGGTGGCATCATTTAAACTTTGCGATTGGCGATGGTGCGTTTGAGCGCCAGCTGTCCGATCAGGGTTAGGATCGACGGCAGACACTAAATCGATGGGGAGGAAGACTGGAGCGATGGGAGGGGAGACAATGAGATCTGGGCCGTCAGATCCCGAGATAACAATGGCAGAGATCGGATTGGGGATCAGCAATCAGCGGAGGTCAGTTGCGACGGGATTGGGCCTGCGATGGTGCGATTACGTGCCAGCCATCCAATCTTAAACCAGATCGACGGTTCACATTCCATCGGAGAGGTTAATGGGGAGAATGACGGGTGCGATGTGCTTCACGCTGGACTGTTAGATCTTTTCAGATCAACGGTGGAGCTCGTTGTAGGAGCCGATAGACCATAGTCCAATCGCATCAAGGAAAATAGGTGGAACGAAGAAAATGCGCCCCGCAAAACTTTCGATTGCGATAAGCGCCAAAGGCTTAAGCGCTTGGTCTCATGCGTGGGTCATGTGGGGAAGTAGTTAAGGGGGCTGGCTGAAAGGGGCTAGGCCTGTTACAAAGTAAAAAGTGAGTTTTTAAGCCAAAAAAGAGGACTTTTAAGGCTAAAGAGGGAATCGGTAGAGAGAATAAAGGGACCCCAAGCCAAACAAGGGGAATTTGTGAGGTTTAAAGGGGAATGGAAATGATTTGAAAGTTAAGTGGGGAGTTAGAAAGGAAGAAAAGGTGATGAAACAGAGGTATAAGGAGAATGAAATAAGAGGGAAAAGGCCTTTTTGGGCATTCTTCTTCACACACAGAGAGGCTTTAAGCTGGGAACAGTAGTGAGGATTTATCAAAGGACAAAAGGCACAAGGAGGCTTCAAGGATGATGTGTTTTCAGGGGAAATGCATTCCTTGAAGGCTCAAAAATATTTTTAGCTCCCTGTTTTCTTTGAAAAAAATTCATAGGGGGCTAACAAAATTTACAAAGTTTATATAACTTTGGGTTTTGGGAAACATATTATGCATTGACAACATTTTTACATGCCAAATTAGAAATGTGGGCATGTGAAAAATGACTAACGACAATTAATAGGAGGCTTTAATGATAATATATGCATAGAAATATATTAATGCATACAAACTATCAAAAAAACCCTTATCATTTAAAAATGTTTCGAACACAAACCAATAACAAACTGGCATTTTCGCAACAATTATGCAACAATGCACATATTTCTTACTAGTAAATGTCTAAATTATTTTCTATGAAAAGCCATGGTTGTAGATTATATTACCTACCTCAAAAAACATGAAATCTCGAGTGGAAGGAGAGGAAGACTGACATTGACATCTACAAGTAATTTGAACCAGCTACGCAGCAGTTGCACATTGACTATTTGTTTTAAAATTTTGCACAACAATTGCACAAAAATCATCCTCCACTTGAAAAACTTGCCTTCATTCTTGTTCCAAGCCACTTTCAGCCATCTTCTCTGCAAATGATCGAAACCTCCATAGAGCACGGGTTGCATATGGAGAGAGAATGAGGGCAACTTCAACAAAAAAATGAAAATTTTCACCTCTCCTAATGTTTTTTTTTTTTCATGAATGTAAACTTTGGGTAAAGGGGTTATGATATCATGAATTATGAATTATGGATGATGATGATGAATTATGAATTTAGGAGGGTGTAATGGCAATGATGATGATATGTGTTTTGAGGGGCGAAATGATGATATAATGTTAATTAAGGGACTATATGGTGGTAAATTATGCATGGCAGCAGTATATGGAAGGAGTATATGAATGGGAATTATGAATTATAAATGGTGCACTATGAATGGTGAATTGTGAATGGTGACATGGGGATATGATGAACACCACTAGAAAACCCATAGAACTTTAACAAATGAAACTTTACTTTCATGGGTTTGACTGATGATAAATGAGACCCCATGAAATGAACCCTTTAACCCAAAATGACTCCTTCTCTCTATATGAGAACAAATTTCTTCTCCTTGTATGGGTACAATTGGGAGATATGATCCTATGACCCTGTAATGGAATTTCGACTCAAATTTAATTTGATATTTAAGGCCCTTCTATGACATGAAAAACTTGCAATGACCTTAGACTATGTCTCTTTAGACTATGAAAATAATGATTCATAGGCTAAACAAATATACAAACCCCCAAAAATGAATAAAAAGAGGAAAATAAATTTTGATCCCTAGATTGTAGGACCCTAACAGACCGTTTGGAGAAAATTTGGATGAAAGCACAATAGAGAACCTTGGGGAGCCTATCCCTCCTCGCACTATTAGATACCTTGTCAATAACATCATTCGCCAACATTTTGAAAAACATGCAGTTGTTGCACAAGCTCATATACTACATGGGTTTCTTAAACATAAGAAACTAAAACATGCCACAAAGCTTTTGGGTATCCAAGATTCTAAAAGCAAGAAGAAACATATGAATGTCACTAAAAATATATCAAAGGCATTCACTACATTTGAAAAATCAAGAAAATTTGATGTTCGAGCTACGCACAAGGAAATTACAACTGATATTGTTGCACCAAGTACATAAGACAACAAAAGTTCTCAATAATGTAAAAATTGCACCATCTCTCGAGAAAAACCTCACACAAGAATACCAAATTCAGGGTTCAAGTGAATGAAATGTTGAAATTTGAAACAACAAATATTGAAAATGGCAACAAGAATATGCTTCTAATTTATTTTTCCCTTAATTAAGTTAGAAGTAAATTGTAATTCCACATCACCCAACAACTTGTACGAGTTAACTAAGTTAGGAATACTTATTTACCTTAGTTAATTCAATTTGATAGTCTAATGGGAGGCATGTAGAGTTTTATCTAAGTTTTAGGGTGGGAAATTACATTTTATTGTGAGTTGTAATTAATTAACTTAATTAATTTGAGTTGAAATCAGTTTAACTAGTTCTAATTGATGGAGGAACGAGTGAAAGGTCAAGTGAATTAAATTGGATTTAATTCACATGTGGTGGTCAATAAAATAACTTACAATTCAATCATAAATAACTCATGCATGTTATTTCTGAGAAAGACCCAGTTGATATTGGAGTTAAAGGGAAGTGTACTATCAGTTGTATAATCATCCAAATTGTATAGGTGGTGCACGGAGTAAGAAGAAGGCCTAAAATAATTCATTCCTTAATTATATAACTCACTAATTTTAACCATTCAAATTTACTTTAAAAATGGAAATGAAGGCAGAAGATTAATAATGGTTTTGGTGAGCATGAGTTGGTGATACCAAGCAACAGGAAGCACAAGTTTGTGTGTGGAGCTTCTGAGAGAAAGGTGTGCCAAAAGAAGCTTGTGTGTAGGTTGATATTAAGACAAACATAGATAATGTAAAGAGATTTCAAGCTAGATATAAGCATTGTGTTGTTCTCATATTCATTAAATTATGAAATATTTATGTTTTGCGATTGAAATTCTTTGTCTTTCTTGTTCATGTGATTTTGTGATAGTAATTGGTTTCCGCAATTTGTAGGGTAGATTCAAGTACCTTTTTTTAACATATTAAAAATATCAGTTAGAATATACGTGGGTTTTCTACATGGTATAATAGTAGGAATCACAATAGAAGGGAAGAATATGAGTTTTTTTTTGTAGGCGAATCGAATTTGCAGATATACTCTCTAGGACTAGCTCCAGGATGAGGATGTAATTTTGTGGATTGACTCGAATATTACCTCGAGGGTAGGTCGAAATACATAGCTTAGAAGGACAATATTGAATTAGTGTTGGAATAAAACAGGTTGAAGGAGTTCATAGACAGTAATATTCCTAGGCCCACAACAAAAGATGCTCAAAATCTGGATGCATGGAAGAAGAATGTAGCAAAGGAGAGAAGGATTCTTTTGGAAGGTGTTCAAGATCATATTGTATCAAATCTCCATGGAAAGGAAACTCCATATGCTATGTGGAAGGCCTTAATATATTTTTTTCAAAACAACATCAACCACAAGAATCTAGCATTGAAGGAAAAGCTCAGAAAAATCAAGATGGAGGAGGGCAACATAATACAAAATTACTTGACCAAGTTCACCCAGTGTCAGGATGATCTTGGAAGTGTTGGTTTTACCATTACCTAGGATGATCTGGTGAGCCTAGCACTTCTAGGACTTCCTAAGAGTTGGCATAGCTACCAATATTTTCTTGATGGGAGGGATAAGATACCAGTGTGGGAGCGGTTATGGTCTGACTTGGTTCGAGAAGAGATTAGGATGGACACCATAGATGTGTTTGAAAATGTAACTAGGTTCATTATTCGTGGACAAAATAATAAAGAAAATATGTATTATTATTATTATTGTGATTTATTAAAGCATGAGTTTCATGCCTGGGTCACCATATTTTAGGTTAAAGTCCCCATTAAGGACTTCTACGATTTATTCTAAGTTAAGAGAGTCACTGTACATTCAAATAGACCATTATTGGGATTTTGAGTGATGTAAAATGGTTTAATATTGATTAAAATATGAATTATGTGACCTCCACACCAAGTTGGCCTAAGACACACCTATTCAACCTCACCTGGAGCCTATCAAAGGAAGGAAATTGAATTCATATAGAGCATACTCTCTCACAACATGATTGATATCTCTTGTAGTTAGGAAAAGTTAGAAGTCTATTGATGAGAAGAAAAAATAGGTGTTAGTTTGGGGAAGTATTATGATAATAAGAAAAATGAAATTTTATTGCCTCTCTCTCTCTCTGTTTCATGCCCTGGATTTCAAGATCGAAGTCTTCAAAGTTTTTCTACTTCTGAAAGTCATCTGCTGCTTGAATTTGTTACCTAGTCGAAGTTGCTAGAAAGGTGTCAAAGATCTGGGAGGTTGACTTGGTGTGGAGGGAAGTTTTGGTATATGTATAGGTTGAAGAGTCTCAAAGAATAATATTGAAAGGAATACTTATCTTGACTAGGTTTTCCCCTAAAGGGGATTTTTTCCTTTGCATAGGGCCTACATATGGGGTCTATTATTTTATGTTCTTTTGCTTATGTAATTGCTTGATGAGCTAAAACAAATAATATATAAATAATCGTTATAACAAGAAACATCATAGGTAATTATCCAAAATAAGAAAATATTTCTACCTTTATGATTTTATAACATGGTATCAGAGATTTGGTGAAGAAAGAAGAAAATGGCAGCCTTCAACACTTGATCAAGGAACCATTCAATGGGTCATCTCAAGGAAAGAATCTACTTCACTATATGAATATGTCTAGAAAAATAAATGGAGAAAACAAACCTGAAGGAACCTAAAACTACAGGTCCTAGAAGAAGTGAATTGACCTCATCCTTGAAAATAATAAGGTATGATACTTGGTAAAGGAAAAATTAAAGAAGCCTACAAAGGATTCCAATGATGGTGACAAAGTTAAATACATGGAAATAGAATTAGTTTCCATGACTCTAATGGGTGAATGAATAAACAACAACCTTTTCCCATTCATAGCCAACACCGACCATGCTGAGAAAATGTATGAAGCCTTGTCAAATTTACAAACTATTAAGAAAATTATCCAAGTAGCTCCTTTGAAGAATGAAATAAGAACTAAAAAGATGAACAAAGGACAGATAATGGCCTCCTTCTTTCTGAAGATATTGAGAATCATGGATGAAATTTTGGCCATTGATGAAATTTTTCCAGACAAAGAACTTGTGGCCACTTCCCTATTAGGATTTACGCCTACTTGTGGTGTGTTTGCTGCAGGACTTAATAGTTGGAAGGAAGCTCCCACCTTTGAAGACCTATGAACTGCCTGTAGTTAGGAATAATTAAGGATCTCATCAGCTACCAATTCTTAAGGATTCTTAAATGCCTACATTTCTCAACATAAAGTAAATAAATTGAAAGGACCAAGAAAGAAAGTTGAAATTTCTAAGGTAGAATGCTATCAATGCCATAAAAAGGGTCAGTATAGGAGTGATTTTACTGAAAATATGAGAAATAAGAAGGGAGAAAGAGATCAAGAAAAAAAAGTTGAAGAAGGAGACCCAAAGAAAGTCAAACCTGAGGAATTTGATGTGAGGGACTTACACTACTAAGTCCTTTTCTTTTAGCCTTAGATATCTTATTTTATATTTTTGATGTTCTAGAATTTATAGGTTTTTAACATATTTTTTTAGAAGAAATTTAAATTTTTTTATAAGTTTATAGGTATCCCTCAAGCTTTGGAGGGATCCCTCAACAAATCCCAAAGATAAGTATCTCATTTCCTTTCAGTTTTTTATTTTATGTACTTATTTAAGATTTGATTATACTAATCACCTTTCTCCCTCTATTGATCTTGATTAGGACAAACATCTGCGATATTCTGAATGAGTATGAAGGAGTACCTCTCAAGACAAGGTTTTTCAAGAAACAAGGTATGATTTAAACATTGATTTATTTATGATAAATGTTTATTAATTTGACAATATATTCCCAACATTTTTGTGTCCACCTATAGTGAATCGTATTGATTCTTATTTTTGGTAATTCATCACTTGATAAATATAACAACCCCACTCACATTCTTAACTAATTTTCCAAGAACCCTAGATCAGTTTTGGAAAACCCTAACCAAAGGCTATGGTAATGTGAATGTTTGAAACCCTAAATTTCTTAGGGTTATCATGAAATGCTATTTGAAGTTTTCATTGATGATATCATGTTTAGGATGTTCGTATGATCAAGAGAACATAACCTGTTAGAGTTGAATGATAAGGTCTAAAATCTCAAACATTTCAAATGTTGACAATCTTGGATTTTCTATGTTCCTATATTTAAACCGTAACTCATTAGGGTTCAGTGGAATGTTTAATAAATACCCTTATAATGTCTTAGAAATGATTTCCTTGGAATGTGTGTGTTGGTCTACTAAAACCCTGTCCTAATCAAAAATTTTATTGATATGTTATGAAATGAAATACATTTTCTTTATGATGAATCCAAAGGTATGTGAATATATTTCCTTTTTGGTTGAAATCCTAGCTTGGTTTAACTACTACCAGGGCTTAGCTGCAAAACCCTAGTATGTGTGATATAAAAATATGATATTTATTTATATAATGATTGCTCAGGTTGTGCGAGTCAAATTATAGGGTTTTGAAGTTGAACCTTAGTAGAAGTGAAAATATCTGATGAATAGTGACAATATGATGGTTTGAGATTTGTGTAATATTTATGAAAGTACAATTCTTGATTGGATTTGATGGTTGATTAAAAATATATGGTTTGCAACTAACTCTAGTGGAATCTAGTCATGGTAATGACTAAGCTGTGACTGACTTTGATTGATTCTGTTGTATGAAATCTAGGATTTGTATAAATATCTAGTGGAAATTCTAACATATGAATTATGAAAGTTTTTATATATGTTTTAGAACTATATTTAAATTATTTTTAGGGCTTCCTATATGTTTTAGGAGGTTGTATTACACCTTTGAAAGAAACATTGAAACCATAGATAGAATGAAAGTTGTTATGAAGTAGTCTAGGGTTTATGACAAAGTCCCTAGAAAAATGTTGAAGATAATATGTCTCTTGTTTGTAATTAAGTTTGGGTGTTTGATATGTATAAAGTTGAAATGCATCTAAGATTATGATATGGCTAACTTCATGCTTCTATATATTTTTTTCCTTAAGTTGTGTAGGTACACAATATTCAATATGGTGAAGATGCTTGTTGATCTGATAAGCATGATGTGGATGATGATAACAGTAATGAAATGGTTGCAAGCCATGAAACATTATTCGATGAAGAAAAAAAGAAGTTTATCTCCTTGAGGAAGCTTGAATAGAAAATATCTCCCTAAGATTAAGAGGGAGTTTGGATGAATATGTCCCATGGTTGAGAGGGAGGGCATAACTTGGTTTTAATTGAAGAATGAAATTTCAGAGGATATGTTGTTGCATGAAAAGTAAGAGAAAAAAGTATCTGATGAAGGAGTATTTTGTCAAAGATTTGGTTGATAGTATAGTCTTTTTTCAAATACCTTAGATGTCTGTACTTGTTTATGTACATGTGAAAGTATATTATTGATTGGTTTTGTGTTTGTACAATAAAATCTATCAAAGTATTTTGATAACATGATAGTTACCAATCAATTTGATTGGGAAAGATTGGTCATCCATGATATGTTGGATAAAGGGGTGTTGAGGCTTTTTGAATGAAGCATTTCTTAGGATGACATATGGTAGACACTTTGTGTTGGTTTGTAGGGCACAAGTAGGGAAGGGTGGTATGGGTCATAGAGCTCTAACCATTGATACACACCTAGGTCCTTGGGTTGATGGTTAGCAAGCCTGATGGTACCTAAAGGGGTTGAAAGCTTAAGTCCATATTAGTCCCACATGGATTGATTGTTTTGGTCAGGAATAAATTTCGAGGCATTGCGGTGCCTACATTGTTGAGATACCAATGGATAGATTATCCTAGTTAGGAATCTAGTCCATGGCATTGCACTGCCCAAAGTTATTCATTATTCATATAGTATGATATATTCCATTGTGTTTGTATATGATGAATACCTCCTTAGTTAAGAGGGAGTGTTGGAAAATGTAACTTTGATCGGTCTTGATGTAGTGTACTTGAGTCATCTTGTAATATACCTAACAAAAGAATAAATAAAATCATGTTTATTATTATTATTGTGACTTATTAAAGCATGGGTTTCATGCTTGGGTCACCATGTCTTAGGTAAAAGTACCCACTGAGGAATTTTAGGATTTTTTCAAAGTCAATAGAGCCATTGTACATTTAAATAGACCATTATTGGTCTTTTGAATCATTTTAAAAGGTTTAATATTGAGAAAAATATGAATTATGTGACCTCTACACTGTTTTCATAAAGGAGATCGTGTCGGCCTAAGAGACACCTATTCAAACTCACCTGGAGCCTACAAAAGGAACAAATTCAAATTCATTTGGAGCACACTTTCTCACATGAATTTCAATATCTCTTGTAGCTAGGAAAATTTCAAAGTCTATTGTCGGGAAGCCGAAAGAAGTACAAGTTTGGGGAAGTATAAGGAGAAGAAGAAAAATGAAAGTTTGGTGCCTCTCTCTCTCTCTTTCATTCCCTATACTAGGAGATAAAATTATTCAAAGTTTTGGTGTTGACATAAGTCGTTTGCTGCTAGAAGTTGCTTCCTAGTTGAAGTTCGTAGAAAGGGGTGAAAGATCTGGCAGGCTAAATTGGTGTGGAGGGAAGGTTTGGTATATGTCTACGGTCAAGAGTCAGAATAATTATCTTGACTGGGTTTTCCCCTCGAGGGGATTTTTCCCCTAGCATAGTACCTACATCTGGTATCTATTGTTTTATGTGTTTCTACTTTGTTAATTGATTGATGAACTAAAAGGAAGATGATATAAAGAATCATAATAAGAAGAAACATCACATGTAATTACCAAGTATAAGAAAATGTTTTTTCCTTTATGATTTTTTAAGAAGACAAAAACTCTTCCAAAGAAGAATGATAATTTTCATTAGCTGGAAAAGGAAATAAATCCAAGGGAAATAAGTCCCAAGGCAAAGACGGAAAGAAGAAAGACTTGCCGAACATCAAGTTTTTTCATTGTCATGAGTTCAGGCACTATGCCACAAAATGTCCACAAAAGAAGGCAAGAAAGAAGGATCCTGCAGTAGTAGCAGCAGGTGAATCTCTAGCTTCACAATTTGAACTTGATTTCACTCTCATTCCATGCATGGAAAGCACTATAATGGGATGCATTTGGTATCTCGACAGTGGTGCCTCATTCTATATGAAGGGGAATAAAGATCTCTTCAGTGACTTGGATGAGAAATACCTCAAGAAAAACATATATTTTGGAGATGATGAAAGGTATATCACGACCTATATCAGTATTGTTACCTTTCAAATGGATTTTGGCTCCCCACTTATAATAAAAAATATATTATTTGTTCTAGGACTAAAGAATAATCTTGTTTCCATCACGGTATTGGAATATCGTGGCTAGGATGTGACATTTAGCAAAGGAAAGATTTTCCTTAGACACATCACCACTAGACGGGTGAAGAATATAGGTGTAATATTCAAGAACCTGTATGCTCTCGGGGTCGAAGATGCATGCATATATTTGAGGAGCAAGGTAAAGGTTAGAGACTTGGTGTTTGAGAGGGAGCATGAATTACCTCTCAACATGTAGTCTCAGAAGAAGCATCATAAAGTTGTGGAGCAAGCACAATTAGAGAAGCAGAGAGGACACTAAGTGGTGGCATCCCCTCAAGTAGAGACCTTCAATAGAGGGAAATTTAGATCCAAGTGGGTAGTGGTAGCACATGCAGCCATACCTCCAGGTGAGAGTTGGGGAGGTATGAAGTAATAGTACCAAGAGTGCAGCAATTTGGGTAGGGTCCTGGTGTGGCTAGAAAAAACCCCCCTTTTTATTTAGTATTATCACTAATACTAAATAAATGGGGACCCTTACTCAAAAAATTTAAAAAATCGATTAGTGCTTGTATTTCCTTTTTCAATAAAACTTACTATCATAAATTTAGGAGAATATCCCTTGAAAAATCTAAAAACTTAAGTTTTATGTTAGGATAGAATAAAATCATTCTTTAAAGAAATATTGCATTGCATGAAAGTAATGAATACCTCCTTACAAGAGGAATTCTAATATTGTGAGATGTGATATTAAACTACGCATTAAAATAACATTCATCGCATTGCATGCTTTAAATGTCATATGTTACGCTGAAAATCTCAAAACCGTTGATATGTGATGGCATATATCGCAAATCACATTTCGCAGAAAAACACATTAACAGAGATTTGTCATTTGCTGCGATCCAACTATTTTGCGATATTGCGATATTGCGGTATTGTGATTTTGCAATTTTACAAGATTGCAATCTGTGATATTGCGATTTTGCGATATTGTGAAGAAAATCGCAGATCGCCTTATCACAGATATTTAAGGCTCATTATACGAAAAAATATTTCCATAAATTGAGAACTGGTTATGTGCTTTAATGTTAATCAATGAATTGGTTGTCAATCATTAATGAAATATGGTTTCGTTTTGATCGAAGAGCTATTTCACGTAAGGTGGCATATTTTATACGTCTTCAGCATTTAAAACTTTCCCGTCACCTTTTTCCTATCATTATTCTCACTTAATTTGTAAACTGCAGGAGCGAAGAACAAAGAACTATACAAAGCAATATTCAGGGTATAGTGGGAAAGAAAGACAAGGCTCTGAGTTCTAAAGATAAAGAAATGACTCCCTTGTATATAGACACAGCCTGTAACAAATATGTTGGTATTACTACTTGGGAGGGCATGTAAAATATACTTGAGGAAGAGAACCCCAGAGTAATGGAGGTTACAGCTATTGCAGGCTCACATGGGTCTTCTGATGCATCCATTACAGAGCTAGCTTGCTCATTCTTGCACCGGATATCAGCAAGGCCAAAAATTCTTCCCTACATGGACATGGTTAAATGGGTGCTGGACAGCACTAATATTACAAATAGACAGTTTAAAACTCAAGGTCAAGAACTCATCAGCTCATTTACTCCACAAGATTTGAGACTCATGTATCATTTGCCGGAGCCACAAGTGACTTATAACAAATAGTTCATGGAGAAGTTTACCAAAGAAAATGAAAACCTAGCAGAATGCACTAAGGACTGGTCAATGAGGGACGGACCACTAAAAAAGGATAAACATGGTATGTATAGTACTGGTTCTCTCACTTCTCCGTATTGCTTTGCTACTGCTATGCCCTGTAGGCTTTTTGGAAAGCTAGACATTAATAAGTTTTCATTTGAATGGCTACCATTATTGAATGCTACTGTTAATGCTACTATTGTGGATTGGGCTAAGATATTATCTGACAACTTAGCCATGGCCATTTTGAATTACCGGTCTAAAAGAACTGTTTCTCAGAGAATTTATCCCCCGTTTTACTTATCTGCTTATGTAATGGATTCAATCTGCTATATTTCCAAGTTTCCTTTAATGGGTTAGAAATGGATGACTCAAGACCCCTTACCCATTCATATTTATCACAAAGAATTGTGGGATTCCAAGTTCATTCCCTATTTTTACAAGATTTTCCATGGAATCATGTTACCCTTGTATAAAATGTTATATGATAAAGATGCTCCAAGGTTTTCTCCTGAAGCAGAGGTAGACATACTTCCGATTGCGAAATAGTTTGGAGAAGAATTGTTTACATATGTTAGGGTATTTTGAAGTTTTGCCTCCCCTCATGTCTTACCTTTGTATGTTCCTGATAAACTCATGGCACGAGAAATTGCTTATCAAACCTGCAGAGAAGGAGGTTTGACTAAAGATTTGAAGGACAAAAAGAAGGCTATTTGGCCACAATTTCCTATGGCCTATGGGGCCTTTTCACTATTTGATGTAGGCCATGCATTCAAAGAAGTAAACAACATTACACGTTTACGTTTGTTCAAGTTTCCAAGAAGACCATTCGACCCTTATGATATTGTTAAAAATTTCACTGCTACAGTCAAGACAAGAGCGTTTTCTAAAGAAGATGATCTTTTTGATGACATGTTCCAAGAGAAAGGCACACTTAAAGAGGTTATACATTCGGCACAAATATGGTTTCCTCCTGCAGAATTTCAATAGTTCAATATATACAGGGAAAGGAGGTTAACTACAATCCCTTTGGATAAATTACACTTGGAACCCATAAAGGAACCAACTACTAGTATTAGTCTCAGTGGAAGTTCAAGTACAGACAAATATAAATCTAATTTTGGGAAAGAAACCTCTGAACATTCTAAGAGATCTGACAATGATCATGATAGACGTGAAGGGTTAGTAAGGGATACTGCCCAGTCAAAGGAGCTCTCAGAGCAACTAGTTTCGACCCCCTCCTCAGCTAAATATTCCCCCTCACATTGTACAGCAACCATCAGTCAGAATTGAGTTAGATGAAGAATGGGATACATTCAATGATCTAATAAATATTGAAGGACAGAACACACAGACACCTGTGAATAATGTACAGACAACAAAAAATATAGTCACAGAAATAACTAGCAATGTCTCAGAATTGGAACATATTCCCATTACCCCATCCTCTGAACTTATGCTCAAAATAGAGGAAATTCCTCCTCTTGATGTATTTTATAGTTCACAACACAAGGAAGTGGTAAGAAGACAAAGGAAGAAAAGTAAATTGGAAAATGTGCTCTCTCATGATGCAGAACAATTAGACGTCCTATGGCAAGATCCTACCACTGATCCAACTAAAAATCTCACTAAATTATCTCAGATCACAGGAGCATATGCCTTTGCAGCCATTGATAAAGCATTTGAGGTACGGAAATTACTGAATGAGGAAGAATATCAAGTACAGGTTTTGTAACAACAACTGCAACAGGCCAACGTCAACAATGAAGCACAAAAACAGCTTGAAAAATTACAACAGGACTTCCAACAAATGCAGATAGGATACCAAAACAGTTTGACTGAAAAATAAAAATAGCTACAAGTAATGCAAGAGATGCACAAAGATTATCCCAACCTTACATAATTCATCAGAGAGTCCATTTCCTTAAATGACTAACTACTGCAGCAACAAGAAATATTATGCCAAAGAATATTACAGTGGAACTCTTATTGTGAAGAAAGTGATAAAATCACTAATCATGTCGTAGACTTACGACATGATTATAATTTAATTGATAAAAGAGTTACTGATTATTTGGCTTGGCAAGAAACAGAGGAGGGGAAAAGAGCAGATGCATCGATAATCAATGACAATCACAAAGAAATTCTCTTCAATAATTGGGATCCACAAATCAGGAAAGCAGAGAAAGCGACAGAAGAAGTAGCCACAACAGCAAACAATGTTATTGATTGCATAAATGAAAATTTACCCAAGGAAAATATGATCTCAGAAATCACTCCAGGGTATCTACCGAAAGCATAGCAACTGCAGAAAGACTGGAAATAGAAGGCTCAACAAAAGGCAGAATCAATTAAAAGATTAACAAAGTTAAATTGGGATTCTTCCTGGGCGTGTTTGGTAAAACCACACAGCCAGTGCATGACTCTCAAGTGTATCATCAATTATGCCGAGAAGATGGTTCCAGCTCTTGCCGATTCCGTTTTCACAGGATAATTGAAGTCTGAAGTCAACCAACCTACTCTTCTCAAACAAATGCTGAACGCTTGCAATTTCAAAGAACAGATTCACAAGTAGTTAGTTATTAAGTTTTAATTTTAGATTTAGTATTAATTTTACTTTATTTTTTCCTGAAAAGAGGATGATCATTTAAACCGTATCCTACATTTTTGTAATAAATTATGTTTAGATTTAGTTAGTATTATTTAAACCCTTGTCATGCATTTAGAGAAGGGTCCTGAAATTTCTCAAAAACTTGTGCTCAGAACATGCACTTTTGCACCCTCCGAGGAGGTTTTGATGAATGAATGGAACAAGATTTATTGATATCTGCGTTTAATATCTGCTACTGATGTTTCACTTTTGTACTGTTAGTGGATGTTGGATTAAGAAGAGATAAGTCATTATTGCTTGAAGATCATGAGTAGAACTAGTTATAAATGGTACTTTTATCTCTTAGCTATTTCTGCCTTTGTGATAAAGTGATATTTATGTTCAGTTGTTTATATATTGATGCTTGAATGCTTGAGTTATCATTTGGCACTTTCGTACGGTGATAGCTATTTGTTTATGCTTAATATATGAGTAGCTTATTATGCGATATGTTTTTCACAACTGTTTCGTCTAACTTTTTATACGAAGTGGTTTATCTTTATTGAATTCTTTTATTATAACAATTGAACGATATTTATTACCAATTGTTATTTGAAATCATTTTAGATCACATAACGGAAATATTACATCCCGGGTTAGTTTATAATTAGATATTTCTATTTATTAGAATACAATTGCATGTTATAGATTAGAATTAGAATAAAAGCATTTCACTTAGGAACTTTTAGAAAGGAAATATCAATTCTCAACACACACACACACATATTGGGAAACTGGTCCCATTATCCCCAGTCGGACCCACTATACCAAACGGAAAAGAAGCTGCCAACCAAGGTCTGAACCGGGTGGGTATCCCCCTTGTTGTAGACCTGATTTTCGGTGCTTCAACAGGTCCATTGAGATGTCTTGTCTCATGGATAATTACCTTTATATGCGGGCCAATAGTACAAATGATAATGATGGATCAGTGATGGCTGATTCAGGTAGATGTCAGAGTGATAGATGTAGAGACTAGAAAAAGTCGACTATTGGGGAGCATGGTGAGCCATGGTATTGCTCCAAGAGTGTTGCAACTCCCACAAGCTACTCGAATTTAATTATCAACCCGAGTTTCTTACAAACTTGAAGGTGACAGTTCTATATGCATAGAAGATGATCTCTACTCATGTCATCCTCATCTTAGTTCTACTATAAGGTCCTGGGAATTATTTCTAATCTGAGGGGGAAATTCTCTCACACTTTTAAGTAGAAATCAATATTGAAATCAAATCATGAATAGAATTCTATCTACAATAAAAATAAGTTATACTAGATTCCACTCATTCATCTACTTAACCTTTACTTTTGCAATGAAAAAGACTAGCACTTAATCTAATTACAATAAGGGAAATTACCTTAGATTGCATTCATTCTCTTAACTACTCAATAAACTTTCAAGAAGGGAACTAATCTATCTTCAAAAGCACATTGCATCAATGATCAATTAACTTCTATATAGTGCATGCTAGTTGCTATGCTAATGGTGTATTCTATCACATACTAACACACTAAAAATACTCTATTTTGTAGCAAGAGACAAAGGTGTTTCGATGATCTAGGGGTGTCCCCAACCCAATAATTCAGAGATGGGTGCCCATTAAGGCCTATACTGAGCTCAGGTGAGGTAGAAGAGTTATTCTTGAGTGAAGGAGATGGTTCACAAGGCTTCTACAAGATCCTTGTTTTGACGCTTGAAGTCCTATACTGCTACAAGAAACAAGTCAAGAGGGTTTTGATGCTAGAAATGGTGCAATGGGGGTTAGGAAAAGTGAGGGAAATGTCGATCTAAGGTTTCTCTCAATAGTTGTGAAGATGATCTTCAAAACAGGGTTGTGGATACCAGAATGGAAGGGAAACTGAAGGAGGGTTGAAGTCCAAAGTGACAGTGCTAAAATGGGGTCCTTCTCTAATGTTGTGGCCACTCCTGCAGCCAGTACATTCACTCATGCATTGATCATTAAAAAAATATTATGTAAAGTAGTGGAAAATATGAGTTGAATTTTACTTAATCTAAAATTAACCTGAAAAATAAATCTAACCTTTAATCTACAATAGATTCGTGATAAAAAAGTTAACGCTACTTTCTCCTCAAGCTACAATGGAAGAGGTGAGAGAGGGACTGCTAGCACAATTTTACTGATTTTCAAATGCTACTAAAATGTAATGAGATAAACTAACATAATAAATAATAAAGGAAACATAAATATACGGAAGAGAGACTGAAGTCGATGGACTGGGCCCTAACCCAGAGGCTTCATCCTCTAAAATCAAATCAGTGAAAGGTGAACCAAGTTCTCATTCTCATTGCATAACAAATCACTTACATCAAAATAACAATCAGAATATCTCTAATATAGAGTTAAGATTTCTCCAGCTGCCTATGAAAATTGAATCCTAATGAGGACTTGCTCCTATTTTTATATACTAATGGGAAGCTACCAATAACTCCCTAAAAAGTAGTAATTTCTATCCTTGATCTTTGAGAGGTGTTGAGCTTGTCTCCCTCTTAACATTCACTTTCTCGGCCGGCTTTGACTTCAAAGTATTGGAGGAGGATTTTAGGTGATCTTGGGTTGATTGTGCAATCTAAGAAGGTGGAAAACCTTCCTATAATTTATCCTTGTTGTCTACTATGATCCCTAACCTTGAATATGAATAAAAAATATCTTTATTTCCTTTATTTCCTGCAATTAAACCATGTTAGGCTTCAAGTCATGAAAAACCTCTTACACCTTTCTCATTAAGAAAAATATGAAAAATGTGATCAAATGTGTGTGTGTGAGAGAGTTAATATTATAAATTTGACAGTGTAACCCCTTTAGATATACCTCACGATAAGCCTCATCATCACCCCCTTACTAGAATGGTTGTTCATCCTCTAAGCAACTCAGTCCTCTCCCATAATTTCCTTCAAAGCTCTAGTAGATTCCCTGACATCCCAAGGTAGATCAAGAAGATTTCCTTCTGGGGGGTAGAACTCTACATTATTTTCTACTTCCTCCCACTCATTATGGCCCTCTATTTCATCTCTCCTTTCATGCATCCCCAACAACAAAGGTGGGCTTAGTTTCAATCCTATCCGCTGGTTGTTCATTCGCCTAGTAATCTAGAGGAGTCATAAAAATATGATATTTCTTATACTTGGGTTATAATCCCTCTAGGACTTATGAGTTCTGCCGTGATTTGGAGGGGTTTCTTTCTTCCCTCTTCACCACTCTCTTAACCTCTTCTTCCCTTGTTTCTTTATATGTTACCCAAGATGCTAGGGCCATTAACTACATATCACTCAACCTAGAATTTGGGTTCCAAATATTCATGTCAGTCAAAATAAGGTTGTGCATGTAAAATTCTACCATCCTAACCCTTTCTTACACACTAGATATCCTGAAAAAAATAAATTAAATATTTTTAATTTTGAAAGTGTAAGGATCCATGTTGTGCTAAGGTCTTAATCTAGAATTTCAACCACTACCCTTTCAAGTAAATTTCATAAGAATTAGAAGGGTGTTTGTACTGCATGGCCTCCATGCAATTATTTTCCATAATGGCAAGTTGTGTCTCCTTCTATTGAAATTTTCCTTAAACCTCATCTTCTCTACTTGTTATACTTATAACTACTCTCTCAACATCGATTCCCTGAGTCTGACATCAACTAGGTCCTTTCCCATCTCAACAAGTTTCTCCTCCTTTAGCTCCACATCCTCAATATTTTTGGATTTGGAAATTTGCATCCACCTACGGGTGCACCCCATTTATTCCCCTAGCTCATAAAAGAGAGGGATTGAGAGATTCAATTAGGGAATTTTTGAGGTCTAAAATTGGCCTCCTAAGAAAATTATAAAATAATAATGAAAATAATAACATAATATTATATTACATCATCAAATTTTAGAGGGAAAAAAGAAAAAACCATTTTTTCAACTCGTATTTTCAACTTATCTCCTTATATTGGTTTACTCAAATTTCAAGTAGAAACACTCATTGGATGCATAAAATGATTCATCATCCAAGGAGTACCCATGTTTAGTACTTTTGATGGACCCTGCTACGTGAAGAAAAATGAGAAATATATGAAAAACGTGATTGCAATAAATTTTTTCATGTATTTATGATTTTTCGTGTACCAGGGTCCATCGAAAGTATTCAACATAGGTATTGATTGTATGAGGAATTAAATTTTTCATCCAACGAGTACTCCCATAAGAAATTTGAGTAAAACCTTATGGAGATAATTTGAAAATACAAGTTGAAAAAGTAGTTTTATTATTTTATTATTTTTTAATATTTTTACTTTTTTACTCCAAAAATGGTGAATCATTCGCCATGGTTGACATCATCATCCTGAATCCTATTGGTTCTTATAAATTTTATTTTCGAAGCAAATCTTTCTTAGGAGTCCCATTTTAGACCTCAAAATTCTACTAATGTTAGGGATTATTATCCCTCCCTCAATGAACTTGTAGTAGGAGCTCAAATTAGGCTGTAGGGTAGGTTCTTGGAATTTTTTGATACCTTTTTGGAAAGTTCTTGGAGAGGTTGCTTCATCTTGCGGTTGTTGTCTTACAACTTGTGCCTCCTATTTCATCTCTTTTCCTTTTATTTGGGCACTCTGTCCCTCTATTGGTGCCTCCTTTCCTTGTTCATGTGCACTTTGTCCTTCCTATAGCACTTGTTGTTCTTCATGTAGCACATGTTTTTCTTCCTCTAGGATATTCTTTTCTTCCTGTATCACCTCATTTTCTTCTCCCTAGAGGTCTATGGGTACTTTTGATTGTTTTAAGAACATTGATCTAGTAGAGTGCCTCGTTACATAGGTCTTGGGTGTCCTAGTTTTGGTGCTTGGGGAAGTTATTTCTTCAATCCTGCCTTCCTATGGATCTATCTCTTCCTTATTGCTACGAGACTCTCCAATGTTAATGGGGACCTCTGATGGAGTCGTGCTCTTTCTAGTCTTCAAATACATAGGATTTTGTCTTGGTATTTTCCTCATGGGATTTATAGGGGTGCTCAAAGTCGCTAAGGTGGAAACCACCTCATCCTCAATGTTTCTTGGTGACAAAATATTTTTTTGAGGGGAGATCTTAGTGGTATTTTTGGGGCTGAAAGCATCTTCTTCTACTTCCTTCTCTCCTTATTCCTTAATAATTTTCCTCCCTAACTCAGTGTTCTCTAGTTTTCCTTCCTATGTCCTTGTTTCCTCTTCTCTTTCTTCCTCTGCTTCCATCCCTTCTTCCTCTATTTTCTAAATTTCTTCCTTCTCTGTCATAATATCCCTCTCTCCAAGTCTATAGGCATGGGTATCTCCAGGAATAACATTTTGGATCCCTATTAGTGTCTCCCTATCCATGTCTATAAAATTATACCATAACACAATAATCCTTAGCTTGTTGAGCTCATATTCTACTATTAGTTTAATCAAGCCATGATGAGCCAGGTGCTGATGTTTTCCCTCTGTAACCCTTTGGTGCATGTGTCTAGTGGAGTGGAGGAGGAAGTAGGGTATGTTAAATCTCTATTACAAAGGTGAATCCTCCTTAAATCTAAGCTCATATAAAAATAAGAAATGGTAGCCATAGACTACACTCAATCTTCCTTCACAAGAAATATATGTCATTATGTGTTAGGCTACCTCATCCCATGGATAAGGTAAAATTTCCCTTCTCACCCCATTTTTGTCTTCTATGTTCTTCTCCTTGGTAAAAACGAATCTTTTCTTGGCAGTGGCACTAGTGACCCTACCTTCTCTATTCCACTTGATTACGGTAGGTATGTGTTATATTCTTTCCACGACTAAGCACGCGCGGGGGGGTAAGAGGGGGGGCGATAGCGCGCTTGCGTAGGCGCAAGTCACGGGGGGCGGCCCCCGTGAAGAATTTTGGTTCCTTGATTTCCAGCAGGTTGTACGCGTCATGGTTTTGCACATGGTTTTGGGGTTCGATGGTTTTCGGCCCCTGGTATTTTTGTAGATCCGGTCAAGGGAACTACGGTTATGTTCTAATCCGGGGTTAATGGATTGGGGTTTATGTATGCTCCAGCATGTATATATATGTGTTGTAACACTAAAAGGAATATAATGAAAAATCAAGCTGGTCGTCCCGATTTGGGATCCAGGGGAAAAATCTCTGTGTTTATCTGTTTTATGTTTTATGCTCTTGTTATTGTTTATTTTCTGTTATAAGATTTGTGTGTAGATAATTTATGTTCAGGGTTAAAACCTACATTTGGTATCAGAGCTGTTTCGGCTTCAAGGGGACGCCTTTGTTGTTGAGGGTTTTTTGCTCGGGCCTGTGGTAGACCTTGTTCAGTGGGAGATCTGCGGGATCGATTCTTGCGGTGAAAGAAGATGGCGAGCGGCGAAAAGATAGAGATCGAGAAATTTAATGGTCAGAGTTTTGAGTTGTGGAAACTCAAGATGGAGGATCTGCTGGTGGATAAAGATCAGTGGATCGCGGTAGATCCGGGTACTAAGCCAACGGGAATGTCAAATGAAGACTGGAAGAAGCCGGATCGGAAGGCTAAGAGCACGATACGGCTGTGTGTCTCAGATTCAGTATTGTTGAATGTATCTGGGGAAGCTACGGCGAAGAATTTGTGGGAAAAACTTGGGACTTTGTACCAATCTAAGTCTCTGGTGAATAAGTTGTTCTTGTGGAAAAAGCTGTATAACCTGAGGATGAAGGATGGAGACTCGGTGACAGAGCATCTGAACGCCTTCAATACTGTGGTAAGTCAGCTGTCATCTGTTGATATTAAAATCTCAGATGAAGATAAGTGCATCGGTTTGTTGTGCTCTCTACCAGACTCGTGGGACAGTCTGGTTATTGCAATAGGTAGCAATACAACTACCTTGAATTTTGATGACATTGTCTCAGCCTTGCTGTCGGAGGAAATGAGACGGAGAAATATGGAGGGCCAGAATGGAGATGCCTTATCTGTACGAGGAAGGTCCCAAAACAGAAACAAGAATAATGTTTCGAGTGGGAGATCCAAATCTAGAGGGAGATCTAAATCTCCTGGAAAGTTTGTAAAGGTATGCTGGAAATGTGGAAAGGAAGGGCACTACAAAAAGGAGTGCAGATCTAAAGCTCCTGAGAAAGGAAAGGGATCTGATGATGCTCCTTCTGCAGAGGCAAAAACCACCTCGGATGAAGGTGGGGATGTGTGTTTGGCTTCTTCTTCAAATACACATGTAGATCATGAGTCATGGTTGATTGACTCAGGTGCATCCTTTCACTTCACTCCCCATAGGGAGTGGTTCTGCGAGTATGAGAAATATGATGGTGGTGATGTCTTCCTAGGGGATGATAGGAAGGCCAGAATCGTCGGACGTTGAAAATTCAAGCTGAAGCTGCAAGGTGGAAGGATTAGAACACTTCATGGTGTTCTGCATATCCCTGCATTGGCCAGAAATCTGATTTTTGTAAGCAAGATGGATGATGCAGGTGTAAAAACAGTGTTCGAGAAAGATGCCTACAAGATGGTTCGAGGAGCACTGGTATTAATGCGGGGAGTTCGGACTGGAACTCTGTACAAGCTACAAGGTAGCATTGTTATTGATGGGTGTAACAGTTCTGTGGTTCCTGAAAGTGGGACGGAAAGTCTAGCTGTCTCTGGAGAAAAGACCATGCTATGGCATCAAAGGCTTGGACATATTGGAGAGAAGGGCCTTCGGATACTGCATAGAGATGGTATGGTAGAAGGTATGTCTAATTGTTCTATGGATTTCGATTTCTGTGAACATTGTGTATATGGGAAGCAGAATCGGGTGAGTTTTCCTTCTGGTGCTAAGAGGGCAAACAAGATATTAGAACTTGTGCACAGTGATGTGTTTGGACCTGTGTCCAGTTCCATCACTAGGAAAATCTATGTACTATGTTTCATTCATAGATGACTTCTCAAGGAACACATGGATATATTTCTTGAGGAAGAAATCTGAAGTCTTTGAAAAATTTAAAGAATTTAAGGCTCTGGTGGAAAACCAGACAGAGAAGAAGATAAAGGCGCTGAGGACAGATAATGGTGGGGAGTTATGCAAGAATGAATTTGAAGAGTTCTGTAAGAAGTGTGGTATAGCACGACAGAAGACTACTCCATACACACCTCAGCAAAATGGAGTTGCAGAAAGAATGAACAGAACACTGATGGGAAAGGCAAGAAGCATGCTCAGTGGTACCGGGTTAGGACAAGAATTCTGGGCAGAGGCAGTGGAGACTGCATGTTACTTAGTTAACAGATCACCTTCATCAGCGTTGGAGGATAAGACCCCACATGAGGTATGGAGTGGTAAGAAACCCTCTCTTTCACATCTAAGGGTATTTGGATGTGATGCATATGTACATGTTCCAAAGGAGAAAAGGACCAAGTTGGATAATAAATCTGAAAGGTGCATCTTTATTGAGTATAAGGATGGTTTAAAGGGTTACAAGCTTTGGAACCCAGAAACAAGGAAGGTTGTGTACAGCCGAGATGTGGTGTTTAGAGAAGTGAAAGATGTTGTTAAACATGAAGTCCTATCAAAGGAACCTGAAAAGATAGAGTTTGAGCTAAAGGAGGATGAATCGGACTCTACAACAGAAGAAGACTCAGAAGATGAAGAGCCACAAACTCCAGCTTTGAGAAGATCAGTTCGGGAAAGAAGGCAACCAGAAAGGTATAGTCCATCTGCTTTCTGTTTAGGTTTTACTTTAACTATAACTGATGATGAACCCAGAACTGTCAGGGAGGCAGCAGATTTAGAGGATGGAAAACTCTGGAAGGAGGCCATGGTTGATGAAATGGCATCCTTGCACAAAAATGATGCATGGGATCTAGTGGAGTTGCCTGCTGGAAGGAAGCCCATTGGGAGAAAATGGGTGTTTAAGAAGAAGATGAATGTAGAAGGCAAGGTGGAGAAATACAAAGCTCGGTTGGTAGAGAAAGGTTATTCCCAGGTGTCGGGAATTGACTTTGGTGATATTTCTTCTCCTGTTGCCAAATTTACTTCTATTAGATTACTTTTATCTGTTGCTGCTGCATTTGATTTTGATATAGAACAGATGGATGTGAAGACAACATTTCTTCACGGGGATCTAGAAGAGGAGATCTACATGAAGCAACCTGAAGGTTTTATGGTGAAGGGTAAGAAAGAACTGGTATGCAGGTTGAAGAAGTCTCTATATGGGTTAAAACAGTCACCAAGGATGTGGTATCAGAAATTTGATACCTATATACGGGGACTTAGCTTCACCAGAAGCAAGGAGGATCACTGTGTTTATTTTAAATTAATTGGTGACCGTGTTATTTATTTGGTCTTGTATGTGGATGATATGTTGTTGATTTGAAATGACAAATAAATTATCCAAGATTTGAAGACCCAACTATTCTCCAAATTCGACATGAAGGATCTTGGTGCTGCAAACTATATTTTGGGCATGGAAATTAAGAGAGATCGGGAAAAGAGGAAGCTATGGTTAAACCAGAGGAAGTATGTCGAGACTATATTGCAGAGGTTCAATATGCAGGATAGTAAACCGGTGAATGTTCCTATTCCTGTAGGTGTAAAGCTGTCTGTTGAATAGTGTCCCAAGACACAAGAAGAAGAGGAGTATATGTCCCGTGTTCCATATGCAAGTGCAGTGGGTAGCCTGATGTATGCAATGGTCTGTACTAGACCAGACATTGCACATGCAGTGGGAGTATTGAGCAGGTTTATGTCAAACCCGGGGAAGGAGCATTGGACAGTAGTGAAGCGAGTTTTCAGATATTTACGTGGCACTAGTGATTATGGCTTGTGCTACCAGGGAAGACCAGGATTGGAAAGAATGTTGGACATTCGTGGTTTTGTTGATGCAGACTGGGCTGGAGATCTGGACCCAAGAAGATCTACAAGTGGGTATGTGTTTAGCCTATTTGGAGGCGCAGTCAGTTGGATGAGTAAAAGACAGTCTGTAGTGGCTCTTTCAACTACAGAGGCAGAATACATAGCAGCCACACATGCAAGCAAGGAAGCAGTTTGGTTGCAAAGATTGTGTTCAAGTATGGTGTTGGTACAACAAGCTATAAGGATAGACTGTGATAGCCAAAGTGCAATTTTCTTGGCTAAGAACCCTTCTTATCATTCAAAGACAAAGCACATTGATGTTCAATATCACTTTGTTAGAGATATGGTTGAGGCTAAAAGGGTTTTACTGGTAAAGGTGGACACTTTGAAGAATGTTGCAGATGCATTGACAAAGTCTGTGAGCACTCAGAAGGTCTCTTGGTGTAGAGAAACAATGGGTGTTGAAGAATTGGGCCAATGACTAAGCTCTCCTGTGAACCCCTATGGAAAGAAAAAAACAAGTGGGAGAATGTTGGGTATGTGTTATATTCTTTCCACGTTATATTCTTGGGTATGTGGTATGTGTTATGTTGGGTATGTGTTATATTATTTCCACGACTTTCCGCTGGGTAGTCTGCGTCCATGGTTTTGTGCATGGTTTTGCACATGGTTTTGGGGTTCGATGGTTTTCGGCCCCTGGTATTTTTGTAGATCCGGTCAAGGGAACTACGGTTATGTTCTAATCCAGGGTTAATGGATTGGAAATTTATGTGTCTCCCGGCATGTGGATATATGTGTTGTAACACTAAAAGGAATATAGGGAGAAATCAAAGCTGGGTCGTCCGATCTCATCCAGGGGAAAAATCTTTGTGTTTATCTATTTTATGTTTTATGCTCTTGCTATTGTTTATTTTCTGTTATAAGATTCATGTGTAGATAATTTCTGTTCAGGGTTAAAACCTACATGCCACGAATATCCACCTGGATCATTAAGGCCCCAAAACGGCTCTGGGAGTGGAGGACCCGAAAACCTGCCAAAAATAGTAAGTTGTGTTGAATGTGAAAGATGCAAGAATTGATGGTGCTGGTCCAAATGGAATAGGTGGGTGGCCACCGATATCAACCTAGATCATTCCTCCCTCCTTAGGAAGCAATGGTCCCCATTGCATTGAGATCCTCCATGAGATGAGGCAAATTATTTTGAACTGAGTATTAGATGTGTTGAAGATGTCATGGACTTGCGGTTGGACATGCTGGATGCGTTTAGTAAATTTGGTTTCTTTATCAGCCTTAGACAATACATGTTTGGATTCTGTATGTGTAGTTGCAGGATGTATGGCAACATCAGGCAGTGGTGCGTTGGGAGTCATATCAATGGAGTGCTTGTCCTGACAATGTAGAGGAACCTCTATGAGTGAGGAGAAAATGTCCTCGTATTCCTCCATGACTTTTTCCATCTACTGCAGCTGTGCAAGGGAGCCATGTTTCGAGGTTGTAGCCACAATATTCTTCTTTCCCTGTGAGTGAGTTGTAAGGAAAATGAATTTCCTGGTTTGGGAAACAATCTTACTGCGTTGTTTTGCAGTAGTCAAAGAGACGACAGGAGGCAGTACTACCTCCGGTATCTTGTACAAGTTATTTCCCAAATTAATATTAACAGTACGATGCCTAGACTCATACACAACATGTCACCCCCACAAGTATGGTTGGCCCAATAATACATTAGCTACATCAAGAGGAGAAACATCACACAATACCTCATCCGTGAATGGCTTGATACTGTACGGAAGGCGACACTGCTAGCGAATGCGGAGATCTCTCCCTGGGTGGAGCCACCCGATGGTATATGGTTGCGAGTGTGCTATGGTTGGTAGACCAAGCCGCTTCATGACCTCTGCTGAAATGAGGTTCTTTTGGCTTCCGCTATCGATGAGAAATTGCAGTGGAGAACCCTTCACCCACATCTGCGACTGGAAGAGGCTCTCTCCCTCCTTTGGATCCTCTAGACCCTCTCTCAGGATCTTGGTGGTGGAAAAAATGGCACTAGGATCTGCATCAATGATCTTCTTCCCTTTGTCATTGCCTTTGTCTGGTTCTAACTTAGGATCAGAAAATGCATCTGATTCGGGTGCCTTTAGTTCGGCCACCAAAGAGTGTTTGGCCCGACACTCATTTATGCTGTGAGTGGGGCTGTTATGTAATTCACACCACTTCCCTGTGTCCTTCTTTGGATTTGTGGTGTTGTTCTGAGTTGCATTTCTTTGGCCTTGCCCCTTGTTCTTTGGTTCGGGGGCACCTTTCGGATTCGCAGATCCAAAGTCTCGCTTCTTCTGCTTAAATTTATGCTCGATCTTGGCGACATAGCGATATACCATTCCAAGCGATGTAATGTCAAGGAACTCCATTTACTCCTGAATGTGTTTGTGCAGACAGCCGCGGTACTTGAGCACCAAATGTCTCTCTGAATCTTTAATACCCAACTTTGTGCACAGAGTATGGAACAGATTTGTCAGTTCGTGCACATCTTGATCCTTTTGTTGCCGTAGCATGGTCCATTGGATGTATTTGTCCTCATAGCTCCCCACGGGGTAATATTGTTCCTTGATGCCATCTCGAAACAAATTCCAAGTGGGTGTGGCTAAGAAGAGAGAGGGTTCCCCTTCGCCCTCTTGCTCACGGTAGGTTTCCCACCAGTCTTTAACATGGGAGGTGGCTTTGAGGAGTACAAAAATAATATTTTCTCGGTCAAAGACGTCATGGAACAAGAAATACCCTTCCAGCGAATTTAACCATCTGTCTACGACATCTACATCTATTTTTCCTTCAAATATAGGAATTTCAAAGTTTACCTATACCTTGAAGGGAGTGGCACCTCCAGAGTGGCTGTTGGATGCAGATGTGCCATATGTGGGCAGTCGTTGAAGGATTTGAGAAAAGTTATCCATCATCACGTTCCTTTGTTTCTAGAGGGCCTCCTCAAGCAGTATTTTTATAGGATCTCCTGCTCCCTCATCTTTCTTTTTTTCCACCATGGGAGGTCGTTGGGGTTTGCGAGGCTGATCTTGCAAGGGTTCAACCAGATCGAGCCCTAACTCCTTATACCCTGACCGCATTGGGGACATGCAAAGAAAAACAAAGAAAGAGTAGACCCGCTCTGATACCACTGATCCAGATTTTATGCAGGAATGCAACAGAATACAGAAATAACCATGAACATAGAGATGCAGTGGAAATAATGTTTCATTTCATTAATAAAAGAATGACTGAAATAAGCTTACAGGCATAATGGAAATAAAATAGCTAGGGTGTTGGTAGAAAATCTCTGAGAAGAGATGTGATGGCTACAGACCTTTTAACTGTGTTAGAATGAGGCTCGAAGGCCTATTTATTATTGAAAAACAATGGAGAACTCTAAATTTCCAAAAACCTAACCCTAGGAGATGAAGCGCCAAAACTATGGGCCCCGTTTGGGTAAATTGGTGGTTCAACTTCCTGGGGACGTAACTTTGGTATCTGATCTCCATTTGACGCGCTCAATAGCCCGTTAGAAAGATCTGTCTGAGGAGTACAACTTTTGAATGAGAAAAATTGGTCCATGGAAGATGTTGCTCTACGTTTTCCCAAAAAAAGTCGTTTAGGGCCTCAAAACGGCTCTGGAAGTTCAGGACCTGAAAAACTAATAAAAATAGTAAGTTTTGTTGCAACTTGAAAACTGAAATAACTGATGGTGGGGGATCAAATGGAATAGGTGGGTGGCCACGAATATCCACCTGGATCATTAAGGCCCCAAAACGGCTCCGGGAGTGGAGGACCCGAAAACCTGCTAAAAATAGTAAGTTGTGCTGAATGTGAAAAGCAGTAAGAATTGATGGTGTTGGTCCACATGGAATAGGTGGGTGGCCACCGATATCCACCTGGATCACCCAGCGTGTTCAGGTCAGGTTGTTTCATTTGAGGGCGCCCATATTAGTTTTTCTAAGTTGTGACTGCCCGGGCGCCTTGTGCACGTTCGAGCGGCCCATTTGCCGTTTGCTCCGGCCCTGTGGTATCGTTTGTCGTGTCATGCCGTGTGAGGTCGCCCAACTAGGCGTGTTCGGACTGGGCTGTTTCGTTAAAGGGCGCCTGTATCAGTTTTGTTAAGTTATGACCACCCGCGTGCCTTGTGCACGTTTGGGTGGCCTGTTTTCTGTTTGTTCCCTTGTGGCATCATTCGGTTCGGCATACCGTGTCGTGCTGTGTGAGGGCGCCCTACCAAGTGCATTCTGGTTGGACCATTTCATTCGAGGGTGCCCGTATTAGTTTTGCTATGCTATGACTGCTTGGGTGCCTTGTGCACGTTCAGGCGGCCCGTTTGTCGTTTTCTCCCTTGTGCATATTTGGGCGGCCCGTTTTCTGTTTTCTCCCTTGTGGCATTGGTCGGTCAGGCGCGCCGTGTGAGGTTTCCGGACCAGGCACGTTTGAGTCGGGCCGTTTCGTTCGAGGGCGCCCATATTATTTTTGCTAAATTGTGACCACCGAGGTTCCTTGTGCACGTTTGGGTGGCCCGTTTTCCGTTTTCTCCCTTGTGGCATCGTTTGGTCGGGCGCGCCATGTCGTGCCGTGTGAGGTTGCCCGACCGAGCGCATTCGGGTCGGGCCGTTTCGTTAGAGGGCGCTTGTATCATTTTTGCTAAGTTGTGACCGTTGGGGTGCCTTGTGCATGTTCGGGTGACCCGTTTTCCATTTTCTCCCTTGTGGCATCATTCGGTCGAGCACGCCGTGTGAGGTCGCCCGAATAGGCGCGTTCGAGTCGGGTCGATCCGTTTTGTTTGAGGGCACCCATATCATTTTTCTAATTTGTGACCACCCAAGTTCCTTGTGCACATTCGAGCGGCCCGTTTTTCATTTTCTCCCTTGTGGCATTGTTCAGTCGGGCGCGCTGTGTCACACCGTGTGAGGTCGCCCGACCGGGCGTGTTCGGGTCGGGTTATTTCGTTCGAGGGCGCCCATATCAGTTTTGTTAAGTTGTGACCATTCGGGTGCCTTGTGCACATTCAGGTGGCCCATTTGTCATTTTCTCCCTTGTGACATCATTCAGTCGGTCGCACCGTGTGGCATCGTGTGAGGTTGCCCAAACGAGCACGTTTTGGTCGGGCCGTTTCGTTAGAGGGCACCCGTATCAGTTTTGTTAAGTTGTGACTACCCAGGTGCCTTGTGCACATTCGTGCGGCCCGTTTTCCATTTTTTCCCTTGTGGCATAGTTCGTTCGGGAGTGCTGTGTTGCGCCCTGTGAGGTCGCCTGATCGGGCGCATTTGGGTCGAGCCGTTTCGTTTGAGGGCGCCCGTATCAGTTTTTCTAAGTTGTGACCGTCCGGGTGCATTGTGCATGTTCGGGCGGCCCGTTTGTCATTTTTTCCCTTGTGGCATCATTCGTTCTGGTGTGCCGTGTTGTGACATGTGAGGGCGCCCGACCAAGTGCGTTCGAATCGGGCCATTTCGTTTGAGGGCACCCGTATCAGTTTTGCTAAGTTGTGACTGCTTGGGTGCCTTGTGAATGTTCGGGCAGCCCATTTGTCGTTTTCTCCCTTGTGCATGTTCGGGCGGCCCGTTTGTCATTTTCTCCCTTGTGGCATCATTCGGTCGGGCGCACCGTGTCACGCCGTGTGAGGTCGCCTAACCGGGCACATTCGGGTCAGGCTATTTTGTTCAAGGCCGCCCGTATCAGTTTTGCTAAGTTGTGACCACCCAGGTGCCTTGTGCATGTTCATGCGGTCCATTTTCCATTTCTCCCTTATGGAATCATTCGGTCGGGCGTGCCGTGTCGCACCGTGTGAGGTCACCCAACCGGGTGCGTTCTGGTCGGACCGTTTCGTTAAAGGGTGCCCGTATCAGCTTTGCTAAGTTGTGATCGCCCGGGTGCCTTGTGCATGTTCGGGCGCCTTGTTTTCCATTTTCTCCCTTGTGGCATCGTTCAGTCGGGCGCGTTGTGTCGCACCGTGTGAGGTCGCCCGACCAGGTGTGTTTGGGTCGGGTCGGGCCATTTCGTTCGAGGGTGCCTATATTAGTTTTTCTAAGTTGTGACCACCCAGGTGCCTTGTGCACGTTCGAGCGGCTGGTTTATCGTTTTCTCCCTTGTGGCATCGTTCGGTCGAGTGTGTTATCACTCTAGTAAATTTTCTATCAGAGATATTTAAAACTTTGTAACTTACTAGAGGTAACCACAAACCTACTTTTGAAATCTATGATCTAGCCCTCCTAAATTTCGGAGAGGGATCTCTCTTTATGATTAAAATTTGTTTTTTGTTTAATTTTTTAGGATAGTTATGATAGTGCACTTGGTTTTTTGTTTGGGAATTTTGGTGGGAAATAATATTATTTGGAGACAAATTAAAGAGGGATCTACTAGTCCATTGGGCTATGGAGTCAAGATGTATCAAGCAAAACTAGAAGGCAAGGCCAAGAGGATGCTAATGTACTCAGGGCAAGGTAGATAACCCTCAGAGATTTGAATAGTTTTATTTGATGAGATGGCTTGCTTTCGGGATAAAGGGAAATGAAGGATCCTTTGATCCGGAAATAAGGATAAGGAGGTAGAGGTCAAATAGGACTAGGAGCAACTAAGAATTCCTAGGTCCGGAAATCAGCAGAAAACATTGAAATGATCAATTAGTTAAGACAGGGAGTTTTTAACACTTATCCTAAAATAATATTCCTAATTAATCATTCAGATTTGAACACATATATGAAATTGAATGGAACTTTAGAAAAAGAAACAATGACAGAAAGAAACCACTTTACTCATTAGCTTATCGCAAGAATCCTGGGTTATGAAGTCCAGTTGGCAATTGTCCAGTCTGCTACTATGCAATCAACACATGAGCCTTTAAAAAACTAGAAAAAATATCTATAATAATCTCAACAATTTTATTCCACACAAAATACTTCAAAGAGTGAAGTATTTATACAAATTCTAAACTAAAATATCTTGAAAAATATCAAGATTGGTTTACAAAATATCTCAAACTGTTTTACATAAATAGAACTTAATCAAAGGACACTCAAAAATAATGCATCTATTAGGCACTATTTTTTATGGATATGTGATGAAAAAGAGGATAATTCAAATTTTATCCAACTCTTAGTTGATGATGAGGCATCCAAGTCACTAACTATTTCCTTTATTTGTGCATTCTGCTCCAGCAATTCTGCAACATTTGGGTCCAATGATACCTTTTTATATATCAATCCGAAATAGATATCTAAAAAGTGAAAGAGGTTATTGTGTATGCATATGTGTTTGAGATAAACCTCTTTCAGTTTCCTAAAATTCCTCTCCAGATGTCGAAAATAGGCTTTGCAAAACGATGTGTAAAATAGAGTTTTACAGAGTCTGAAAAATAGGCTGTAAAGATGTGCATGTATATTTCATTCTGTAATACATGTGCAAAAAGTGAGATAGGTTTTTGTAGATGGGTATCTTAGGAGAAACAATGAACTTTAGTTTTGTAAGATACATTTTTGATTGGCCACAATATTCTCTACAAAATGATGACTTAACACGAATTTTCTGCAAAGAGAGCTTTCAAATATTGTTTAATATTTCCCAATCCATAATGGTTGTTAGAAAAGTGAGAGATTTTTTTGTATTTGGACACTTTAAGAACATAAACCTCCTTCAGTTTTGAAAAATTCATCTTGGATTGGTCACAATAGTATATGAAAAATAATGACTTATACATGAAATTTCTGCAAAAATGTTCTTTCTTGTTATGTTTTCATCTTTTCATCTTTTTGTTCTTTTAACTGTTTTACTTTTACTTTGGATAAAATTCATTGTTGGTGGTGAAAGTATTTTCATCTCTGTTAACCATTACTGACTCTATTTTTACTTTTACTGTTTTACCTTGACTGCTCTGTAACTTTGTTTTAACTTTCACTCTAATTTTTACCTGATACACTTTAACTCTGATGCTCTTTGACTATTCTATTTCACTGTCATTGTGAATTCTGATTTCACTTTTACCATTCACTGTGAAAATTTCATCATTCTGATCTCTCTCTGGCTTGATTTTATTCTTTCTTTGTATACAAACTGTTTTTTGAATGAAGCTTTTGAATTAAAATATGAGAATTTGGAGCAAACAATTTTTTCAGCTAGTATTGAAACTATTGACCCAAATCCATATTCTAATGATAACCTGCAAAAATCAAACAATTTCTTAATGAAATCCAGGTCTGTAGGGGGGTGATTGAAGGCTTTTGAAAGAATTGTGGAATGAGATCCGTCTATGGAGGTTTAACTCTGTTTTTAGGCATTCTGGCTTCTTTTGTAAGATTAAATGGTTTACAGAAGTAATTTACTTTTAAATAGAGTGGTAACTGAGCAATTTAGGCTAAAGATATCTTCTTTTGGGATTTTTTCTCAATAAGGTTTATCTAAGGATTGATACTAGGACTAGATAGGAAACAACGGTTTCCTAAATGGTTTGAGACTTTAAAAAGGAGTTTGGTAGGCCTGAAAAACATTTTTGTCATGGAAATGATCTTCAGAGATTTTAAACTAAGAAAATTGGCTCAAACAAAACCTTTTATGAACATAGCAACTTCTAGGAAAAAATTGGCCATGGTTTGGCCTATTTTGGGAGTTTTTGGGCAATTTATCCAGTGGATTTTTCTCATTAACAAACTTCACTTTACTTATAGATGGTTTAACCCTGAAATTTGCAAGTCTGTTTATCGAAAAATACCTCAAATAGCAAGTATTTGAAGCTTTGACAGGGTTTTCCAACTTTTGAGATTGTTCCTGCGGGCGGGTCAGAATCATTGGTGCAGAGAATGGCTTACTGGTCTTCAAAATAGGGGATCTATGGTCAAAATTTAGTTTGGGAAAAGAAATTGATAGACAGGGGCTTTGAATATAGTTGGGCAGCTTAATACAGTGGGCAGAGCTCTTTTACAATGCACATGTGCAATTTAAACAGTCGGAATAGTATATCATAAGTTAGAAACTTTGATATTTTAAATACGGATCTTGTCAAAGGCGAGAGGTCATTTTATTTTTCAAATGCGAGACAGGAAGTGGTTTTCATGTTCAACTTTGGTGGTAAGCTATTTTTATCCAATCGAACGCGATCAAATGAAAATACACCATGTCGCATCGGGTGCTTTTAGAATACAACTTTTATCGCGTGAATTTGGAGAAACATCCAGCGATCACTTTCGGAGTGCAAAAGTGAATGCGCATCGTTGGATTTGCTTTGATCAAGTGAACAGTTGGATGGATTTAAAAGATGTGGTGTAAACAAATGTGGGACCAAGCGATTTCATATACATGGTTGGTTAATATATAATTTAAACCTTTCAAAATATATCAACTAGGTAAAGGTCTAAAATCATATATGGACAGGGTTATATGGTTGCAAAAGGAAATATGGGTGGTAACATATATCAAACCTTTGTAACAATGTTTATATATAAATGAGGGGTATATGTATCAAAGGTGTAGATACAAAGTAAAATGCGCATGAGGCAGGATGAAATAAGGGTTAATCGAGGTTAATTTTAATATAAAACTTGAGGTTTTATACAACGGGAAAAAGGGGAAATGTCATGTTAGGCTAGGGTTAAGTCTCATGCGGGAAAATAGCGATGTATTTACGAAGGTTTGGGGGTTCTAGAGTTTAGCTTAGATTAAACTATGATACAAATCTCGGGGAATATATTTTTTGATTTTAAACATATATAAAACATGTTTAAAGTTTTTTGTATTTTATTTTTATTATATAGGAATAGACTAATGTAAATGTCTATTTACTATAGGGGCGGAAATATTTATATAGTGCTAGTTTAGCCAAAGGGGGTTTATTGTGGGCGTTTATTTAAAACATGTGGGATAATAAACTTTGGCTAAAGATTTAAAATAGTGGGTTTTTAGGGGATATTTAGTAAAAGGGAACTATATTAATATGACAAGGATTTTTATAGGGAATTAATATATAAGTTAGAGTTAATATGACAAAGGGGAAAGTGAATACTGAAAATAGATAAATATAACTAATAAAAGTGAACATTAAAGGAAACCTTCATTATCATAAATTAATCACTTTTACTTAGAATATATTGTACTTTTGAGGGTTTTTATGCTTTATGAGATGTGGGTAGTTAATCAAATGGGGGTTTTATGTATCATTAAGTAAAAATGGAATCTTTACTTATGATTTTGCATGGCAATGAATGAATGAATGGTAAATGATGAAAATTAGGGATTATTATAGGAATTCAAACATTTTTAACTTTAACAGTCATTAAGCCTTGGGTCCGGTCCCAACAGAAGTCAGAGAAATGCTCTGAGCCTCTTTGAATGAATGTCTAGAATGAAAAATAACTATAGGGGAGGGAAATTAGTTATTGTAGCCTAGTGAAAGATATTTAGAATGATTTTCCCACCTTCTTCTACCTACCCAATCTTTAATCTAACATTTTTTTCTTCCATTTGTGCAGGTGCATTTGAGCTAGAAACCTTGAACATTTATTCTTTTGAAAGTAGTAAAAGCTATCTAATTCTACCTTATTTCATCCAAGGACCCAGATTAAACTATTGGGTTCCTTTTTACTCTATACCTATCTACTGAATTGTCAGGATTAAACTGTTTGACAACTCTTTATTCTCTATCTAAAACAAGTAAATTGAAACATGACAAGTCAAGATTAAGCAGTTCAACTCATCATGGATTATGGCATTTATTGACACTCTGCCATAATCAGCTGCAAAAAGTAAAAAGTAGTGGCATTTAGACTTGCACACTTTCATGTTTTATTCATCTGTTTCCTTTTGGGGTATATCATTTTTTCTACATCCTTTGATTTTTCTTTTACGACTTTTACCCTTTTTTTTATTTTTGATTTTTTGATTTTTTCAAAATATGGGAAAAAAACTTGCAGAAAGCAAAGTATGTACATATTTACAAGAATATCATAAGTCAATTCAAAATTATGAATCCTATATTTATAGGACCCTAACAGGGCGCGCCGTGTCACGTCATGTGAGGTCGCTCAACTAGGCATGTTTGGGTTGGGCAGTTTCGTTCGAGGGCCCCCGTATCAGTTTTGCTAAATTGTGACCACTTGGGTGCCTTGTGCACGTTCGGGTGGCCTGTTTGCCGTTTTCTCCCTTGTGCCATCTTTCGGTTGGGTGCGCCATGTGGCGCTGTGTGAGGTCGCCCAAATGGGCACGTTCGAGTCGGGCCATTTTGTTAGAGGGCACCCATATCAGTTTTGCTAAGTTGTGACCGCCTGAGTGCCTTGTGCACATTCTAGCGACCTGTTTTCCATTTGCTCCCTTGTGGCATCGTTCGTTCAAGAACACCGTTTTGCGCTGTGTGAGGTTGCCCGATCGAGCGTGTTCAGGTCGGGTTGTTTCGTTTGAGGGCGCTTGTATCAGTTTTTCTAATTTGTGACCACCCAGGTGCCTTGTGCACATTCGAGTGGCCCATTTTCCATTTTCTACCTTGTGCCATCGTTTGTTCAGGCACGCTGTGTGAGGTCGCCCGACCAGGCACATTCGGGTCGGGTCATTTCTTTCGAGGGCGCCCATATCAGTTTTGCTAAGTTGTGACCGCCCAGGTGCGTTGTGCATGTTCGGGTCGTTTCGGTTGAGGGTGCCCACCCAAATGTGTTTGGGTTCTGTCAGTTCATTTGAGGGTGGCTGTATCAAATTTGCTAAGTACTTGTGACCGCACGGGTGCCCTGTGCACGTTCGTGAGGCCCGTTTTCCAGTTTCTCCCTTGTGCCTTCGTTCGGTTGTGCGTGTTGTGTCACCTATGTGAGGGCGCCTGCCCAAACGTTTTTGATTTGGGTCATTTCGTTTGATGGCCGTCATATCAAATTTGCTAAGTTGTGACCGCACGAGTGCCTTATGCACATTCATGCGGCCCATTTTTCGTTTTCTCCCTTATGCCTTCATTCGGTCAGGCACACCATGTCGTTTTGTTTGAGGGCACCTGCCCAAACCCATTTGGGTAGGGTCATTTCAGTTGAGGGCGCCCGCCCAAACACATTCGGGTCAGGTTGTTTCAGTTGAGGACGCCCACCCAAACGTGTTTGGTTCAGGTCATTTTGGAAGAGGGTGGTTCTATCAAATTTGCTAAGTACTTGTACTGACGGCACGGGTGCCCTGTGCACGTTCGTGTGGCCCGTTTGCTGGTTTCTCCCTTGTGCCTTCATTCGGTCATGCGCACCATGTGAGGATGCCCACCCAAACGTGTTCGGGTCGGGTTATTTTGTTTGATGGCGGCCATATCAAATTTGCTAAGCTGTGACCGCACGAGTGCCTTATGCACGTTCGTGCGGCCCATTTGCCGTTTTCTCCCTTGTGCCTTCATTTGGTCGGGCGCACCATTTCATTTCGTTTGAGGGCACCTGCCCAAACCCGTTCGAGTTGGGTCGTTTCGGTTGAGGGTGCCTACCCAAACGTGTTCGGGTCGGGTCATTTCGGTTGAGGGCACCCATCGGCCCAAACGCATTTGTGTTGGGTTGTTTTGGTTTAGGGCACTCGTATCAAATATGCTAAGTTGTGACCACACAGGTGCCTTGTGCATGTTCATGTGGCCCGTTTGCCAGTTGCTCCCTTGTGCCTTCGTTCGATTGTGCGCGTCGTGTCGCGCCGTGTGAGGGCGCTCGCCCAAACGCGTTCAAGTTGGGTCGTTTCATTTTAGGGCAGTTGTATCAAATTTGCTAAGTTGTGACTGCGCGCATGCCTTATGCACATTCGTGCGGCCCATTTTCCATTTGCTCCCTTGTGCCCTCATTCGTTAGCCCTTCGTGTCGTTTCGTTTGAGGGCACCCACCCAAACCCGTTCGGGCAGGGTCATTTTGTTTGAGGGTGCCCACCCAAACCTGTTCGGGTAGGGTCGTTTTGGTTGAGGGCGCCCACCCAAACGCGTTCGGGTCGGGTCGTTTCGGTTGAGGGTGCCCGCCCAAACGCGTTTGGGTCAGGTCATGTGAGGGAACCTAAGGAAATGCATTTGGGTGGTTTAGGTCGGGTTGTGCCGTGTCAGGGCGCCCAAGGAAACGTGTTCAGGCGGGTCAGGGTGGGTCGGGTCGGGTTGTGTGAGGGCGCCTAGGGAAATCTCAAGTCAAATTTAAACCAGTTAAACAAAAACTCTAATAATTTCATGAAAATCATCTAAAAAATTATTGAAATATCAAACTTGACAGTAGACTAATATGGGTTTAGTTAGTTTTATGAGGATCATGTTGGAAGTTATGTTGTTAATTTACATAGAACACCACTTTTTTTGTATAATATTTTTAGTTTCTATTTTTTTATCTTTATCGTCACGATTCTAATATGTTAAGTTTTTTTTTTATACAACATACATTTAAATTATATAAATTTATACATTTATAAAGAGTTATAATAGAAGCATAATAGTTAAATAAAATATAAAAGTTAAATAGTTGGGGTGGCAGGAGGGGGAGGGGGAGAGATTCTCTTAAATCCTGATGGAGTATGAAAAATAAAGTACTTATGGGGGATAGTCCAAAGAATTAACAATCTCACATAAATGTATGGGCTTCTTCTAGGACTCCAATTGGCTAATGATTGAGATGTCTCTAAGTTAGTGATCTTGGGGGATTCCCTTATCACTATTCAACACCTTCAAAAAGGTTTTCTCCTGAAGAACAACAATTTATCCCTCCTCCTTAGAAAAATAAATAGTACCCTAAAATTATTCTCTCAAAAGGCCTATTACCACATTTTAAGAAGCCAAAACAAAGAGGTGGATACACAAACGAATCAAGCCTTCCTTCTTGAAGGAAGCGGGTTAGTATGAGATCAATGACATGTCAAGTTGGAAAGATATTCCATGAATAATTCCACTCAATATAATTGTCCCTCTATATTTTTTTTCTAGTTGGATATATGCACCATGAGAATTATTTTTTGAAGATTTCCAAAGCCCTTCTTTCTATGCTTCCCCTGTCTCCTCTTATATATGCACATATTCGCATCACGCATAACATTTTGCTTTAGGATCTCGTCATTAAGGTTGAGGTGGTGGTTTGTGGGGGTGTTGGCCACGCGCCCATTTACCCCTCACATGTGGAGTCTTATGAAGTTGGACAACCCTTAATTGATCCCTCCTTTTCCTCCATACCAAGTTCATTGATGGATATAGGATGGGGAGAGTTAATGAATTTCATGGTTCATTCAATCCCTTGGGCATGGGAGTTCACTAGTCTAAAGGTGGAATTCACAGTTGGTGTTAATATGATAAGGCAGAAAGTATCAGTTCAAGGGTGTGCCCTTGAGAGTCAAGACAACCCTTCTTCTAGTTGGTGGGCTCTCCACACCTTTGTAAACTTCATCAATGCTAAGAATTATTTCAATATTATGTGTCTCTTGCTCAGTGTTGTGAATGTTGTCTCGCTCGTCTCATTCAAAGCGAAAACATGGGGAATTCTCTTGTCTTTTCTTGGCTCAGTTTTCCCCTATGCAGTAAGAAGTTGGGAATATTTCCCCTCCAAGTTGTCAATGGATTTTCATAAATCTCAAGAAGTCAAGTTGGAATTTTTTTCTAGTGGATGTTGAATTTCTCATCTTCAAATTTTAAAGCTTCTTCACCAACCTGTGCGAATCCTACAACCTTTTCCATGGAAATAGGTGTTACTGTGTTGAGGGCACCGTCACTGGTGTAGCTTCATGCATCCCTGCAAGTCTTGCATAATTTTCATACGCACAATTTCCCCTGCATAAATACTAACTTATTTGGTACCCTTAGTTCTATTTTGCTTTTTTTCTTAGTTGGACAACTCCCTCCCTTTATTAGAGCTCGTATCTTTCCATGTTCCGCAGGGGTGCCTTGTGCACGTTCGTGTGGCTCATTTTCCATTTTCCCCCTTGAGCCTTTGTTCGGTCGGGCGTGCCATGTGAGGGTGCCTGCCCAAACGCATTCGGGTCGGGTCAAGTCATTTCGTTTGAGGGCGACCGTATCAAATTTGCTAAGTTGTGACCGCACAGGTGCCTTTTGCACGTTCGTCCAGCCCGTTTCCCATTTTCTCCCTTGTGCCTTCATTCAGTTGTGCACGTCGTGTCGCACTGTGTGAGGGCGCCCGCCCAAATGTGTTCGGGTCGGGTTGTTTCGTTTGAGGGCAGCCACATAAAATTTCCTAAGTTGTGACCGCACAGGTGCCTTGTACTACACGTTCATGTGGCCCATTTGTCGTTTTTTCCCTTGTGCTTTCGTTCAGTCAGGCACGCTGTGTCATTTCATTTGAGGGCACCTGTCCAAACTTGTTCAGGTTGGTTCGTTTCGGTTGAGGGCGCCCACCCAAACGCATTCAGGTCAGGTCTTTTCGGTTGAGGGCACCTGCCCAAATGCGTTTGGGTCAGGTCGCTGCAGTTGAGGGCGCCTGTATCAAATTTGCTAAGTTGTGACCGCATGGGTGCCTTGTGGCACACGTTCATGCGGACCATTTTCCGGTTGCTCCCTTGTGCCCTCATTTGGTCATGCGTGCTGTGTTGCACTGTGTGAGGGCGCCCGCCCAAAGGCATTCAAGTCGGGTCATTTCTTTTAAGGGCGACCGTATCAAATTTTCTAAGTTGTGACCACAGGGGTGCCTTGTGCACGTTCGTGTGGCTCGTTTGTCGTTTTCCCCCTTGTGCCTTCGTTCGGTCAGGCGTGCCGTGTTAGGGTGCCCGCCCAAGCGCGTTCGGGTCGAGTCATTTCGTTTGAGGGAGGTCGTATCAAATTTTCTAAGTTGTGACTTCATGGGTGCCTTGTGCATGTTCGTGCGGCCTGTTTTCTTTTTAATCCCTTGTGCCTTCGTTCGGTTAGGTGTGCCATGTGAGGCCGCCCGCCCAAACGCGTTCTGGTCGGGTCGGGTCATTTCGTTTGAGGGTGTCCGTTTCAAAATTGACTGCTTCATTGAGCACAACATGCAAGTTATCTAATACTTTATTGAAGCTAAGAGCTCCATCTCTGGGGTTACTCCTTCTGAATAACCAATAAAGGGTCAAGGAAATTGCCCAATATGTTGTCAAGTTTTATCTTATCCATCTCTGGGGCAAGCTGCTTTTCGGCTAACTCCACTGCTTTTGATCTCAACTTTGCCAATTGCTTCCTACTCTCATATGATACTTGAGCCTTTTCCTTTCTCTTCCCTTCTAATTCCATAATTGTGTCATACTGATTCCAGCCAAATTCTTTGGAAATCATTCCTAGCAGACAATACTTGTGACCTAGCTGAAGCCTCAACACTTTTAGAGCATCTGGAATGATCATTCTCTTCTTCTGATCATATGGTGGGGGAACCCCTTCAAAATCCCTTAGCCTAGAAAGTGTTGCAGCACCATGCTTGGTTTTGTGTGGAATCATTCCTCTAATTGTCCAGTAGTCAAATCTTTCTCTTACTTTATTGTCATTTTCCCATACCTAACCAATGAGAGCACAAGAAAACCTATTTCTATAAAAGCACCTATAAATTCTCTTAATTTATTGTCATTTTACCATAACTAACCAATGAGAACACAAGAATACATATTTATATAAAAGCACCTATAATACTTTCGTGGGTTTCACCAATATCCCTTTAGTTAGTGTGTGCACAGTAGCCTAGATCCTAAAGTGATTCCCGTACAATGATAATCAACTAGGTGTATTTGTTCTTAAAAAACTATGCATGGATAGATGTCCCATTTATAGCCAAGTTCCACCAAAATGGTTCCCCCTACCTACCTAGTAACTACATTACATTTATTTCATGACAAGACTACCCTACAACCCACCAAATTTCTATCATATCCTTGACGTCAACAACAATTTGTTGTTCAATATATAGCTAAGTTGGAACAAACTTTTCTCTAGAGCTTAGGATATTTTTCCACCTCTAATGTTTATAAACCAATAGATATAAAATTTCTAAAGAATGTGGGAGCCTTTTAAGTACCACCTTTCCTATATTGACTCCGCCTTAAAAATCATGGAAAATGTCCATAGATGAGTTATCCTTAATAAACCAAAAATTTCATTTAAAATAATCATTCATACCATAACATTACTACTTCCCTTTTAACAACATAAAACTTATTTTTAAGTTACCATAATTCATCTTTAATATCACATAATTAGATTAAAAAATCAACCAAAATCCCTAGTTTATGAAATAAAAAATCAACAATTTTATATAATTAATAATTTGAATAAATTTCTTAGATCTAATCTCATTAATAATTATTTATAATCAACAATACCACTTATTTACCCAAACCCCTTATTAACCCCAAGAAAATTCTCACACATTTTATTTAATGGAATTTAATGGAATTTGAGTGGCCTTAAAAAACACACGTATTTCATTTTAAAATATCAAAAATTTTCAAATATCAAAAGTTTTAATTTCCCTCTTTCATTTCCCTCTGCTTGATATTTTTAATTTCCCTCTTTCATTTCCCTCCGGTTGCATGGTTTGTCCAGGGAATGAGGGAGGATGCGGCCATACTGTCGTTGGTTTTGAGGAAGGATGCAACCATACTATTGCAGGTTTGGAAGAAGGATGTGGCCATACTATCACAGGTTTGGAGGAAGGATGCTGTAAGTAAAGAAATTGATCCTGAGTTCCTGTTGCAGGTCTTCTCGCTCCACAAGTCAGAAGGATTTACAACTGTAATCGGCTCCATCACAGGTCAATCTGCGAATTTCGCACTTTATTTGCGTTTGATTTTGTATTTTAGTTCTATTTTTCAACATGTCGATACGATAATTTACAGATTCTTTCTTTTCCATTGAAATTTATTGATTATATCTTGAATCAAAGAAGATCGATTAAATTTTTGAAGACACATGTTCTATTTGCTCTAGTTTTTAGGGTTTCATGAGTTAGACCATTAACATATTGCTCTAGTCATATGCATTAGCGTTTAGGGATTAGCTTCAATATGTGTTGTTTACTAGATTTGGCATATACCCTAAATCTTTCATATTCCCAACCAATAAATCCACCATTGAATATATCCGCTCTGATTGTTTGTGTAATCTGTCTCAAAAAAAAAATGAATGGACTATGTTCTTGACCTCGATCTAGTTGCATCCTGGGCTCTTTACTGCCATATTGTGTGTTTCCATTGTATGGTAACAACTCTGGTATATAGTGGTAAAGTTGAACCAACATAGAAGGGTCATTTGAACATTCCGTGCTTCCTGCTCTCACGGGGCTCTCAATCTACTTCTTTGTATTGGAGGGGCAGTAAAAATGCGCAGTGATGTCTCAAGATACAAAAGTTGTAGTAGCATAAAAGGTTCTAGTTATTCTTTGGAGGGTGAGTTTTGGGCCCACTGTAATCAACATGAAATGTAGGTTCATCATACTTTTCACCAGGTTTATGCCAAGGGACTGCATTAGTTTTCTTGGCTTCCAAGCTATTCCATTCATTTTTTGAGGATTCTTCATGAACTGTCATTGTCGTTGAGCCTGAAACTTGCAGTTATCTTTTCTTTGATTGGAAAGAAATTGCTTCATGGATTGCCTGTCGACGATGCCTATGATGATGATGGTGGTGATGATTAGGACCCTCCATTTTGTTCTCATGTCCACTTCCCTTGAGATTAAATATGTTATGGGCTCTAGAGAAATGTTTCTCGTCTTCCCCAACATTCTGCTTTGCAAACTTTTCTCCCAACATTCTTCTATTTCCTGTAAAGCTTGCAGAAAATTTTCCCTGCAGTAAGTACATAAAAGTAATATAAATTAAGATAAACAGTACAAACATAGAGCGTCTTTTAGGGCATTGTTTAAATGTTAACTAAAATGTTTCATTTTCCATCATTTTTTTGAATTTAGAAAATAAAAATTCATCCATTTGCTTGTGGAAAAGAGGTTGAAAATCACACCTGTTGGCTTGTGGATAGAAGTCTTCCTGTGTGTTGTTTCTTGTTGCTAAATTTTGAAAAACTAAAAAGGAATGGTCAAGATTCTGGGCATATAAGTGTAAAAACATGATCTCTATTGTGATGCGAAGGTTTATTCCTGTGGCTCGACTGCGCTTCTGAGTGGTTAATATGAATATATTTTGTGACATCACAGTGTTTCAAATCTGTCTCTATGGCTTAATAGAAACTCACATATGAAGAATATATCACTTCAATTCTCTATGGATTATATGTATATATCTAAAGTGACACTCGCACCTATAGATTACAATGGTACGTTCTTATGTTCAAAATCTCGCATATAATTTGTCGAAGCTTGCAATGGTCAACAAAGGCTCGATGAACATGTTTTGTATGGATTTTGGCTTATACAAAAATTGGATCCTAATTTTTGTGATGCCTCAGCGATCGAACATACCTCTGTGTGGTTCAACAAAAGCTCACTCTACTATTTAGCTCACGTGAGGATTGCTTAGATGACTCTCACTACAGGGTGATAAAGTTGTATACAATTTCAATATCTGCTGCATTTTTTGATGACATTGCAAAGGCTCGATGTGTTTTGGATCTTCATCCTATATAACAGTGGCATGCTGTAAATTTTTGTGGCTCACATTTGCGTGATAATAATAATTTGTATATGATAACTTCACACAGTAAATCACAGTTAGATAATAGATAACAATGGCTTGGTGATCTCAGTAGGATGACACGTTATATCACTCTCAGTAATGCAATCCAAGACTAACTATAATCCGATAATTACACCATGGAACATTGAATTTATACAGTGCTCGCTCTCTGGTATGATGATTCACATAGCTGGTGCTCTGTGGGTTTGGTATGCACACCCAATTGTTCGTATGCCTTTGTGGAGACACGAGGAATTTAGTGCTCATTCTATTTGGTTAGCACCATGTTGACGGGAAAATATGTCCGGCCAACAGTAGGGGATCTCCCTGGTAGAAAGTCCCAATTAAACTTTGAACCGTTTGGAGTAGGGATCCCGTCCGGGGTGTGGGTCCATTGACAAAGGGTAAACCTATATAAAGAGAAGAAATTCATTGTGCAAATCATGAGAGTGGGTGCAAGATGTCTGAGCTTGAATGAATACTTCTCTCTGAAGTAGATCTGAATGGAAAGGGTTACACTTGAATAATAAATCTGAATGTATGATACACCAATGATGAAGAAGGGGATCTAGATCTGAAATGAACTTGTATCTACTAGATCTGTTTATGGAAGGCTTAGATCTGAATTGAGGCAAACATCTATTTGAATTAAAAGGGTAAATCTGAATAGAATTGCTAATCTGAAGAAGTATACTTCTTTATAATGATTGAAGATCTATACGCTACTTAGCCGCAGAGGAAGCACATATATACGCGGCTTCTATGAAGAAAAAGCAAGTATGCGCAATGAAATTGGCTCTGTAATTTGTACAGAGGTATACGCGAGTTTATGTGGACGGAAGCGCGTATATACGCGACATCAGTGAAAGGAAAGCGCGTATGCAAAACTAAGGTTTGCTGAAGTCTGTGGTAAGAAATGTCTGATCTAATCTGCTGTGTTGCTGCTATCTGTATTCTACTGTTCTGAGTTTCCTGTATCAGTTTGGTTGTATGGTTGAGCTTGAAAGGATGAAAAGGGTCTAGTCTGAAAATATGGTGAAACGTGGCCTGCAAGTTGTGTTCTATTGAAGTTGTTGGATTCAGTGTGAAAATTGATGAAACGTGGTCCAAGGTGGTGCTGAAGGTTGTAGCCTTCAGTCAGGGGGTTGTAGCTCCCTTCCAGGTGAGGCTGGTAAACGAGATCGGGGGTCGTAGCTCCCTTCCAGGAGAGGCTGGTAAACGAGTCAGGGGGTTGGAGCTCCCTTCCAGGAGAGGCTGGTAAACGAGCGCAGGTGGGTGATTGGGTGCTGGTAGGAGTCTGCGCCAGCACATATGTTGTAAGATGTTTTATCTATAATAAATATTGAAGGCTGAGCAACCGCAGCGGTGGTTTTCTCCCGACTTGGGTTTCCACCTAAAAATCCTGGTGTTCATGCATGATGCTTATGTGTGATGGTTTATTTTGTTCTTACTGCACATGTTTACTGTTTATAGAACATCTAATAAATGAATGATGGAATGATATAAGTGAAGAACTAATGGTATAATTAGATCTCTGGGTATACGCGAGTTGCATGAAGGATTTCCGCGTATATACGCTAGTTGGCTTCATAAAAGTAGCGTATGGGTTTTAGAGAGTGAAAAAGTAAAAAGATTGAATATACTGTAAATACTGATTCACCCCCCCCTCTCAGTATTTTTCCCAACAATTGGTATCAGAGCAGGTCCTTGTGGAGAAGCTTGATCGCTTAAAGGAGATCCGTCGCAATGGGAAGTCAAGAAGGAGTAATGTCTATAAAGCCACCTCTATTCAATGGAAGCAATCTGATATTCTGGAAGGTACGAACAAAAGCATATCTGCAAAGTCTTGGTGCGGATGTATGGGCAATCGTGGAAGAAGGTTATCAATACCCGGCAAGTATTCCTACTGATGCAGCAGAAAGGAAGAAGTATGAAACCAATGCCAAAGCAGTAAATGTCTTGCTAGGAAGCATGTCTGAATCAGAATTTGCTAAAGTGATGCAGCTACATTCAGCAAAAGAAATATGAGACAAAATCATTCTAAGCTATGAAGGAGACACAAAGGTAAAAAGTGCAAAACTCCAAACTCTTAGAATTGAATATGAAAATTTGAAGATGCATAGTGATGAGAGTGTTGCCGGTTTCTTTCTTCGTCTGGATGATATTGTAAATCGAATGAGAAATTTGGGTGAAACCATAACTGATACTACTCTGGTGGAAAAGGTCTTAAGATCATTGACTTCAAAATTTGACTCTAAAGTTTCGGCTATTGAAGAAAGGCAAGATCTGCAAACGCTTACTATTGTTCAATTACATGGTACTCTGACTGCTTTTGAAATGAGACAAGGAGGTCCTTCTCAAATAAGAGAAGCTGCTTTTAAGGCATCTACAAAAGAAAAGGAAAAGGAAGTTGTCAAAGAATCCAGCTATGTATCCGATGAAGAAGAAGCAAATTTCGTGAGAAAGCTCCAACTAGGTACTGGAAGATTCAAAGGTAAGCTTCCCTTCAAATGTTTTGGTTGTGGAAAAGTTGGTCATTATGCTGCAAAATGTCCTTATAAAGGAAAAGAAGTAGTAAGAAGGAATAAGAACCGATCTAGCTCTAAGAAAAGTTACTATACTAATGAAGATAGTGATGGGTCATCTAATAGTGAGGATGAATGTGAAGAAGATCTTAGATTTCTCATGGCATTTGAACAAAAAGAAGAAAAGGATACTTTTATGGATGCTCTAGAGGAAAATGATTTTCTTGAAGAAAATAATCAACTCAAACTACGCTTAGAAGATTATAAAATTCTCTTAGAAGAACAAAAGATAATCAGAGAGACCATTGAAAAGCAGCTTGAAGAAGCAAAGAAACATATTGAAAAAATAGAATGTGAAGTGGTAAGTCAAAGAAAAGAAGTTGAGAAAGCAAAAACCTTGAATCTTAGATTTGCTAAAGGATCTGAAACCTTAGATGAGATCATCAAGGTACAATGTTCTCCTCTTATAAAGACAGGTCTTGGATATACCGGAGAATCTTCTCAAACTTCAACACCAAACTATCTAAAAGCAGTTACAGGTGGTTTACATCATTCAGCCACTCAGCAAGGGAATAAAGGATCTCTACAGGGAAAGCAGGACCATCTCAATTCAAGGAACACTAACAGGGATAGCTTTCAAAGACACTTCAACCAACAGGTAAATTCAAATAGAAGATTCCATGATCGCAGAAATTTCTACTTCAATGGGCAATGTTTCACTTGTCACAGTTTTGGTCATAAAGCTATTCAATGTGTTGCATATAAAACCATCATGACAAGAGAAGCAAGAAAGAAAAGGTTGGATACTGAACGAAAGAAGAATACCTATAACAATTTTTCTCCTCTTCAAAGTGAAGTTGAATGTACTTATTGTAATAACTTTGGCCATGAAGAATCTGAATGCAGGAACAAGATCCAACCAAAAGAACATGTTCCCTCAAGCTCTAAAGTGTGGAAAAAGAAAGAACCGCCAGTTGAAAATTGTGGGATAGCATTATTTGCAGAAGGTGAAGAAAATCAATGGTACATCGATAGTGGGTGCTCAAGACACATGACAGGTGACAAAAGCAAACTTCATAATTATAATGCTCTAGAAAAGGAAAAGAAAGTTACATTTGGAAATGATACTCCTGCTATAATTAAAGGAAAAGGGTCAGTATTTCTAAAAGAAAAAGTGAAGGCTAAAGATGTCATGTATGTGGATGGATTAAGGCATAACCTATTAAGTGTTAGTCAAATGTGTGATCAAGGAGCAGAAGTGGTCTTCAGTTCCAAAGAATGTGTGGTTCGTGATCTTGATACAGGTAAAATCATTATAAAAGGAAAAAGAAATCCAAGAAACATGTATGTACTAAACGGCATAGATCAATGTTACTTAAGCAAGTCTTCAGAAAATTGGCTATGGCATAGAAGGCTGGGGCATCTGAGTTTCTCTCAAATCAACAAAGCAAGAAGACTTCAAGCTGTTCGTGATCTTCCCAAGGTCAATCTTCCAGAAAGTACCATATGCAAATCTTGTCAATTTGGTAAGCAAACCAGAGTACGATTTAATGCCAAAGAAGGATCATCAAGTAAGCCTCTTGAACTCATTCATACTGATATATGTGGACCTATGAGAAAAAAGTCATTACGTGAGGAAGAATACTATATCTTATTTATTGATGACTACTCTAGAATGTGTTGGATCGGGTTCATTAAACACAAAGATCAAGCACTTGAAAAATTTCAGAACTTCAAAGCTTTGGCAGAAAATGAATCAGATCTAAAAATCAAGTGTCTTAGATCTGATCGAGGAGGAGAATATTCATCAAATGAATTCTTTGAATTTTGTGAAAAACATGGCATTAAAAGACAGTTCTCTGTAGCAGGCACTCCACAACAAAATGGTGTAGCAGAAAGAATGAATAGAACAATTGTTCAAATGGCTAGAGCTATGCTTGCTGATTATGATATTCCTGACATGTTCTGGAGTGAAGCAGCACATACAGCAGTTAACATTCTCAATAAGGCTCATGTTCGGGTAAATAGTGACAAAACTCCATATGAACTCTAGTATGGCAATTCTCCCACTGTGAGGCATTTTAAGGTTTTGGAAGTAAATGCTTTATCAAAAATAATGATGAAAAGCTTGGAAAATTTGAACCTAGATCAGATGAAGGGATATTTCTTGGTTACTCATCGTCAAGCAAAGCATTCACATGTTACAATAAAAGGCTTCGAAAGGTTGTTGAATGTATTGATGTTGTTATTGATGAGTCTCCTGCAGCTCCTAAAGAAGAAAAACAAACAACAAAAGAAGATGATGGCGACATATGGCCTTCTACATCAGATAGCAATGATATAGACAGTGGATCCAATGAAGAACCTGAAGATGATCTATCTGAAAAAGCTCCATCGAGATATGTTCAAAAGAATCATCCTGAATCTCAAATTTTGGGTGACAAGGAATCTGGGGTACGAACAAGGAGAACTCTTGTGGGATCTTCTAATCATTTGGCACTCATATCCACAATTGAACCACCCAATGTCAATCAAGCAAGCAAAGATGAATGTTGGAGGCAAGCCATGAATGAAGAACTTGATCAAATTGAAGAGAATGACACTTGGGAATTGGTACCAAGACCACATGATAAAAATGTCATTGGAACTAAATGGATTTTCAAGAACAAGCTAAATGAGAATGGGGATGTTGTAAGAAGCAAAGCTAGATTGGTTTGCAAAGGGTATACTCAACAAGAAGGTATAGACTTTGAAGAAACTTTTGCTCCTGTAGCTAGACTTGAAGCCATAAGAATGTTTCTTGCTTTTCAAGTTATCAACAAATCAAAGTTTATCAAATGGATGTTAAATCTGCCTTTCTTAATGGTGATCTAGAAGAAGAAGTATATATAGAACAACCGGAAGGATTCATTTTGGGAAATGATGCAAATCTTGTTTGTAGACTTAAAAAGGCTCTATATGGTCTCAAACAAGCTCCAAGGGCTTGGTACTATCGTCTTGACAAATATCTTCATCAACAAGGATTTTCAAAGGGATCTGCTGATAGCAACTTATACACAAAAGTTGAAAATGATAAACTATTGATTGTGGTTGTATATGTTGATGATATCATTTTTGGGAGTAACGAAGAATCTATGAGTCAGAAATTTGCTTCTGTCATGCAGAAAGAATTTGAAATGTATTTACTTGGGGAACTAACATTCTTTCTTGGCTTGCAAGTGCATCAATCTACAGATGGTATATTCCTATCACAAGCAAAATATCTTAAGCAAATTCTGAAGAAGTATGGCATGGAAGATTGCAAACCTGTAAGTACTCCAATGATAACCGGATGCAATCTCAGTTCTCATGATGATTCTCCCACGGTGAATCAACTAGATTACAGATCAATGATAGGAAGTCTACTTTATCTCACTGGGACTAGACCAGACATTATGCATGCAGTTGGGATTGTTGGACGATTCCAAGCTAATCCAAAGGAGTCTCACCTTCAGGCTGTTAAAAGAATTTTCAAATATCTACAAGGAACTCAAGACTTTGGTCTATGGTATCCAAAGAATGTTGATCTTACTCTTCATGCTTACACTGATGCAGATTGGGCTGGAAGTGTTGATGATCGGAAAAGCACTAGTGGTGGTGCATTCTATATGGGACCCTGGTTAGTATCTTGGTTCAGCAAGAAGCAAAATTCTATTTCCTTATCTACAGCAGAAGCAGAATATGTGGCTGCCGCATCTTGTTGCACTCAACTCCTTTGGATGATGCAAACCTTACAAGATTTTCAAATCAAGTGTACACCTCCTATCCCCATTATGTGTGATAATACAAGTGCCATCAGTATCTCAAAGAATCCTGTTATGCATTCGAAGACCAAGCACATTCCCATCAAATATCATTTCCTACGTGAACAAGTGCTTGAAAAAAAAGTAAAGTTGGAGTATGTTCCCTCCAAAGAACAAGTTGCTGATATATTTACCAAACCTCTGCCCAAAGAAGCATTCGAGTATCTAAGACAGAAGCTGGGAGTGTTCTCTGCCAATCAAAAGAACAAATCTGCATAAATTTTAGAAGATGATAGTGGATACGCGGGTTTCCTGAAACACAGTCGCGTATATACGCGAGTTCCTGCACAGAAAATCGCGTATGTCTGATTGCTGACAATTTTTGCTTGGAGTCAGCTCTTTTCAGCACAGCTGCAGTGTTGTTTGGTATATCTGATACTGTTTGGTATCTCTGGTGGTGTTCCAGTTCTCATAATTCTATTTCTCACAAAGATGCCTTGATGATTTGTTGGTGAAAGTGTTCAGGATGCACAAACTAAGGGGGAGCCTTAGTCATATGAAAAGAATGCATGGATGCATAGATTCAGGGGGAGTATCAGCGTTGCTGAGTATAATGCATTGTTGGCATTATGATGGTTCTGAAATATGTTCTCATGCTTGAGGACTTTCTGGTGTTGGTCTTAAATGGTCATTTTTGTAATTTGTTGAAAAAGTCTTGTTGAGACTCATGATGTAAATTTGTAATATTCAGTCATGTAAGGACTTGTCAAATTTGTAAACCCACTTGGTTGGGTAGCTGAGTTGTAATGTGTAAACCCACTTGGTTGGGTACTTGAGTCTGATATGTAAATCCACTTGGTTGGATCTTTGATGTAAGTATGAGTCATTGATGATAGGAAAGTCATAAAGTCATGTCTTTATTGAAAATATGTTTGAAGATTCAGCATGAACTCAGGGGGAGCTTGGTCACTTCAGTATATATCAGATCTGCAGAACGCTTCTTCCACATGTGGAGAAAAGGGAGAGTATGTTGGTTTTTGTTCCACCCTTTGCCCTTGATGTCAAAGGGGGAGAGTGACATGGTGTTTGAATGAAGAGAAAGAATGGTGTCAAAAATGGAGAGAGTGACATGGTGTCATTGTATTCTTAATGTACCTATCTATTGTGTGGGTAGTTGAGTCTCATATGTCAATCCACTTGGATGGATAATTGATGTAAGTATGAGTCTTTGGTGATAGAGTCATGTACTTCATTGAAAAATATGTTTGAAAATTCAGCATGCACTCAGGGGGAGCTTTGTCACTTCAGTATACATCAGATCTGCAGAATGCTTCTTCTACATGAGGAGAAAAGGGGGAGAGTATGTTGGTGTTGATCCGCCCTTTTCCCTTGATGTCAAAGGGGGAGAGTCACATGGTGTTTGAATGCAGATAATGGTGTCAAAGAATTGGGAGAGTGACATGGTGTCAATGTACTTATCTGTTGTGGTAACCAAACACCATCGTGGTTGCCATCAAGTCCAAAGGGGGAGATTGTTGGAAATATGATGCAGAAGTGTTGTCCTTGATGTCAACCCACTGAGTGAAGATGAAGACATGCGACTGTTGACATGTGTTGTCCTTGATGGCAATCCACCTGATGAAGTTATTCTTGACTTGATGGACTTGGTGAATGATGTAAATCTGATGTGATATGATGCTAAGAGTTGTCCTTGAAAGGCAACCCACTTGATGAAGATGATGACAAGCCACTTGATGAAGTTGTGCTTGCTAGAATATGTTCTTGATGAGCTAAATATGATGTATCTACAATGTGTACAGAAGGCAGTGAAGAAAAGAAGTCAGCATGTGCTCAATCTTGATGAAAAGAGTATGTCTCTAGGTATACGTGGATCTGTCTAGGGGAAGTCGCGTATGCACGCGGAAAAGAACGTTCCAAGTCGCGTATGGGCAAAAGCGCTCTAAAAGTGCAAAATCAGGGGTAATCACCATGGTATTGACCCATTGTATTGGGTAATGTTACGCCTAATTGACCCCGTCCAGGAATACCATCGGATGTAATGTGGTTTTGGGCTCATGGTATTGAAAAAGGGGCTCATGGTATTGAAAAGGGTAAACCTATATAATGAGAAGAAATTCATTGTGCAAATCATGAGTGTGGGTGCAAGATGTCTGAGCTTGAATGAATACTTCTCTCTGAAGTAAATCTGAATGGAAAGGGTTACACTTGAATGATAAATCTGAATGTATGATGCACCGATGATGAAGAAGGGAATCTAGATCTGAAATGTACTTGTATCTACTAGATCTGCTTATGGAAGGCTTAGATCTGAATTGAGGCGAACATCTGTCTGAAGTAAAAGGGTAAATCTGAACAGAATTGCTGATCTGAAGAAATATGCTGATTTATAATGATTGAAGATCTATACGCTACTTAGCCGCAGAGAAAGCGCGTATATACGCGGCTTCGCTGAAGAAAAAGTGCGTATGCGCAATGAAATTGGCTTTGTAATTTGTACAGAGGTATACGCGAGTTTGTGTGGACGGAAGAGCGTATATACGCGACATAAGTAAAGGAAAAGCGCGTATGAAAACTATGGTTTGCTGAATTCTGTGGTAAGAAATGTCTGATCTAATCTGCTGTGTTGCTGCTATCTGTATTCTACTGTTCTGAGTTGCCTGTATCAGTTTGGTTGTATGGTTGAGCTTGAAAGAATGAAAAGGGTCTAGTCTGAAAATATGATGAAACGTGGCCTGCAAGTGTTGTTCTATTGAAGTTGTTGGATCCAGTGTGAAAATTGATGAAACGTGGTCCAAGGTGGTGCTGAGGGTTGTAGCCTTCAGTCAGGGGGTTGTAGCTTCCTTCCAGGTGAGGCTGGTAAACGAGATCGGGGGGTTGTAGCTCCCTTCCAGGTGAGGCTGGTAAACGAGTCAGGGGGTCGTAGCTCCCTTCCAGGAGAGGCCGGTAAACGAGCGCAGGTGGGTGCCTGCGTGCTGGTCAAGTCTGCGCCAGCACATATGTTGTAAGATGTTTTCTCTATAATAAAATATTGAAGGCTGAGCAACTGCAGCGGTGGTTTTCTCCCGACTTGGGTTTCCACCTAAAAATCCCGGTGTTCATGTGTGATGCTTTGTGTGATGGTTTATTCTGTTCTTACTGCACATGTTTACTGTTTATAGAACATCTAATAAATGAATGATGGAATGATATAAGTGAAGACCTAATGGTATAATTAGATCTCTGGGTATACGCGAGTTTCATGAAGGATTTCCACGTATATACGCTAGTTGGCTTCATCAAAAAGTAACGTATGGGTTTAGAAAGTGAAAAAGTAAAAGTTTGAATATCTTGTAAATACGGATTTTCACCCCCCTCTCAGTCTATTTTCCCAACACAAAGTGGCAGCCCAACTACTATCATATCAACAATAGTGTAATGGGAGATAGACAAGACATGCTTTAATGGGCTGGATCATGTTGAAAGTACGATTGTATCATCCCTGCCAAAGGAATAGACAAGAGAGCCTTGATGAGCCTTATGATGCAATTGAAACATAATTACACTCTCTGCAAAATACGAAGTACAAAACGATATCAAAGAGAGAGAAATGAATGACTAAAAATATGACTATGTATTCTAATGAGCAACAGATACAAAAACTATTGTAGACTTCAGGGTTTTGTTGGTATTACAATAAGCTCAAATGTCACAAGGTGATCAATTTACCTTCAACATTTTAGCTTTGAAGATTTGCATGGTATGAAAGATAATCCTAGGATCGGTATAATGACCACTTTGTAGAGAACATACTTCTCACAAATCCCAAGGAACAACAAATGAATGGACTTCGTTCTTGACCTTGATCCGAGCTGCATCTTGGGATCTTTTTCAATTTAGTGTCTTTAATCATTGCTCACCTTATCACTTCATCCCACCTTCCCGTTATTGTATGTATGTTTGACAACAATACATAGTTTGCGACGTATCGGGCTCTAATTTGCATAAGAAAAGCAAATGTTAAACTTGATGTTGCATTCAAGGTTCCAAAGCCTTGGTAGATCCTTATGGAAGTAGTTATTTTATCATTGCCTTTTCTCCCCTATTTATTCTGAATCCCCTTTGCTTGAATGTTTCGCCAGGTCTTTCTACACGATATGATGTAAGTGATAGTTTTTATATGCATAATTTGTTACTTCCTTTTCTGAATTGCTTATAGTAGATTCATGCAATATAGGACTATTGCATGTACCCTAATTATCTAACTTATGCCATTAATTTGCTTTCATTGGAAATTAATGACATGTTGTTTCAACTTAAAATTAAGCATGTCTCTTCTAACATATTTAAGTGCATTATTCTTCATGGTCGGAAGGAATGAACAATGTATTAACAAGTCTGACATATCATTAATCCTGATGTAATTTTTAATAGAAAAATGTTACGGTCACTTCATCATCTAAACTGAGATTTACATTTCTTGAGCAAATTGGCACCACTTTTCCCTGATTTTATATGAAATCTTGGCCTAAGTTTTTTATCTATTGTCTCCTTTTATTAAACTCCTCAAACAATTGAAGGGTATTTACTTCCCTCTGTTTTTCAAGGTTTTCTTTTTAAGAGATTTCTCTCTTTTTAATAAATGTCTTTTTTTCCCAACCCATTGTTAAAATTTGGCCATTGTCATTTTCATTCTTTTTTTTTCTTATTCATTTTACAAAGAACGAAGTAATACGTATAGAACGATATCTATTTAGTGTTTTTACATATATAGAACGAGTATGTAATTCATTTCTTTTCATGCATATGTCATAGCCAAAGACAATTTTATTCTTAGGCCCAATTGGAGTGGTTAAGCATGAAGGCACATAGGACTTTCGTCATTGTCTTGCATATGTAGATGTCATAAGGTAGTTCTATCTTTCAATGGTTTTATGCAAGTGATTCTTGTGTGAAGGGAGGTGTCCTTGAGTGATCCGGATTTATGCAAGAGATGCAACGAGAATAAACACATAACCATAAATACGGGAATCGACGAAATAACTTGCTTCATTTCATTAATATCAAAGAACTGAAATTTGCTTACGAAAGAATGGAAATAAAACTAGCTAGGGCGTTGGTAGCTATGCGAGAAGGGTGCATGGCGGCTACGAGCCTGCGAACTGAGTTACAATGAGGCTTGAGGGCCTATTTATTATTTAGAAACAATGGGAAATCCTAACCGGCCAAAACCTAACCTAGGAGATGAAGCGCCAAAACTATGGGCCTCGTTTGGGTAAATTGGTGTTTCAACTTCCCGGGCGTAAATTTGGCATACGATCTACGTTTGATGCGTGCCATACCTCTTTAAAAATATCTATCGAGGAATACAAAATTTGAACGGCAACATCGGTCCGTGGACCCATGTTTCTCTCCATTTTCCCAAAATGTTGTTTAGGGCCTCAAATAGCTCAGGAAGTTGAGACCGCTTGCTAAAAATAGTAAGTTGTGCACGAAAGCGGCGAAAGAGACAATGGTGGGGCCCAAATTAAATAGGTGGGTGACCACCAATATTCCCTGAATCATTCCCTCCCCCTTGGAAGCAATGGTCCCCATTGCATTAGGATTCCTCCATGAGATGAGGAAATTCTGCTTGAACTTGGTCCACAGTGAACCCTTTCCTTGGTGCATGAGTTGGCCAGCTTTGACAACTGATACGGTTGGATCTTACGGTATTGAGTGTTATTTATTTGCATGTCCATGATACAATCTATGGTGGCTGTTCCATACGGTTTGGGTTTAACTCTGTTGGTGTGAGTTGTTTTGCAATGTCCCAGGGGTGTCCGGTAGAGGTGGGCAGTAAGGACGGTGATCCACATTGAAGGCGGATGCGGACAAAGGAATGGTGGAATCACACCCTGAACTCGAAGGCATTTTTCCATACATCCTTGGTGATGGTGTCGACCGTGCCCGCGACGGGTGAAGCTTGCGATGGGGTTTAGTGGCGCTCCTTCTGCCAAATGTAGCCATACTTTGTCACCCACACGGAAGTTGTGTGGCACCCGGTGTTGATCATGGCATTGCTTGTACTTGGCATTGGCTTTGTCCAATATATCATGAACTTGTTGGTGGATGTGTTGAATGCGCTCAATGAATCTACTTGCTTTGTCAACTTTTAAAGCTGGACATGAAATTTGAATCGACGCAAGGTAACACCAAATTGCATGGCTACGTCAATGGGACATAGTGGTGGAATCCCAAGCCCACACGAAAAGGGCTATGGCTGATTGAGCTGCATGGAAACCCGATTATAACTATGTTGTACATAGGGGAGGCTCATCCATGTGCATGGATGCTTTCAATTGTACATACGCGAATGTGGCTACACCCAATCATTCTGTTGACGACCTGCTGCTGACCATCGTTGTTTGGGAGATGGAAAGCTGCAGACTTGGTGAGCTTGGTATCCAACATTGACCGAGCTGGACCAAAATGTTTTGAGGACCACCCTTTATCCGTCTGATATGATGAAGTTGTGGGATCCCAAAGTGCACCCACACTAGTTCAAATAAGAGTTTAGCGGTGGCCTGTTTGTGATATTCTTCTTGCGGAAACCGCCATAATGGCCATCTTCGAAATCTGTCGACGACCACAAAAACATAGTCATTTCCACCTTAGTAGAAAGGCGAATGACATGTAATCCATGGAGATGGATTCCCATCGACAAAGGGGTAGGTAGTGGTATATAGGCATTGCTTCTTGATGGTCGGTTTGGCAATGGCACAAGCCGTGCAAAATATGATGTGCTTCTCGACATCCTTTCGAAGGTTCGGCCAATAGAAATACTTCTGCCCAGGTGCTACTATTTTCTTGACCACAATGCCCGGTGACTTGAGCGTAGTGTGCTTCCCATATCATCTTAGCACGCTCGCTTGAAGGAAAACAAAGGTGTCCCGGAGTGACCGCAAAGTGCATCTTGGAGGTGAAAATTTGGAACTTGCGTACCCCAAGGGAGTGCCTTTGTAAGTGTGGCGAATTAAGGTCACTCTCATAGAGAAGCAACCAATCGAAGTCTTGTGCCCTGAAGTTGAGCACGGTGGTGAGCACACGATCGGTGGTCGGTGAGCGATGCAACATTATTGGTGCTACCCTTCTTGTACTTGATGTTCAAATGAAACTATTGCGGATATTTGGACCATACATTAAGCGATACGTGCAACTTCCCTTTTTGTGTACGTATGAATTGTGAGAATTTTGGTGGTACGTGACGGATGATTGTTTCCTTCCCAAAAATGTAATGCTTCCATTGTTGACAAGCTTGCACAATGGAATAAATTTCTTTGTCATAATGCAGGATACTTACTGACTGTGTCAGACAATGTCTCACTATGATATGCTGCTTGGATGTCCCTGGTGAGTAAGAACTACAATAGCATATTGAGAGGCATTTTTACGAATCTCAAATGGTTGTTGCAAGTACGTAAAGTGAGCAGAAGGGCGGGAATGAGAGGCAATTTTCCAGTTACGCAGACGCCTTCTTGTTGAGTTCAGAGCCAAAATAATTTTGCTCTCGCTCCTCCCTTGGTGACTTGACTCGAGGCGAGTGATATGAGAGAGATCCCAACACAAACCTACGGTGAAATTAGCAAGACCCGAAGGTAGCGAGAGGCTACATTTATAGTGGTTGGGGGTGGCCAATCCCGAATGACTTGGATCTTAGCTAGATCTACATGCACCTTTCATCAATAATGTATCCCGGATATTGAACACCGGGTCATGCAAAAGTGCACTTCTCCCCGAAATTGGCACACAACATGTGTTGCGCGGTCAATTTGGAGGACTTGTCGGATGTGAGGTGAAGGTGCTCTTCCCAAGTCGCTAAAGATCGTAATGTCATCCAAGTAAACCACTACAAATGAGTTGGTGAATGGCTAGCAGATGTCGTCCATCATCCTCGCAAAGGTTGCGGGAGCATTCATCGGCCCAAAAGGCATGACCGGCCACTCGAAAAGGCCTTCCTTGGCTTTGAAAATGGAGTCTTCCACATCCGGAAGGGTTCAATCGATTTTGGTGATACCCCGACTTCAAGTCAATATTGCTGAAATATTTTGCACCTTTGAGTTGGTCTAGAAGGTCATCAATACGTCGGGATCGGGTACCAATTCCGGACGGTGATTTTTCGGCCACTTGATAATCAATACGAGTCTCCACGTCCCATCCTTCTTACGTACCAACACAATCGGGCTCCCACGGGGTGATGAACTTGGTCGGATGTGACCTTTCTGCGACAACTCTTTGAATGCAGCACTCTTGATTTTATCCTTCTCAGGAGACGAGGCGTAGATGATCGAGTCCATTGGGTAGCAGCGCACCTGGGGTCGGATACGATCGAGGTGCTTGACACAATGATGCGAGAGGAACCCCTATGGGTGAGGTGAATATTTCCTCGTACTTCTCCACCACAGCCTTATCCATTTGTTGTTTCGTGTAAAGGAACCTGTCACCGGAAGTCGTGGCCGGTCTTCTTCTTGCCACGAAGTGATCTCGAGGAAAATGAATTTCCTAGTTTGGGGAAATGAGCTTACTACATTGTTTTGCGGTAACCAAAAGAGATAGCGGCGGGGAGGTGGTACCTGCGGTATCTGTACAACTTATTTCCCAAAGTAACAATAATAGCGGGAGGCCGAGACAAACACACGGCATGGCGCTTCCACAAGTATGGTTGTCATAATAAATCATCGAAACATCCCAATAGGAGAAACGTCCATAATACCTCATCAGTGAAGGGCTTGATGCTATGGGAAGGCGCTTCTTGTTGACAGCGGAGATCTCATCCTTGGTGAAGCCACCCGGAGTGGTGTATGGATGCGGGTGAGTTGTGGTTGGAAAACCCAAGCTGCTTCATGGCATCTTATAAAATGAGTTTCTTTTAGCTCCCATTGTCGACAATGAAGTCTTGAGGCACTGACGTTGGGAGTGGAAGAGACATTCCTCCTCCTCTAGATCTTACGGTTCCTCCTTCTAGATCTTCGTAGTGGAAATAGTGGCATTGGGCTCCGCATCAATAATTTGTTTCCCTTTTGATATTCCCCTTCTCAAGTTGATTCAGATTCGGGGCATGCATCGACTCGAAGCCCGCATCTCGGCCACCATGGTGCTTGGCTTTGACACTCACTTTGTTGTGAGTGGAGCTCTTATGGAACTCACACCACTTTCCCGTGTCCTTCTTTGGCTTTGCGGTGTTATTCTTTGCTTGTGCATTGTCTTTGACAAGTTGTCTTGAGTCACCATGCCTTGGCTCTATCATTTTTTCGTGGTTTGGGAGCACCTTTCCCTTGCTTTTGATTCGCAGTCCGAGTCTGCTCGCTTCTTTGTTTGAATTGCTCAATCTTGGAAGCATACGGTATGCCGTACCAAGCGGAAGATGTCGAGGAAATCCATTTCCTACGCTGAATGTATCTGTGCGAGAGAATTGTGATGCTTTAGCACTAGATGTTTCTCTAAATCTTTGATACCCAACTTGGTGCGCGGGGTATGGAACATATTCGTCGACTCATGCACATCTTGATCCCTTTGTTGTTGCGGCGTGGTCCATTGTATGTACTTGTCCTCATAGCTCCCCACGGGATAGTATTATTCCTTGATGGCATCTCGGAAATAATTCCAAGTGGGTACGGCCGAGAGAATAGAGAGGGTTTTGTCTCGTCCTTTTTTTCCACGGTGGGTTTCCCACCGGTCCTTGACATGGGCGGCTTTTGAGGAGTGAAAAAATAATATCGGAAAAGTCATGAGCAGAAATATCCTTCTAATAGATTCAACCATCTATCTACGGCATCTAAATCTATTTAACCCTCAAATATGGGAATGTCAAAATTTACTTGTACCTTAAAGGAGTCGCACCTCAGTGTTTCTTTGGATGCGGATGCGCCACCGGTGGGCGGCGGTTGAAGGATGCAGGCAAGTTATCCATCATCCCACACACGTTCCTTCGTTTTCAAGGGCCTCTCGAGCAATATTTTGATAAGATATCCTACTCCCTCATCTTTCTTTTCGTTCCCCATGAAATCGTCGGGGTTTGCGGGCGATCTTGCAAAGGTTCCACGGATCGAAGAGCCCCTAACTCATATGCACGACCTTGTTGGGGACATGTAAGAAGAGGATCAATAAAAAGTGACTTCTGCGATACCCGCGATGCGGATTTATGCAAGAACGCAACAGAAATAAGCACCGCCATAAACACAAAGATGTAGCGAAATAACACTTCATTTCATTAATATCAAAAGGCGAAATTTGCTTATAGACATAATGGAAATAAACTAGCTAGGGCCTTGGTAGCTATCTACGAGAAGAGATGTGGTGGCTACGAGCCTTTGAGCTGAGTTAAAATGAGGCTCGAGGGCCTATTTATTATTTAGAAACAATGGGAAATCCTAAACAGCAAAACCTTGACCCTAGGAGATGAATCACCAAAACTATGGGCCTAGTTTGGGTAAATTGGTGTTTTCAACTTCCCGAGTATAACTTTAGCATACAATCTCCATTGGCCAACGTACCATACCTCATTAGAAAGATATATCCAAGGACTAAAAATTTTGAATGAGCAACATCAATCCATGGACCCATGTTGAGACCCATGTTTCTCTCCCGCTTTCCCAAAAACGTCGTTTAGGGCCTCAAAACGGCTCCGGAAGTTCGGGTTGAAAAAACATTTAAAAATAGTAAGTTGTGCCGAAGGCGAAAAGCTGAAAGAGACAATGGTGGGGCCCCAAGTGGAATGAATTGGGTGACCACCAATATCCCTGGATCATTGAGAAAGTTCTCAAAAGTGTGGCCTATCTTTTGTTTATGAGAAGTGCGAATTGTGAGAACTACAAGTCTCTTGATTAAGTTTTATGTTCTTCATTGCTTTGTTTGCATATTTTTATTGATATGTGAAGGAAACGAGTGTTATTTTGATGCATGATAAGAGCTTCACAACAATATGGAATATAGTCAATGCCTCTCGGAGCATAATAAATATGTAAACATATATGTTACTAACACGATTGTGGCATACATATTCATATTCAATAATTAGTGGCACACATATTCAATAATTATTGGCACATTATATGAAGTCTTACATCACATTTCATTTTTAAAAAAATATTTTTAGACTTGCGTCGGAAGGCGACATTTCATAAGCGTCGGAAGGTCGATGCTCTAAACATCGGAAGAGCGATGATTATTTTTTTAAAATATTTTTTACGCATTTCATTGGAAGAGCGACGTTTCCTAAGCATTGGAAGACCGACGCTTTCAACGTCGGAAGAGCGACGTCTCTTTTTTTTAAATATTTTACTGTTTCTTCGGAAAAGCAACGTCTCATAAACGTCGGAAGTGCGGCGCCTTAGCGTCGGAAGAAGAAATGTCGGAATTACGCTTGTTGTGTGAAAAATTGGTAAACGTCGGAAGACCAATGCTTTAAACGTCGGAAGAGGTAACATCGAGAGCGACACCTTAAACGTCGGAAGAGAAACGTCGAGGTGTGACGAGTTGTGTGAAAAATTGATAAACGTCGGAAGAGGTAACGTGAATTGCGACGCATATGGATCGTTGGAGGACTAACGCTTTGGAAAACGTTAGAAGAACGAAGGATTGGACGACATCGAAAGAGCGGCAGGTTGTTTGGAAACGTCGGAAAAAGTGTCGCTCTTGGAGTACTATTGAAGTGTCGGAATTGCGACATAATAGCTAACCACGTTTTGCCCGACCTCAAACTTTCGCTCTTGGGATGCCTATGTGTGAATGACGACGAAGTGACGTCGAAAATTGGAGCAAATATACTAGTGTCTGACATAACTCTACTTAACATAAATTCTTGCCCTCTTGTGCACTATGATAAGTGCTCTATTTATAAGTAAGATCTTGATTAGTTTGACATAAATGAATCATTGAATGGCTTTCCTAAAAATGGTTGAAGAGGTTTCCTTATTCATGGGAATATGAGGATAAGAGGTTTAATGGCTTCATGGTGTCTATATTCAAAGCCATCATATGAGGTGAAATCTGGAACAACTTCTATAAGACACTAGAGGTTGGGAGATTCCGGAATCTGTGAAAAAATTCACTCCTAATCGACCAACACACTCCTAACATGGGCCTAGATCATCTTAAACGCAACCTTGCATGGGAGTAGATGCTCTACCATGATTACGATTGTACGGGGTGTGTTGATGGCTCAATGGGGCACTTCAAATAGCATCTCAACGGTAAAACTTTCATGAAGCAAAACCACCAATGGATTGAATTTCTTGGGGCATGTAGCAACTAATTTAGAGTATGATAGACCCTAATGGATATTGATCTGTGTTTTACAGTGATACCCAACTTGACCTATAACGATAATAAGGAGAAAAAAATATTCAATATGATGATAAAACAAAGGAAAAACACTATCTCTAAAGCATACCACAAGAATCCCAAGATAATAAGCGCAACTACACATGTATATTTCTGCAAAAAATATGATGTACACTAGCTCCAAGTTTTGTCTAATTGATGTCCAACCTTTGATTTGACTCATCAGGCTACATATATATCAAAAACTACATTCTCCCATCTTAGGGGTCAGAATCCATTATGTAGGATCTTTTTACATCAAATTTCTAACCATACCTAAAACTAGGAGGTTAAGAAACCAACTCCCTTTGTTTAGACTTAATATGACTTAGTTGACTTTACAAGCATTGATTACCATGTGAAACTAATATGAAACTAATCACTACCATCTATGAAATTTAATTACATCATGTAAACCCCTTGGAGGAAAAATTATATCAAGAGAAATTATTTGTGACTCAACGAAACTTGAAATCTAGCTTTCGCACAAAAAAGCACGACAAAATACACGGAAGCACAACGTGGTCTTTGAGGCAATTTTGGGTGGCTTAACCTAATATTGAAGCTGAAATGATGATTGGTGAAGATATCTTAGGATGTCCACTAGGCCTATGAATCATCAAGCTGCAAAAACCCATCTTCATAGCCACCAAAAAATCCATTCTCTCGGGGAACTACTCCGGAAGCACAACGTGGGGTCCGGAAAAGGTGGGAGGAACATGAAATTTTGCATGTTTTTTGGCTTTTTCTTGAAATTTATGAGCTTTCACGAAAAACCAAGCACATATGCATGATTTAATAGCCAAAAAGTATCCACATGTGAATTTTACCTCATTTGGATGCTGCGAGAAGAGAAGCGCGGTGTGGCACCTTGCGTTTTTGTAGGTCAAATTTCTAGGTTTTACTTGGCATATTATGGATCCAAAGATAGAGAAATATATCTATAACCATAGATATTTACAACCTCAAATATTGTTTTATTTTTAGGTATGTTATGAACAAAAACCTCCTCCGGTTTCCAAATACTTTCCTATTTGTTCATAATCCAAGATTGAAGTTCGTTACTAAAAACGCGGTAGAAAATTGCAAAAGCGCGAGCGTGCTCACTATAGAAGGGCAACGAAAGTTTGGAGAATGGTTTGGAGGCCTTTCGAATCGTACACGGGCTGAAAGTGGTATAATTGGAAACCTTGCGCATAATAAAATCATCAGCCGATTGCAAACACCCGCTCCAAACCCCGAGAAAATTGACTTAAGTCGAAGCTATCTCCACAAGTGCAACAACTCTCTTGTAGAAACTGTATTTTGGGAATTTCTCTCCAAATCATAACACTTGTGCATAAAATTAATAGGGTTTTTATTCTTTGGTCTGTGTGTGAAAACCTCTTTCACTTTTGTAAAATACATCTTCATTACTTTATAAACGGATTTTAGTAGAATTTATCCATGTGTTCGACAAATGACCTCCAACCCTAAAAATCATGCCAATCACCTCTGTTGATACCAATAATTCCATCCCTACTATGGTGGTCTTATGCCTATTGAAATTGGTGGCAAAAATCTTTGGACAAATTAGCATGGTATCCCACGTCTTATATCTTCTCGAGAGAAAACCCTAAGCGACCCACATCTCCAAATGACTTCTTGATGAATGATGAGGTATTGATCTCTGCATATGAGTTGGCTCATATGCAGCAGGTATTCCCTCCTTTGTTATACTTTTTTTCTTTTCTTGGCCATGGTGTTGGTTTTCTTAACAAAAACCTAGTTTGATAGGAGGGAAGGATAAGTAGGATTGGGAAACAAGGGGAAAAAACCAACAGTTGTGGGAGGAAATGAAGGGTAAGGAGAGTGAGATAATTAGTAGGAAAATTTTTGGAGATGGATATGAACGTTAGGGACACATGGGAAGTGAAATTGTGATAAATGGATGAGGGAAAAGGGGGGAAATCCAAAAACACGTTCTAACCCGGAAATTGGCAACGTGTAGGCTGGGATTTTGAGGAAAATGATGGAAATTAAAAGAGATGAATATGGGAAATGGTTGGGGAGGTGTATGAAGTGTATAAAAAGGTGTTGGGCGGGGAAACTAGCGGTTTCTCAACAGGCTAAAAACAAACATAAAAAAGAAAACCCAAAAATGTAGTAAAAACCCTAGGAGAGGGATTCCACCCTGTTTGTTGAAGGAAATGATTGTATGAGAGTTGATGAGAGGCTATAATTAATTTCGAGAGTTTCTTGAACATGTGAATTTTGAACCTTTTTTTTTTTCTCCTTTAGCCTCCAAAAACAAAAAAAAACACGTGCTTAGGAAGAAACACATAGTTCTAGCTAGTTATGAGAACGATAAACGGAAAGATGAAGGCTGCGAAAGACAGAGATGAAATTGCTAATTGGATAGAAGATCTAGGAAGATGGAATGATATGTATTTATGCTTTGGATGGTATTATTATAGCTCAAATTATATTTTGCTGGTCATGGAGTGACATCACATGTCCTTTTGAAAAATGAAATGATAGGATAGTCTTGTCTGACTTTATTTATGTCATATTAGGCAAGGTTACATCACCATGAGAGGTAAATGTACCTAAATTTTCCCTAATTAGTAACTCTCTAGTGGTGACTAAGGTGATGACCCCTACATGACTTATGATGACCTAGCCTAATGATGACACCAAATACACATATGTGAAACCATGATTTGGAACTTTGATACATTTGCGGTATGCATGGTTATCAATTTGATGACCAAGACACTCTTTGATTCTATCACAAGGAGTGATGACACAGCATGACCATGATGGAATTTTATGACCTTGAAATGGAGGGAGCAGTAATAATGCTAGACACTTACCAATGATCAAATTTTATTTGAAACTATAACAATTTGACGTAGGATTGTATCCGCTGAGAGTGAAAAAGTACATTTAAACACTCGTGACTCATAGACATTAACATTGGCTCCATCTAGGGATAGAAGCTCCTTTAGGAGGTGCCAAGAACATTGTAGACTAGGCCTCATCCATTGGGCAATGGAGTCAAAATAATAATAAACAATTAACATTGAAAATGACTGACTCACAAAAAAATGACTTGACTTAAGCTCAACAACTTGACTACTAACTTAACTTCAAATCCAGATGATAACCACCCAAATACTAAAGATATATATACAATCACGTGAAATGATCCCTCTAGTGTAAGAAATCCAAAAAATGGCTACTTACTTGAATCATGTTCACACTGTGACGGGAAGAAAAAACAAAATACGGAGCAACTCAAGTGTCCATTGAAGATGTGCCCATGATCAAATAAAAAGAAAATACATATTCTTTTTGATTGTATAAAATCGGTAAAAGGATCCTTAATAATTTGAAATGTTACCCGGTATTAAACTCGATGAAAGTAAGAACAACCTTCATTTTCCAATGCAATTTTTTTACATCAAAGGTAAAAGAAATTATGTGCATCAAGTTCTCATTTACATAAGGATAAAAGGAAGTTGAATGCTTGAAAATATACATTTGAGGTAGTCATATTATCGATAGTAAAAATATTGCACATCCATGGGATTGAGGTTAAACTTCTCTTCTTCAACGGACTCTCATTTCTTGTAACTCTGGTAAATTTATCAACATAAATAGTTTCACTACCTAAAGCTTTTATGCATGCAATTTTAGAATATAGCACTGGAGTTTCTTCATGAAAAAGTTGAAAATGAATGAAATGAAGAACATTTTTAATGACTATCCTCGTCCTTTCTTGGTAATTTGAAAAATGATTAATATGTTCTCATCAATCTCAAGAGAAAAAATGTTTTGTACATTATTATTGAACTGAAGAAAATGGAATATGATTATCATCTAACAAAATCTGCTCAATTTCTTTTCTGATCAAAGGATAAACATCTTGCTAGTGGAATTCTCATAACCTTCAGCAAACCTCTCATATTTGTTTAGATAACTCAAACCAAAGCCTCTTAAATCTCATCATTCATTAGATCTTCATCATGAATATCAATCCCTATGAGCGAAAGCAGTTAAACTTTCCCACGAAATTTCTCTCGGCCAATAAATAAGGGTAATGCTTCTTATAATTGTCCTAAAATTCGATATGAAAATATTCAAGTGAATATCCACTGTGACGAAATACACCTCATACCGTAACCTGGAATTATCCTCTAAGGTTACCATGAAAATATTCATCAAAGAATCCTCGGAAAGCTGCAAACCTAACTTTATGTATATGCATGTAAAATTTGATCGAATGTATAACAACATTGTCCACATGTTTTTCGATTACGAATCTCGCCCTTTGTTTGCCAATATATGCGAAATTCGATATAAAGAAAAACTTGGAATGTGAGCACGATTCATAGGATCCTTCGCTTCTATCAATTGAATACATATTAAGAACAATAGATGAACTAAAGAAAATGTGGCTATTAGGATTCTTCTACCATTGGAATTACCCAGTAAAGCCACGATTTTTGGATCCTACTTCCGGTGGAGTATTTGAATCGAGTTGGAGTTGTCGGGTGAAATATTTCAGCCCTTCGTGTGTGTACGAGATATTTTTCCATATCGAAAAATCAGATCTAAACTTTGATTACCTTTCATGAGGAATATGAAAGCTGTTTCTTCCATGGCAACGGTCCCAAAAATGTTATCCTCCACGGTGTCCCAAGGATGAGAAAGGAGAAGAAAGAAGGAGGTAAGCACAATATGCATTTGGTAGCTAGATATACCAAATCGAGAGGAGCTTTCTCAGCAATCTCATCAATGAAGTGATTGGAGAGAAAAATGAATCTTGAGCTAGATATTGACTCACTAGGGTTTGATTTTTAGGGTTTTCTTGATGAGCTCAAAGAGTCTAGGAACTGGTGAGGTTTCAAATGACGATCGGTTGTAGGGATAAGATGGGGAAGTTAAGGTATGATCAGTGGCCGCTATTTTGTTGTTGCTGTGTGTGGATGAACATGAGGGTAAAAATGACACTAGACTATAGTTCTTCTCAGAAAGGCAGCTAGTGAAAATGTGTGTGAGCAAAATATGATGTAGCCAGAATCATGGGCTCTGTCATGAGATGCTAATGGTAAAAGGAAAAAATATTAATATGATGATGAAATGAGAAGCCATGCACCACTGGCGTACACAGTCTAGGACAATATAGCATAACTTATTATGTATATTCTGCCATCATAGTGTGTTCGCTCAAACCTTTATTAATTGATTATGTGAGTTGGGCTTGGGGTTGTGTGGTCAGACATGACAACATATATGGGTGTGAATCATATTACTAGACACACATCAAAATCTAACCAGCCTAAACTAGGGTCAAAACCAATCCTGTTTATGGCAAGTTGGATTGACTTCACTTCTGTGTGATTACCATGACTGTGCTTTGAGGTTAATCTCAGTCACTAACAATTGTTCTATGACAACCCTTGGGGATGGACTGCGTGGATCAGTTTTTGATAAATGAGCTGTGAAGAACTTGTTTCCTAGGTGACAAATACACAGCTGACTATGAGCAACAACCACATAATGTTTAATCTAAATGATGGCTTATAAAATTATTAGGGTCTGTGTGCTAAAGCATCAAACTTAAAACATACTACATGCTTTCAAATTATTCTCTAGTTTAACAAATAGTAGGGTCAAATGTGAAAACATAAATTTTCACTATTTTTGTTCTTGACTGTGACCTTCTTCCATAACTATCCATGATTTAATAGCTATATATCCACACACTATCAGAATTTACCTCATTTGGATGCTGCGAGAAGAAGCCTTGATGTGGCCATGTTGTGTGTGCAATAGGGTCAAATTCTGAGTTTTAAAAATAGGGCTCAAAGACCAGGACATACCCATCTCTAACCATAAATATGTTTACAAGCCTGAGAGAGGTTTTGTTTTAGGTATGTTAATGAACAAAATCCACCTTCAATTTTCCAAAATAATTTTCCATTTGTTCATAATCTAATTTTGAGGTTGGTCGCTACACTTCTTAGCATTTAGGCTTCTTGTCACATCAAAAACAAAGTTTGGATATTGGTTGGATGAACATGGAAGATTTGAGGCTGAAAGTGGTATGTTTGGAAATATTGTGTTCAGTACACAATAGGTCATCAACCTTTGGAGAACACTTTAAACAAACCCCTAAAAAGCTGACTTGAAGGTGGTTTATTAAAAATGAAACAGCTCTCTTCTGCTTCTGCACAGAATTTTTCTGTGCCTTCTATGCTTAAAATGAAAGATTTTCCGTTCCTTGGTCTATTATTGACAATACCTCTCTTTCTTCCATTCATCTTCATTCCTTGAAACTATTTTGAAGTAAATTCATCACTATGTCAAAACTGGCCTCCAACCTAAATCTTTAATCACCTCTCTTGTTTTAAGTTGTCTGTGTGTTGTGTATCTCTTTGTTGGTGGAAAAATACAATGCTATTTAGTCCAATGCTCATATGATTAGCTTCATTTCTTTATCAATCTGAATGGGTACATAAGTGCCTCTAAATATGGATATAGAATGATTTGGTCTCTCTATTACTTGTAGGTTGGTGACAGTTCAATACTCTTTAAAGTTGTTATTTTATATATTATTTTAATTTATATAAACAAAAAAAATCATCTCTAAGCAGAGTTCAGCTTATTAACACATGAAGTTGTAAGTTATGCAGTTCAATTAAAGACCTCTTCAAATCCCAAATCACTTACTTATCATCACAATCATTAAATGAAAACAAGATGACAATTTTAAATCAATAATAACTAAGTCTTTACAAGGTTAATTAGTTGTTACAAGTTGGGCTGCATTTAATATGTATTAGTGAATTGACCAACAATTTTGACATGGAAATGATGACAAGTCATTTAAAGACAATCAATTTGGATATTTCCAAATTACACCACCAGTGTTGAATTCTATTAATGATTTTGGTTCAACTTGTTGAAGTTATTGATATATCTCTCAGTATTCTGGTGCAGATAACTTGCAGGAGGACGCAATCTATGGTGATTTATCATACGTTACAAGAACACATTAGATGCTGGATGAAAAGTGATGGTACTTACTTATTGTTGGCGGATCTGTATTAGTTGAAAACCAATTATATTAAGTTTGGTTGTCACGCAGCGCCTCATGTAGTGTAGCCTTCAATGTTTTCTTCCTAGTATTTATCATCAAATTCATAACAAGAAGAGGCTATTTGGGACATAAAATCTATTAAACACGTGAGATTGGATATTGTTTTCTGAAAAATATCAAATATGTTCATTAATTGCTTAGGTTATGAATGCAGGCAGGTGTCGCATTGTGACCACTATGACTTTGATGGGGCGATGAATATTTCAACATCTGCACATGGAATGAACCTCAATTATGATTTAGCCAACCTATATTTGGCGTATTGACGAAGCCCATTCCTGAACAAACATATGGTTTTGAAAAATATTCATTTTATACAAAATTCTAGTCGTTAATGTAAAATAATGATGACATTATTAATGGACTAAAGGGATACAATGGATTTATGAAGGTTAAATGAAGATATTATGATCAATGATTTTTAAATTGAAGGTGATACAAACGTTGTATCTCTACAACCTGAACTTTTGCATTGCTCATTACTATTTTATCAGAACATACTTTTTGTATTACTGTTGCTTACGTGCAGCATATATTCATATTTGATATGGTATTCGAGTTGTGTGGCTTTATTACGCTTCTTACCTTCTATTTCATTTCTATAACCATCTCAATTTTAATTTGTTGATTTTAGTTTTTACCTGTCTTTAATTTTGTTTCATCTTGAATTTTCTTACTTCTTATTCTCATACCTCATTTTATCACCACAACTCAACAACATTTTACGAGTTTAACCAGACTTTCTTGTTGCAAATCTGCAATTTTCTTTGTTCTTGTTTTTTCTTTGAATTTTGCTCTATGGTTCCTCACCGCGCTGTTCGTTCCTGTGTTGTCGGCTGGGGCTTGTTGGTTATCTTTGTCACCTTTTCTCTTCGCGCAGTCGCCCATACTGTATAAAGTGAGCAAATTTTGTCAGGCTGGCTGTAGCTTATCCCTTCTCATTGTTCATACTGCTGGGCAGAAAAAGTGTTCCGGTCACGCCTGAGTTTCACGTATCCATCAAACATCAACCATCGTTTTACGCCTCTTGCTCTGTGTTGCTGCTCGGTCAATTCAGACGGGATCAAATCATACGCGTCATATGCGTTCCAGCTCGTCAGAATTTCACTGTCAGGCAATCCCGAATTTCATCTGTTGCTGTTTACCTTTTGTTTTAGTCGGTGAAAGATGGACTGTAATGCAGCATTCTCTTGTAGGTTATGCGTTTTGATGCTGATAGCCACATATGCTATGCCTCTTGCCAGCCAGTACTGGTGTGTGACCGTTGTTCAGTTGAACAGTGCTCTGGCTCAATTTTTAATTCGCCAGGTTTTCTGGGTCGATGGTGTGCGTGATTTCTTGATTGCTGGTTTGATAATTTTTCTGCCTCTTGAGTTGTTATGGCGGTATCCTCGAGCCTGATTGAAAGGTTGCTCAACAATCGCCTTCTCGTGGAAGGATCTGATTCCTGTGTTCTGTTATTCATTGTTCTCTGGTAACCATTGCTGTTTGTCTGCAAAATTTTGCTGACAAAAATTATCTTTTGAACTTCTCCAGCATCTCGCGGTTCTGCCTGTGGCATCTCAGTTCTCTTTTATTTTGCTGTCTTCTTGCATCTTTGTGTTTAAAAAAAACCATGGTGTTGCTGTTCTGGTCTGCCGTTCCTCCTGGAGTCTTCAGGCTGGCATCATGTTTGATGCCGGTTGCCATTCTCTACTAAGCGGGACATCAGCATTCTGTATTTATTATTAAATTCTAATTTCAGCTGCCATTACTGCTGAACGAAAACCAATTGTTTTGACCTGTATGGCGCTATCAAATCCTTTATCATGGATGATAATGGATTATGGGTGCAGGTAGGTAATGAAATGAATCATTCCAGAAGATGAATAATTGTAACAGGAGGGCATTACCAAACGGCATTCTTTAAATATTCTTCCTTTCATCTTACGATAGATGGTAGAGCTGGTTTTATCACAACTATCGTTCGTCTGAATGGGCTTACTAGTTGGTTTCGAAAAGTTAAAGTTCAAAAGGATTGGGATGCAGATAAAATGGGTTTAGACTTGATTATGCGGAAGATGTTTGAGGTTTAGAAATGAAGGACAGCAGAAGTTCAAAGTGTCGATATGACTAGGTTGTGGTATGATTCTGATTTAGGTGAAGCAGATAAAGTATTAGTATGGTATAATGGTTCCGTTATGCGTTGTGAAGATTTGCTGGTGTAGTGTCAACTAGTTGACGTATGAGTCATTATTTGGTGAAATCCTATGAAGAACAATGACAAATGAACAATCCTTTGCTGTTGCACATAATCCCTTTGTGAGTTGGCTTTGTGGTTGATATGATATTCGCCGGTCCATACAAGACCTGTTCTTATTGATTCTAGATGCAACAAATCGTTTACCGTCTGCAGACCTTGCTGATGCAGCACAATTCACTTGTTTGGACATGTTGACTTAAAACAGTTGGTTTGAGATGACATTTATGCAGGCGATAAAGCTATTTATCATCATTTCCTATGATGTTGTTGTGTAGTCGACGTTCAACACCCTTGTCATTTCAAGACATGAACAATTTAACAAAATTTTAATGGTGGTGACAACTTCTAAAACATATTAACGATTTGAATCATTATTATTGATGCCAAGGTAACTTATTTGTAGTCACCTTATTATTTGGTATTGCTGGTACTTGGCGTGGTCATTGATTACTTATTACCGCTCTCATTTCATCATTCGATTCAATTGCGATCTTATATTTTTAGACCTCGTGGTCATTATCATCTGACCAATTTGCAGTATTATTTAGAATTATTGACATTATATTTCTGTGTTGCTGGGGCTGATGGTGTAGATATGTTGTATCTTTATGCAATTCTAAACTGGAGAACGTCTTGAGCTTATCCTCAAATTCTTGTTATTGCTGTTTGGTGATGAGTTACTAGATTTTATGGGCTCCACAGCCGTGCTATGGTGCAGTAAAATCATATTATTATTACAGTTTTGCTGGTGGTAATATATTATATTGAATGATGATGCCTTGGTATTACTATTTGCTGGTATCTTATGCGTGATGCTACAAAGAAGTGGTATTGTAACGATTTTTGTTCAAGTTTTATTAAACCTAATTCGTTCTCGTCGATACCTTTCGATGTACTTTACTTCTTATGGTGGATGTGGATAACAAAAATCTGAGCCCATTTCAATGGCTCTAAGTCTTTTAGGTCACCATTAGCACTACGATCTTCCATTAGTTGTTTCTTTCCTGTTGTGTATCTAGCGCTACCTGCTGCTGAATATTTAGCGAAAATTTATAGCTGTAATAACTTCATCTGCAGGTTTGAATCACCGTTACCAGCTTTAGGCAATACCTTTAGGTTTATCACTTGTCGTTTATGTATGAGAATTTCATCATCGCGTGATATACAATGTATCACCTTGATATGACAAATTACTATCGCCCAACAAGTGTTGGCATTTTATTTGGTTGTTTTCTTTCCTTTTGGCTGGAGGATGAAGTCATATATTTGAGATAGTGCTTCCAATCAAACACCATTAGTTCGATATTTGGTGGCGTTTGCAGGAAGAATCAACAACAAGTTATTTCACCTGATTACGATTCTGAAAAGGTTTTACCTAGTTTCTTTTCGTTTATCATTGTAACGATAAGTCCTGTAATAATAGTAACCATATGTTAACTCTACCATTAGTTATTAGGTTTATTCTTCAGTACCTAATGGAAGAGTGATCAGTATGAATAAATACTTCACTGAAGCTTCATTTTATGTATTGTGAGATTTGTTCACATCTGTGTATAATTGCAAGCATTGCCATTACTTTCGATTCTTGTGTATTTAGGTTCTCAGATTGATTATTTGATGAAATAGTAACAACAAGATTATTCCTTTTTATTATAACTAGCTTCTATTACTTACAGGATAACTAAGTGATGAAGAATTTAGTTCAAGTATATACTTTGGAGACTAAAATTGTGAATAATTTCTCTTTAATTTTCAAAGGTTGTTTAATAAATTATCATTAGATGAAGGTATACTGAAGAAACTTAACAAGTAAACTATACTAAAAGTCTTTAACAATCTCTTGTACTTGCTCGCCAATCTTCTCCCCTTATTTTTTAGTTTTAATTACATTAGGTCCATGTGTTGGATTTTGATTCAGCTCTACTTTAGTTCTATAAACATGGCAATTATTACCCCTTCATTTAACATCTTTAACATTTTCATTACTTGGAGGACGTAATTAATACATACATGTACAGAACTTTCTCAGTTTTATGGGCGATGAAAAAGTTTTTATCTGAAATTCATCCATATACTTTAACACAATCATGAACTAAATCAGCAAAAATGTCAATACTTCTCTGAAATGGTGGAGCATGTACATGATAGAAGATGCAAAACACATGCTTATGTGCTGGGAGTGAGGCAAGGTTGTTTTATCCTAATTCTCAAGGAGCTATTGGTCTGGTCAACCTTGTGGAGACATCAGAGGAAACTGATGATTTATACATTGACAGCTGTTAAAGACTTGGGTAGTAAATGTGTGGAAAATAATCCTTGGGTTGCTTTAGTGAAGCTCTCTAATGTGTAGGTTCTCACTACCATTTCTGTTTAGGCACTGTCACTAATGGAGATACCACTAGCTTTGAATGGGGTAAATGAAATTGACCTTCGGTAACTTTTGCAATTCATCTCTTACAAATTTCTGAAGCATAGGGTTCATCCTTATTTACGCATTCCTCTTGGTCTTATAATCATTAGTGTCTATGTAAATGTGGTGAGTGCAAACTTAAGGTAATTCACATATCGGTATATTCCCAAGAAAATTCCTTTTATTCATATGTCAGTAATTCAATCAACTTTAATTCTGAGATGGGTCTAGGAGTGTTCCAATGTTTAATGTTTTTTCTGGAAGTGATCTCTATAGTTTTACTTTTGTGTGTTTTTCATGGAATGAATAGGAAAATGTCTTCAAACAATTTTTGTAGAGAATGGATGAATCCTGAAGTTTCACGAAAACATTTTGCTTTAGTAGTTGATACACGGCACTATATTGTTCATTTCTCAATTCCTACGAAATATCGAGGTTGAGAAATAAATAATTCCACCAAATCTTCATTGTTATCTTCTTGAAAATCATAGATTTGGTTAATGCTCAAAACATAATGAACTTCTTCTTTGTCATTATATCTTCATCAAGCCATAGGTTATGAGCTATTGCTAGAGATTTTGCTGATGGGTATGGGGTAAGTTGTTTTCTTTTCTTGTCCCTCTAGAAATGGTCATGTTTTTGATCTACACCCAATAAATGTATCAGCCGGTTGCCAACCATGGCCTGCCAAGTATGATAGGATGTCCTCCTAAATTGGACTTTGACTGGAGTACTAGAAATATACTAGATACTCCCAAGAGTGTTTATTGAGACAATTATGTCTTCCAATATCCCTTCGGGAATAACTTTGGATCTATCATCTAATTCAGGGATAATTGGTGTTAATTGTAAGTCTGTGAGCTGTAATGCTTTCATTGTTTCGATTAATCATAACATTAATGGCAACTCAAGATCTATCAAGGTATTTGGAATGGAAATGTTGTTAATGATTGGTAACTCTAGGGATACGGTCAACATACTTTCTCCATTGAAATAACATTGTGTCTGAATGACCTAAATTTCCAATGACATGAATAGTTTGTGAATCAAATCTTTTTCTTTGCAGGCTTTTTAACACATAGTGTTATCAGCTTTGGTGCAAATTGGAATGTCTTTTATTGCACGAGTAATGGAATTTTCTGTAGACATTCCTTAATTCTAGCCACAGGAACATCAAATTGAAGCAAGGCATTGGTAATTTTGCTTGGATTAATCTCTCGGGAAAAGGGGAGAATTGGATGCATGGTTTTGAATTTGTTTTTGTTTTTTTTATTTCATCATCTTGTTTTCTTGAGAGTTCATCATTCTTGTTTTCTTTTTAACTTTCATGATTCTTTGGAGGTTGTTTGGAGAGTTTGATCGGACCTAAGCTCAATTTTTTGCAGAGGTAGGAATTGGGTAAGATGTTCCCTCATATACACTATATGTTGGTCTGTCTACTCTGTTATTTGGAGTTAGCTACGGTTAGGCGGTATTTGAGTAGGTCTAGGAGGTTAGAAGGTAGTTGTAATGGTGGTGAATTTATTGGTGGAGGAGCAATTATTTTATGTTGAGGGTTTTGTGGTTGATAAACAACGGCTGTTGTGGGTATTGTTGTTGAGGGGTATTGTTGTTGTTTTTGTTGAGGATATGAATATCCTCTCTATCATGTTGTGGATAAGATTATTGCTGCTGATTAGACCAATTTTTCCAAGGCATAGGAATGTTCCAAGAATTTTGAATAAGCAGCATTTGATAATGTGCGGGAAATTGTAAATTTGGAGTTTGAAACATACCTGGAGGTCTCATTTTCCATGGTCTTTAGCTCCCATGAGATATAGGTTCTCCATTTAACATTTCTTCCAAATTGTAATTCTACAAAATATGCATCTTAGAACAATTAAAATATCATGATTTTACGTATAAAATGCACAAACCTGAACACTTTCTATAAAAGACAATCCTTTAAAGCATGTTTTTTTCTTCATTTTAAGGACGAACACAGCCCTCAATTGGTCTTCTTCTTCTTGTCTCTTATTTTTTTTTATCATATCTATTTGATTTCCCAAGGTGATTAATAGGTTTGTTCGAAGTCTTCAAATAGTTTGCCTATTTCCAACTCTTGTAACACTTGATGTGGCGGATTTAGTGGCTTTAGATGTCATAATTCTTTTCCTACTTCTTTTATTTACTTCAGAATAATTTCACACAAGTTTTCAATCTCATCAAAGGTAAATTAGGATATTGCCTTTTACCCATTAGGTTAGGTCATCTAAATATTCTTCTCGGATGCCTTTTAGGAATATTGTGAATAATGTCAATAGACATGGTTCTATGCTTTGATTTTTTTTCTTGATTATATAAAAATATTTCCAAGTATTCTTAAGGTTTCATCTTCTTTTGATTCATTCTAAAAATGTCATCTTTGGAATCTTTTGATCAACGGTAAGGTTGATACTTTTCAGAATCTGTTGCCTCATGCTATTCCAGTCAATCACTACATGTTCACCTAATCCCTCGACACCTAGATCTTTGATGCTTTTAATGTGGCGGGGAAAAGAATCTAATTCTGTGTGTGCATCATCTGTATACCCATGGGTTTGACATACTATGCTCAAATTCAAACAAAAATGAATCGGGGTCTTGAGATGCCATGCCATAAAAATTTGGTAATACAAATGGGGGTATATTCTTCATTTTAATTTCTTCATCATTGTTTTCTTATTCAATGGGAAATTTAAATGTTGACTCCTCTTCCTCTCTTGGGTTTCAATTTTGATCATTTCTTTTTTTTTTTTTTTTTGTTCAAGTTCTCTTTTTCTTCTCCTTTCTTCCTTGTTGTCTCTCATATTCTCTCATTTGTCCTGCAGTCTAGGTCCTCTTGTTGATTCTCCCCTCCTTCCTCGACCATTTTGGTATATTGTTCTTCTAATTTCTCTTCCTCTTGAGGCTTTTCGGGATATTTGTTCAAAGAAGAGGTTGTTTGGGTTCTTTTACCACTCTCTCTTACTAGAAGATTCGGGTATATGTTTTTCTCTTTGCTTCATAAGCTAAAAGGACTTGTCTTTCAATAGGTAAGTCTCTAGCCTGATTTTTTTCCCTCAGGGTCACTTCTACGTTGGTGCAGGTTGGTGTTATGAAAATTCAACCTTCTCTAAATTTTTGCTCCCAATGGTGGGTTATTTTTTGGATGGGGGTTTTTAGAAATCTACCTTTTTCATCCCTAAGTCTAGACACTCTATAAGGAATCATGGCTTAATAAAATGAATAATTGAAACTAAATCTTTTTTTTGTTTTTTCTAATTTGTTTCTTTTTTTCTTTTAAAGAAAAATCAACTTCTAATTTTTATAAAACTGCTTGATACTGCAAATGTTTAGTCCAATCTACTAATGTAGATTAGGCTTCAATTTCTTATCAATCTGATAATTACACTTAGAGGTACTTTTCTAAAATATATAGATCTAGAATGATTTGGTCTCTTAAATGAGGTTTTAGTGTAATAGGATTCAATACTCTTTTACGAAGGTTTTTCTTTGTCTCTGAGAAAGCTTGAACACCTTCTTAAACAAAACAAATCTAATCTCTTAAACGAGTTCTTATTGTTTGTCTAAGATTCTCTAGTTCTTTACAAGGACTCGTTGCTTGAACCTCTTCCAACTCTTAAATCAACACACTTATCAATCTGAAAATCATTCAAAACAGAAAACAAGGTAAAAATAATCTTGAAATCAACCAATAGCTAAGTCCCTTTACAAGGTTGAGTCATTTAGACTACAAGTTGAGCTACTACGATTAAAACCATGTTCATTAAGTAGAATTGATAAACTTAAGTTTTGAAACATGAAATAATAAACACAATTCTCAATTTGAAAATTCATATCAATTGAATATTTTTTTACAAATACCTTTTACAAAAGACAACAGAAAAGCTTCTATTGACAATTTGATTCATAAACTTTCGGCACGAGGGGATTAAATGGAAATGTCTATCAAATCTAATTACACAATTGTAAATGAAAAACACAAGAAAGTGTACACATTTCTGTAGTGGGGGCCCTCCACACGTTGCAGCACACCTTAAGATAACTCGGATATGAATAAAATTAGTGACTATAACAACATAGACAATGAATCTTTGTATTAAAGTCGAAAGCCAATTACATAAATCAAGTTTTTGAGTTTGTCACATAATATCTCATGTAGTGTAGCCTTCAATTTTTTTTCTTCTAACTATTTATCATCAAATTACATAACAAGAAGAGGCTATTTGTGTTCCTCAAAATCCTAACTAACTTCCCAAAGGATTCAAATTAGTTCGAGATCCCTTTTCTGAAGCCAAAATATCAAATCTATTCATTAATTTCTTGGGATTTCCTGCTTGAAATAGCTAAAAGTGGACCAACATTGACCAGCCACCTATGGACTTGGTCTTGGAGGTGTATAGATATTTCACCATCCTTGTACATTCGGGAATAGACCCTCAATCCTCGATTTGGCCAACCTGTCATGAAACATGTCAAAACATGAAGCCATTACGGAAGTTACGAAAACCTATAATTTTACGAAAAATCCTAATTTTAACACAAAAATTCCTAAAATAAATTCCAATGTAAAAATAATAATAATGGCATTACATTAATCGGTTTCAAAGGAATATGAGGGATTTATGAAGGTTAAATGAGAAAATATGATGGATAAAATGAAGTTTTTAGGTGAAAGGATGAGCCATGAAATGGTACCAACACCAACTTAGCATGGCATCCCACCTCACGTATCTTCTCACAAACCCTAGGCAACCGCTTAAATGAATTCTTGATGAATGATGAGGCATTGATATCCTTCATATGAGTTGGCTCATATACGGATATATTCCCTCCTTTTTTATAATTTTTCTTTATCTTGGCCATGGTATTGGTTTTCTTAACAAAACCTAGTTTGATAGGAGGGAAGGGTAGGTAGGATTGGGAAACGGGGGAAAATAGAAGCAAGTTGTGGAGGAGGAAAATGAAGGGTAAGGACGATTGAGATAATTAGTAGGAAAATTTTGGGAGATGGATATGAGTGTTAGGGACACATGGGAAGTGAAATTTCTCTAAATTGATGAGGACAATGGGGGAAAATCCAAAACATAGTCCTAACCCGAAATTGGCGAGAAACACAACGTGGGCTAGCTTTTTTTGAGGAAAATGATAGGAAATGAAAGAGATGAATATGGGAAATTGTTTGGGGAGGTGTAGGAAGTGTATAAAAAGGTGTTAGGGGTGGGGAAACCACGGGTGTTTCTCAATGAGCTGAAGAAAACACTAGGGAAACCCAAAAACGTAGCGAAAAACCCTATGAGAGGGATTTCACCATTTTGCTAAAGGAAATAGTATTTGTATGAGAGATGATGAGAGGCTACACTTACTTTGAGAGTGTCTTGAACCTGTATAATGTTTTTGAACCTTTTTTTTTTTTTTTTTTTTTGTTGCTCCTTCGGCCTCAAAAATAAAAATGCATCGTGTTTAATGAAACATAGCGTGCTAGCTAGTTAGGGCTTGATGATGGAAAGATGAAGGCTGCGAAGGCCGAGATGAGGCTCAATGGTTGATGAGAGATATAGGAATATGGAATGATGTGTATCTATTATTTTTATGGTCTTCTTATAGGTCAAAAGTCGATTTTCTTTGGTCATGGAGTGACATCACATATCTTTTTTGAAAAATGAAATGATAGGATAGTGTCTGGCAGCTTTATCACTTTATTAGGCGAGGTTACATCACCATGAAGGGAAAATGTGCCTTTGGGATATTTTTAAATACTTTTCCCTAATTACTAACTCCCCATGATGGTGACTAAGGTGATGGCATGAATCCTACGCTGACTTCGATGACACGACCTAATGATGACACCAAATGCATATGTGAAACTATGATTTTGGAACTTTGAACCTTTGTATTGTATGCATGATTATAATTTGATGACCAAGACACTCTTTTATTCCCTATCACAAGGAGTGATGACATGACCATGATGGATTTTTATGACCTTGAAATGGAGAAGCGATAATAATACCTAGACATTGACCGATGATCAAATTTTATTTGAAACTATAACAATTTGACCCTGGGGACCTATCAATACAGAGCATTGAAAAGTACATTTGATCACTAGTGACTCATAGACACTAACACTAACTTTTGTCGAGATTTGGCCTTTGAACGCTCAAGTAGAATGAACGGAGAAGTTATATTTTACGAGAAGAGGTCTAGAACTAAAAGAAAAGGGTGGCATGACCATTGGTAGATTGTGTTAAATGGACAACTTTGAGGCAAAAGCTAAATGAATTTGCATTAGAGAAGGAGAGAAAACATTTCCCATCAATCGAGTAAAAGAGTTTGGGGACCAAAATCCTCCCAAAATGGGGAGGTGTGATATAGATTGGATCATTATATTAATTCTACTCATCCATATTGATGCATTTGGAGTGGAAAAAGTGGAGGAATAATCTCATGGGACCATTTTTACCCGGCGCGACCTAGCTTGGAAAAAAAGAGTACGAAACCTTTCGGGATCTTTTTGAGGCATCAGCAGAAATTTTTTTTGGGGTAAAATTTTCATAAAGCAACACATTTCCATGTTATTCTACACACGGAGAGACTTTCTAACAATGTAAGAAATGCATCAATGTCAGAGATGCACAGCATATGCAAAAGTTATGCCACTCAAAAAGTTGACCTTCCTGTTTTCATACCTATAGTTTGAGAGGGATGTCATGTCCATTATTTTTGGAAAAGGGGCTATCCACATGTTTTTGATGTAAAAGACTCTAGAGGAGTCTATTTTGTAGCCAACTCTAATTAAGATTTGGTGTAGTCAAAATTAACCACTAGTAGGCTATCGGGTTGTGTTACTCTTAGAGCCACTAATAGGAAGAGGCATTCCATTTTTTCGATATCATTTTGTTCAATGGCGATCAAGATAGACATGAGAGATAAAAAGCAGTGTTAGCACTCCCTCCAATTTCCAAAGTGAAAGGAGGCTTGAAGAAGGTAACCTCGGACCAACTTTGGACTTGGTAGCTAGCCTACCCAATTGGGGGGGGGGGGGGCTCTCTAACCCTCGTCGTGGTGTCACTTAGAGAGAAATAGATATTGGAGGCTTGAATAATATCTGTTAGGGTTTGAATTTTAGGTATATTTTGGATGAAGATCACCGATCTAGGAACTAGGCAGGAGATGCAGAAAATCAATTCTGAGAGATGAAAATGAGACAAAGTGGGTATTTTTTATTGACATATTTAGGTTTTAAATATGGTATAGGGTTGAAAATAAAGGATCAGAATGAACATATAACTATGAATTAATTCATCGGAATAAATGAAACACAAACATGAAGATCTCATGAAAACAAAGCACATAAAACTTATGTATTATTTGGCAAAACTAGTGAGATGATCACATGAAAGCATACATATGGTTGTAAGGAAAACAAACATTAAAATTGATGATTAAAATGAGAAAGAACACGTAATCAGAATACCATAAAAATCTCAACATGAATTACGCAAATGTCATTGATATCATTATAAAAGGTGTACACAAGCTCCACACTATGATTATCAAGTATCCAACCTTCACAAATAAGTTGAATTTGAGTACATATAGAAAAATAGACATCATGCCACCTCTATGGGTCTAAAATTGATCCAAAACAACTATTTAATGCGGTAATGACTCATAACCTAATTTCTAGGGGAGTTAGCTTAACTTCCCCTTTTTTAGCTAACAAGTTTTAGTCTTTGTCTCCGATCATTAAATACAAGATTCTATAACAAATATGACCTTGAATGTGATGCATTAAATATCAAAACGGATCATGAAACAAGCTGATACATAGACCAATTTCGAGCTTTGACCTCCACGTGTCCATAAATGTCCTAAAACCCGGAGGTAGGTATGCTCTCTCGAAATGCAACGTGCTAATGTAAGCGTAGCGAGAATTTGGAGGATGGTTTAGTTAATTTGGTGCCTTTCTAAGCTAAGCTGAATATTGTGTATTGGTAGCTATGGATTTCCTCTATACCATTGAAGATTGAAACAATAAAAACACTTCTCCCAAAACTGCCAAAACTAAAATTTCCCACAACTACTCCAGTGTATGTACCTCCAAACGATTGGCATAAGTATAAGGCACATGGTATTTGACTTCCTTGTCTGCAAATTTATGAGATGACAAGAAAAAAAAGTGGATTTTGAGATGTAAAAGTCAAAGACTTTGCGCATGTATGAAGTCCAGGAGTCCAAAGTGCAAAGTGCTGGAGTGCTGGAGTGCTAGAAGTCCGGAGTGCTAGCCCTCCAAACAGAAGGATGCAAACAGAGGTCCTCCGAATGGCTCCAAACGCAGTCGAATGGAAATAGAGGGAGGGAGGGAGGGAGGGAGGGAGTCCTCAAATCGAATTGAATGGAAATCCTCAAATCCTCAAATCCTCTATCCTCTACACAGAGTCCTCTACCAAAATCCTCTGAGTCCCTCCAATCCTCTGCTTCTACCCTCTACGAATCTACGAAGGGGAAACGTACTTGTTCCATTTTACAAAATACCGTGTACCA
>MU968412.1:193817-223741 GCA_034641835.2 Pinus albicaulis
AGGTTATGATAGTTGAAATCTAAGTGAGAAAGGATAGCAACCTATCGCCTATGTATGCCATATTTTAGTGTGCCGATTGAATAGATCCATTGATACTTTTAATCGCCCGGATCATAATTGAAACCCCTTCAATAAATACTATAAAAAATCATTTTGAATTTTACTATGAGCAAGTGCAAGTGAATAATCCCCCTATGTTGTCGATGTAAAATCATAGGGAAAACGAAGATGTAAAAAATGTTACCAAGCTATATCTGAAAAACCTCACCAACTTGTTTGTTGAAATATTACCTTTATAGTTTCCATCAAAAATTAATTTGATGAATCACGCCGAAAATGAACTACGAATAGGAGGTAGAGAATACCTAGAAGTAGGGGGATTGGGATATTAGTGAGGGTTGAAGAATATCAAAGGCGAGGAGAATGGTGGATTTGGGAGATTACATTTACAATATTAGGTCGAAGAGGGTAAGGAGTATAGATTCGTTGACATTCTTTCTAATTTTATCACATATGATCTAGCGGGGAGAAGGTTTGATGTTTTAGTATTCTTTTGTTATGTACTTTCCAAACTTCCTATCCCAAGAATTTGAAATAATTTTGAAACGTGAATGATTATAGGGTGGGTGAATGTATATTAATGTCAATCACTAAGTGTGGAAATAATTACCTTGTTATTGTGATGGGTTCCTTGAGAATTATGGTCAGTGTATCCCATTCGGTTGAAGTGAAGCCGTAGGTGTTGAGTATAGACTCAAGTTTTAGGATTGAGATGGAAAAATGGGAATTGTGATGGACCTTTGGAGACTCTCTAATGAAGTTTGTCCCATGTGAGTATCTTCTTACGGGATAGAAACAACATGAATAGGTGAATTTTTTCTAGTGATTACGGTTACATATTTTATCCTTTGAGGTCTATATGGGATGTTATAATTCATTAGGAATTTGTAACTAGCAAGAATAGCGTAGGCTTCTTTCATGTTAAATTTCCGGCTAATTTGTAGCCTCATATGAGCTTGTGATACCCCACCTACATTCTAATTTTTCTATTACTTAATTGTTCCCAAAAGCTTTCCCGGTTAAGGATTTTATAGCATAGGATCCATAATTATATTGTTATCCATCTTCTCCAAGTTTCAAGGGAATTTGATGGGAGCCAATATTAGGCGACGAGTTTACTCTAGGATTTCATGAGTTCCTTGAGATCATTAATATTTTATCAATTTTATTTTGGAAAATTGTTTCTAGTAGTCCTCCCCATAAGACAATCAATTACCCAACCTTGATTTGCCAAAAGGAATGATCACATATGATTTGATGGCTCTCCCCGTAATGCCATTCCAAATTTTATATCCATGGTTTGTTACCATCTATGTGCATGATGTTGCTATCTTCTATCTAGGTGGTAATCTTCCTTCTCCAACATTTACTCCATAGTTATTTTGGTCTTTAAATACATCGTTAGAAGGTTATGGATCAATGTATTTACACAACTCCTTGGGGTCTCCAAGCCCTAGTTTGCCTTTCCATTTTTGGGTAGCACGCTTGTCCCAAACAGTCAGGCCCATTTGTATTATTTTTTGGCTCCTTCCTAGAGGAAGGACCTTTGAAGATTGTGAATCCCTTTAAGAATAAACTTGGTAGTAGTAAGGATTATAAATAGATATTACCATGGATTGAAGAACACATTATAAATGAATGACTAATGACAAATATTAGAGAAAGTTCCATATTTTCAAATTTTTCATTTTATATAGGATATTTCCCCATGAGGCATGGTAAAAATTAGAAACTGAGTGATAGGAATATTTGGAAAAAAAGGATCACCTTTAGAAAGCTCAAAATATAGTGATATATGTTTGAGCGCAACATAATAGTGTTAAAAAAATAAGATTTGGTATTTGGATAGTGATGCTCATGATAGAGGTGTATGTGAAAGGATGAAATAATATATTTAAGAATATAGGCTTATTTAATAGTGGGATCTCCCACCAAGAGGGTGTCATTCAAAACATTTTATGAGAGGAGGTGAGGTCATCTCCATGAGGCTTTAATCTATTTGGATTTTTAGAGGCAATTTCACCTCTTATAGTTCTTCATAACCCTTGAACATTAAGAATAAAAGGAAGAATAAAGTGGATCCTTTGTTTTGGTTCTACAGAAGGAATTGAGGGATGGGAAGGGAAATTTTTGATGAGGATTAACATAAAAACTATGGATTTCAAGGCCATTATCCATTTGATCCATTTGACATCAAACCCAAATACTCTTAAGATGTAGTGCACTTCTAACTTCATTTTATAGAAGGCCTTAGAAAGATCCAATCTAGTAAACATACTTGGATTATTGGTGGACTTGGTAAGTGGATGAGGTCATGAGTGAGAATTATGTTTTCCATTATTTTATGGCCCTCCATATATGGATAGCTCAAGATAAGTTAGGAGTAGAATAAGGGTTTTAATTATGTCGATGATTAATTTTGAGATGATTTTGTAAATAACATTGCTAAGGGACATGGTTTTGAATTTGGATATACCAATTGATCTTTCTTCCTTTACAGAGTTAACCATTATTTCTCCAAGATCTTCCATAACATTCATGTTGATCATTTCTACCTCTTTTCTTATCTTCTTTTTTTAGTTTCTATTAACCTTTACGAGACGGGGGTTCTTAACTCCCATTGAGCATGATGAAGGAAGGTTGCATAAAATATTTGTTCCTTCCAAGCATGGAGATTTATGAACGCATTTTTCACCATCTATATTTTCTTGTGCGGGATGGTCTATATATTTACTACTCTTGCGAATTTTGATAGAGATTGCAGATCAAGTCATCTAACTCCATATTTTATCCTTCCTCCTCTTCAATAATAGTATCATTAACTAGGTCCATTTTTATATTTTGTTGAGAAAATTATTAATTAGCCTACATATTACTTTTAGTTTCCTTCTCTTTATTATTTCATCTTCCTCACTTGTGAAATTGTGGGGGGACAAATTTAAGGATCTTGCAAGAGATATCATTAAGAGATGGAATTCAGGGGGGGAAGATTTGTTCAAAGCTTCATATGCATCATTCGATATTGGGATAGGAAGGAGCATTCATTTTATTTTTCTCAATCTTCCTTTATTTAAAACATTCTACAAAGGCATCTTGGTCAATTTTTCGAGAGGGTTTGCGATAAATTTGATGGGAATTATTTTAAGAGTATGAGATTGTTAATTGCATTGCAAAAATAGAACATGATATGTTGATAGTCAATCAAGCTTGAATCAATCGTTATCTCAAAGGATAAGGAAAATTGAACTAAGAAATGGTTTTTAAATATTCATATGGACACGTATACAAGCATGTCAGTGTATCTCCCCTATTTTGTCACTTCTAATACCATGAAAAAATACCATATGTAATTTACTATTCCTTATAAAATTTATGGGTCCGAAAATTTGTGAGATGGTGAGTATACTTTGAGCCATATAGGTACCATTGAAAAATATTTATCCAGGAATTTATTTTTCCGAATAATTAAGGTATAATTTCGCAGAATTAAAATAATACGATTCCTTTTGCAAAACCATTTCCCTACCTTCAATATTGTTAAATATTATATTCAAAAATCACTAATCATATTTTAATATTTATATTACCTTTTGGCTACCAAAATTTCTTGATCCAACCATCTAAATCCCGCTTCATTGGCTAGATGGCCATCAACTTTCTAATGAGGGAATGGTCTTACTTGTACTGGATATATTTAACAAATTGAGTAGAGAATACTATGTATTTCGATGTGATTTATTTCTGTGGGATGCAAGATATACGATTCTAATTTAGGTTTGCATGTGTTCCCTCCTATGATCCTTCTATTTGTTTGCCTTTCCTACTACATGAGAACATTGCGGTGACAACTCGTGATTTACGTGATTAACTTTTTGTGGGGATTTTTTTAATCCCCCTCCTCTTACGTAACATAAAGGTAGGAGGGCATTGCCCCTTTCTCTTGTGATGGCTATGGTGTTTGCAAGAAATATTTTGAGTTAATTGCAAAACCTAACTTGTAGAGCGCTCCTTCTAGGAAATAATGATGATGATTTTTATTAAGTAAACTATTTTTTATTTTTCAATCTTTGATAAATGTAATTTATTTATTTGTTTAACTAGTTTATTTTTATAATTTTAAATTATAAATATTTTTTATAATTTTCTTTAGCTTTTATGGATTAACACATTGTGAAAATCATTGATGTTATAAATATTGTAAAATTGAGTTTAAATATATACACAAAAATACATAAACCAAAACAAAATGCTTTTCAATATCTTTTTTAGTATCATATAAATTAAAAATATTACAATTTATTAAACTTTATTTAATGTTTTAGTTTTCTTATAAAATATGTAAATATTTTGTTATAAGAAATATATCATTTTCAAATTATTTATTTTTAAACCATAATGGTGTAGAAAATATGATGTAGATTTGAAACTACTCATGAAATTTCAATCAAAATCAAAAGACACAAACCTACTCTATTTCTCTGTAAAAGTAATTCACGGTCTAGAACAAAAATTTTAGGCATTGATAAGAAATAACACACATGTTTGGGTATTTTTTTTTTTGGGCAAAGAAATATGCTAAAAACCACAATGTATGGGGTGCATTGTTAATCTCATGGATAGATATGTATTACAATTGATTTTCTCAAGTTTGAGCACACTCACTGTGAATAACCTATCTCTCTCCTCACTAAGAAGCTCGACTAAACTTAGTCAATTTATTTGTGACAGTAATTCCTTGCATTGTTCCTTGAAATTAGGCCCCTATTAATTAGGAATTTCACCAAAATGGGCGCTCTATTCCTTAGGTTGATCATCTGTTGTATACGACACTTGTACACTTAATACTAGTCTAAAGGCGATGTTACATTGTCTTGGAATCTCCACAAACTTGGGGCACTCGTTCTCCATATGCACCTTAACTATTTTGGGTTGATTGATTAGTTAAACACATGATCACTAAGTTTGAATGAATTCCCAAAGCTTAACTAACCTTTCCTTGTAGTTTGTCCAACAATTGGAACTAGTTTAAGCAAAACAACCTTAGATAATGAGCACATTGCTAAAATTAGCAATCACACATAGTTAACTAAACTATAATATCAACTTGAATTCTTGAGTAAATTGGGTGACACAAGCCATGTCACCTTGATTGCTACATCAGGAAGTTGTTTCTTGACGTGGAAATTCAAATTTTGTCAATTTAATCAAAGTGAAATCAAATTGAGAATTCTTCTTGCATTTTTCAACACTCCCACTCAACAAGAAATGGATTATCAACCACCCTTATCCTACACATTGTGGAACTCACACTTCCCTCTTGATAAGGCCTTTACTAGAAATGTCGACATCTTGTTCCTCTTTCAAAATGTCTTGCAACAACATTATCCACATATCCACATAGTCTCGCAAATGGCGATGCTAGATATCTATACACTTGGATCGATCATGAAAAACATGATTCTTGAAGAGCTTTATGCAGCTACGATTATCACGATGAATGACATTTGGATCCATCATGCGACGAAATAATTCAGCAGATATCTTTCTCATCCGGATCGCCTCACATACTACTTGACTTGCAGTAGTGTAATATGCTTATGTTGAGCTAAGAGCCATAAATATTCACTTCTTGTTATACCGGAAAACGTTGCGGAACCAACACTAAAAATTCGACACGACATACTATTTAATTCTAATCAAATCCCCACCCAGTATCACATCTATGAATCCACACAACTTCACTCCTACTCCATCTACCATAGTCTAAATTATGTAGTACCTGAGGTATCATAAAACATGCTTATTTTCCTTCCAATATAGTTTGGTTGTCTTAACCATTTATTGGCTCGGTGGTTGTCTACATAGAACATAGCGATCGTGTGTTCATAAGGTACATCAGTGAACCTTATTTGTCGATAAATGATAGCATCCACTCCCTCTTTGAAGTGGCATCTTCCACCCTACAATTGGTTTCTAGAGGTGCCTCGATGGGTTTGAAACTCTTTATGCAGAATCTGTATGCAATATCTCATTTACATACTTGCCTTGAAAGACAAATAGTTCCGCTTGACTTTCCATACTTCAATCAGTAGTGCAGGGCCTGTCCTTCATTTCAAATTCTCTTGCAAGGTCCTCCTTGCAAGATCTGATCAACTTCTCATCACCAATTCAAATTAAATCATCAACATATAAGGCAATAATGAGCAATTCAACTTCTACCAAGATATGATAGAGGTTTTTATCCGCTTCACTTTTAGTGAGACCCAATTGGTGAGAAAACTTTCGATCTGGTGTACCAAGCATGGGGTGCTTGTTTGATACCATATAACACTCTCTTAAGTTTGCACACATGAGGATCCCTAATCAAATGTCTCAAAAACCTACAGTTTCTCGATGTACACACTCACTAGAATATCGCAATTGAGAATTTTTTTTTAACATCCATGCGGTGGGTCTTCCACCCAATGCAACGTAGCTAGAAGAAGAATCGATCTAATAGATGAGTACCTTACTACGAAGATCGAAGGTCTCCTCATAGTTTATTCCCTCAACTTTAGAGTACCCCTTGACACAAATATGACCTTGTACTTCTCTATGTTTAAATCTACTTCTGCTTTACCTTGAAGATCCATTTTGAACCCACAATTTCTTTATCTGTTGGTCTTGGGGCCACTTCCCAAACACCATTATTTACAATGGATTCGTATTCCTCAACCATTGCATCAACCCATATATGTTTCTCTGTGCTTCCTCAAATGAGGATGGCTCAATCTCTACAAACTCAATCATTATAGCCATGTAGCCAATGTCTTAGATAAGGTGACCTTCTCTTCACATAAAAAATTGAAGAGGAGCACCCATTCTCCACCGCACATCTTGTACAAGTATCTCATATTCCCTAGTTCTTTCCTTCCTTCCCTCGATGGTTATGCTTGAGTGGTTGTTTCCAATCTGCTCTCAATTTCTAGAAATTTAACCAAAACTATAGAGGGCTCCTCCTTTGGAGAAAAAAGCTCCTCCTCTTATGGGATCCAGAAGCTCCCTCTCAAGAGAGCACTACATCGCTTTCTTCTCATCAAATTTTACATCCATTCACACAATTGTCATTGAGGGATGAAAAATACACATGATAGTTGTGGGTATTTTCTATGTAACCCAAAAATACCCCCAGTGCATTGTTGGTTCGAACCTGCCTTGATTCTTTAGAGACATGGCGATGTACAAGGGTCCAAAAAATCATGCTTTGTGACATCCATATTTCTCCCCGAGAAAGTCTCCTCTAGTGTAATCATGCCCATAATATGATGATGACTCTAATTCTACAAATAGGTTGTTGTGTTGCATGCCTGCGCCACAAATGCGGAGGTAGGCCTTAGTCATCCAACAACGCCCTGGCCCCTTCCACAATTCTATGATTCTTTCTCTCATCACCCAATTATGATGTGGGTTGTAGAAGGGTGTTATAAAATCTCCATTGAGATACCTTCGTTTGCACAAAAAATTCCAAATTCATTAATGAGATACTAACCTCCATTATCGCTCCTCAAGCCTTCACCTTCTTGCAGTTTATTACTCAACCGGCACCTTGAATTCTACGAACTTGGAGAATTTGCAGTTAACTGTACACTGAAAGATCAGAAATTTCCATGAGAAGTAATCAATAAAAATGACAAAATATTTGTGTTTGGGAGGGCGGAGGATGTAGAAAGATCATGAGACATCGAGTGGATCCTTTCGAGGAATGCATGTTCTTTATTTTCTCATTCCATGGAATGTGGATTTTTTGTACTTCCCAAGGTACATCATTTGCATACATCATCTTTGCTCAAGTTATCCTTTAGGGAGGCATACGGTCATCTCTTGCATAATCTTTAGGACGCCATGATGCAAATTGCTAAGTCTTTTTGTGCCAAAATGTCACCAACATCGTGGATCTGCACCTTCTCTGCTTTAGTGCTTATTGTAACACACTTCCACATCTATCTTATACGGAGTTCTTCACACTGACCACAATCTACTTCACAATCTCATGGCTATGTGTCTCGAGAATTCCTTTTTTTTTTCTAAAGATTACATCATAGCCATTGTCTTCCAAAAATGCAACGTAGATGATTTTTATTTAGGCCTAGAATGAATATGACTTGCTTCCTCTTGAGATCTTCTTGCTTTCCTTTTTGTGTGGATACTTCGTGGCATAGTTCTGAATTCATGACAATGGAAGCATTCAATTTTGAGAAATTTTTCTTCTTGACTATGCATTTGGACTGGTTTGGGTTGATATTTCTTCCCTTTTCCCTTCTTTCCATTTCCAACCAATTAAAAGTTTTCTTCATCCTCGCCCTTGGATGAAGTCCCATCTATGGTATTCCACCTCATTCCCAATTCGGTAGTTTATCCCTCTCGTTCACCGAAGCTTGATAGCTATACGAACTCTTGGGAAGGCCTAGAAGAGCTGGGCCAACAAATCATCATCTGAAATAGTAACACAAATCTGAAAGCTCATCATGAACTTGTGTGAACACGATCATATATTGTTGAATAGTGCCATTCTTCTGCATCTTGATATTTAGAAGTTTATGCTTGAGCGCCGGCTCTGTGGTCCAGCTACTATACTTTGGAATAGATATGTATCGGTCTTTTTCCACATTGCATAAGAGTTTCTTTCCCATAGATATTGGTCACAATGTGGTCTTGCTAATCCCTCCAATAATATCCTCCTCACCTTGGCTACATATTTCTTCCACTTGAGAAATGATTTTGGCATTAGATTCCACTAGTTTTACAATATCTACCTTGATGTATTCTAGCAATCCATTTTCATCCCCGCCTCCATGCGATCCTTCCATGCGATAAAATTAGAGCTTCCTTCCAAGGAATACTCTAGCCTCATTCCATTGAAGGTGATATTCTCAGGTCTAAAGAGATCATGCACTTAAATTGAAATTCGAACTTCCTTGAAACAACTTCAAAATTTCTGCTCTAGTAACTGAATCCTGCTACGATACCATGTAGAAATTATGATGTAGATTTCTGTTGCTCATGAAATTTCAATAAAAAACATAAGACAAAAACCTACTCTACTACTTCTCTGTGGAAATTAATTCAAAATCTATAACAAAATTTTAGACATTGAATAAATAACACATGCACATTTTCTTTATTTTAAATTTTTTTTTAGGAAAATCAATGTTGAAAAACCCCAATTCACAGCACATTAATATGACGAATAAAGATGTATTACAATTCCTTTCTCCATTGTTTCATGCAATTGAATATCATCTCTTGCTCACTAAGAAGCTACGCTACACTTAGTCAATTTCATCCTCTTGCTTGATACCCTATTTCCTTGCGTTGTTCTTTCGAAATTAGGCCCCTATTGACTGAGATTCTCCAAAATGGATTATTGCAATTCTTTAGGTTGATCATCTAGCTGCATGCAACTTTTAATGCCTCCAATACTAGTATATAAGCGATGTTACACGCCTTAGAATCTCCACCAAGCACAGGGAACTTGAATTCTCTGCATGCTTATCTATTTTGGTTGATTGATCAGTTAACTAGATGATCACTAAGTTTAGTGAAGTCTCATTTAGCAAACGACCTTCCACTAGTTCCTCTAATAGTTAGAACCGGTTTTAATTGTAAAAAACCTTAGATAATTGACCTTGATTGCTACAAATTAGCAATCACAAATGCTAAATGAACTTTAACTCCTCCAACTCCTAATTCTTGAATAAATTAGGTGACACAAGCCATGTCACACAAGTTAACTACATCAAGTTGTATGTTGATGTGGAAATTCAAATTTTACTCAATTTAATCAAAGGAAAAATCAAATTGAAATTTTCTTGTTGCATTTTTCAACAATTTGGGAGATTATAGTAGAGATCACAAAGAGTTTGTTTCAAAATTACGCTTCAATAGGTTATAAATAAAATTGTAAGGGTAATACTCTACCGGATTATAGCCATATAATATCGAAAAATCACATGCGTGGATATCTAACTACTTTAGAAATACTAAGAAGTTTAACAAAAGAATTTTTATTGCTTAAAACTATTCAACGGTTCTTTAGTTAAATCTAAATCCATGATGATTTCCACATTTTACGGAACTTGGTAGATTCATTTTGTCTTCTCTAAGTGCTCCACAATTGAATTGATGGATTACACTAAATTAGAAGTTTCTTTTGATTCTATTTTGGACATGTTGATGACCATGTTGTAAGAACGTATTATGTTGTGTTTCCAACTCTAAATTATAACATTTTAGTTGAACTAATGTATCCATTATTGTAGTAATTTGTGAAGTTTCATATTGATCTTAGCGCTTACCATTGTCAAAATACAACATTTGTTTCCTTGAATAACCTCCTTATGGCTTCTTAAAGTCTACCTAAAATCTTGGAACTTTTATAAATAAATTTTTAAAAATACCAAAGCAATGCGAATAAAACTTCAATTTGAAATATCCATTAATGTTAGTGCTGACACGGTAGGAAGCATTTTACTTGATTAAATTATAAAAATTCTAAACTATTTAACCATAAAGTTCACATGGAAAAATATTGTAGGCCAAGAAAGAAATACCACGAGTCTAAAAGTGGAGTGATTTATCCTACAAAGCACGATGGGTGCACAAACCACTAAGGTAAGTGGAGAGGAAAAACCTTTGGTATCAATCGGTCTCTACCCAAGCTGAAACCAAAGCCAAAATCAAATAAACGCACCCATCATAGTAAAAATTGTGTTGAGAGAATTCAAGATCAACTAAAACTGAAAAAGGATCCTTGATAAGTGAGACAATGACCCAATTAGAATCCCCCATGCAAATGTTTTCTAGTAGATTATACTTAAGCTAATAAATAGAAAATGAAAACAACTTACTAAAACCCTAAACATGAATTGTGAAAGCATCATAGTTAAGTCAATTTGTAAATTTATGGATGGAGTTTTGGGCTCCATGTCTCATGAGCATTTTCTCTAAAAAGATAAAAATAAATTAAAAATTAAAAAACAACCATCCAAAATTTTTAACATATTTAAATGTATTCATTACAATAATTTTTTTTTTTAAACTCAATCAAAGTAATTCATACCATTGAATAAAAACACACTACGTGAAAACTTTATACTTCATACATGTTGTTCAGGACCTATTTGCAGCTGGAAGTACAACCCCAACGGCAATAGAATGGGCTATGGCAGAACTCATCCGCAATCCGGAGAAGATGAAACGAGCCCAAGCCGAATTGGACGAGGTAGTGGGGCGTGAACGGTGGTGGAAGAAAGTGACGCAGAGCGTCTCCCTTATCTGCGCGCGGTGGTGAAGGAAGTGTTCCGATTGCATCCGCGGTTCCTTTCCTCATCCGTCAGAGAGCCGATGATCGTTGTGAGATTGCGGGGTTCGTGATGCCGAAGCACAGCCAGATAATAGTGAACGTGTGGGCAATCGGGAGGGACCCTTCGATCTGGAAGGAGCCCTTGAAATTCATGCCAGAGATTTCTTGAGAACTCGGAGATGAGCAGTGTGGAATACAGCGGACAAAATTTCAGGCTGATTCCGTTCGGAGCAGGAAGGAGAGTGTGCTTGGGGCTTCGGTTGGCCAGCCGGATGGTCCACCTGTTGCTGGCGTCGCTCCTTCATTCATTCATTTGAGTGGAGGCACCTCCCCAAGGCGTGAGGTTCCGTCAGGTGGATATGGCGGGCAGGTTTGGAATCACACTGGCGAAAGCGACACCAATGGACGCGATTCCAACCCCACGCCTGCCTCACAAATGTATAGCTATTAGTTCCTTTTAAAAGTTCGCGCAATGCTTTTAGTTGTGCCGATTTTGAAGTTTTTATGAGTGGATTTTTTGGGTTTAATTTTTCCAGAATTTGGTAAGAATTTATTAAAAATATAAGTTTGATGGGTAATCAAAATGCTTTCAGGTTCTTTTAGAGTGCTGAATTTATATATAAAGTAAAACCAATTTAAATAACGAAATCGGAATTTTACTTCAATTTTTTTCAAATTCCAAAAAATTGTCAAACAACTCCTTTTACTTGTACTAAATAACACAAATTTTTAAGTAGTAATTTATCAGAAATTTTTTGTTAAATGTTTTCATGATAAATTACAATCGAAAGTTGAAAGTGGTTAACAAATTCAGCGTTTTAAATATAATCATATATAAAAAAGTTAAAAATATATATAGTATCAACCAGTGTTTATACAATTAACTGATACTGACAACCAGTGTTTGCATCAAACCTAATCAGTCGGTACATAGTACACCGTTATAATCAAATTGAGAGGTTTCTCCAAAGATGTAATCCTTTCAAGCATATGTGACGACTGATGAGTATTGTGCATCAAAAGAGGAATTGAACGAGTAACTACATGTTGCGTGTTAGAAACTCCTGGAATACGTGTTTATATTTAACCACAACCAGGTACACTAACATTTTGATTTATTTCATTCTAATTTTTTCGAGTTTTTTAATGAAATAAATAATTCAATAATTTATTGTTGTGAACGAGTAGAATATTTAATTTTTAGATTAACAAAAAGTGAGATTGAAACATAACAGTAAACAAAAATTGGATATAGTGTTTGAAAACATTCAATTGCAATTTAAAAGCAAACACATTGTTATGGCAATGTTATTATTCACAAAAAGGGAATTCTTTTGTTGGTCATGAATGTCTGTTTACTATAAATGGTTTTGTGGATGAATATAGTTTTGTTCATTCTTTTTTTCATTCTTCTTTCAGTATTAGCATTTAAGACATATAATTGTTTGGAATATTGATTATGAACTTTGATCACTTTTACATGAGGAGAAATAATATAAATTGGTTATTATGGTTGCATAAATATAAAATTGGAGCGCTTTGTTATATGACTAAAAAATAAAGGTCAAAGAATAAGGATGATGATACTTGAGGAGTGAAAACAAACTTGTTAGTTGGAGCTCTATGCTTGTTTTGTTTTACTTGTTCTTGTTGTTAACAAGCATAATTTCATTTATTACCATTTAAGTGAAAGGAACACCAATTTGTAAATTACTCAACATATCAATATTTTTTTCAGATATTCTTGGTAATACATTTGAGCAAATGAATGCAATAGTTAGTTTAGAACTAGCATGTTTCTAAGGCAACATTGTAGGGTGTTGTTCTCACGAGTTGTTATAATGTAGCTATAAAATGTAGAAAGAGAAAAATGGGTCTCTTTGTTTGCACTTAGTGTTTGTTGCATGCGGTAGAAAAGAAATTGGGTTTTTGTTTGCACTTGCATTGTTCCTAATTTGGGTTTTTTGTTTTTGTTTTTGTTTGCACTTAATGAAATATAAGTAACTCTAGATTGAAACATAAGTAGATTATTGGGTTTGTATTTTCCTAGATTTGTCTATTGATTATATTTTGAGAGATCTTGTTCTATCTCATTACTTAAATGTGTGATCGAATGTGGCTGTTGTAAGGAAATTTTTTTCCCTAAGGTATTTTATTTTATATTTTATTTTTTTGAAGAGCATAACGGGCATATCTCCATTTTGTAATTTTGTTATTTGCTTCATTGTAGATAGGTGCAAAGTTCTCCAAATGATTACAGCTTTGAAATAAAGGACAAAAAAATTGTAATTGTTGACATTGCATATAGAAAATAAGTTGAAATGCATAAGACTAATGGGTGAGTGGCACAAGGGTCAAAATCTTCCAGATTTGCTTTATCATCTTCAAAGATTTTATCTCTAATTTGCAATGTATATTGCATTCCAACATTTTTTAGTTGTTGTTACAAATGCTACAAATCTTCCAATTGTAAATGTTTCTATGCTTTCTCCCAATTGTTTTATTGTAGCATTAGCAACAAATTTGTATTATGTACAAATTACATTGATGTTCTCTACAATGCTTGTATTGTCTAACAACAAAATATGGTCACAATCACCACGGTCTTAGTTTCTCTTTGGAACAATCGGAAATTTGTGATTGCAATTCCTCTTCATGACAAAGATCTTTTGATTGTCTTTTTCCATGAGGTCAACATAATTTTTGAAGTGTTTTGTTCCTTTGTCCAAAAATGTGTTGTAGACAACCATGATATCGTCATGGAACAATTTCGGAATTTTGTGGATGTTCGATTCATCAATTGATATTAGAGTGGTTGACAAGTGGTGGACAATGCATTTCGGTTGTGCATAGTGGGGAGAAGTAGAGTTAATTAGAAGGATACAAGGTTGATGTGTATATTACGAATATCATAGATGCAACTAAACGATGAACATAGATTAAATTTCCTTGTTGTTTCTTTTGTAGTTATTTTCTTGTTTTTAATGTTTTGTACTTCTTTGCTCAAGGTTGCAAGATATTTGTTGCATTGTAAATTATATTGGGTGTGAAAATGCAATTAGCAACAATGGATACATGGAAACCAATTTATAAATGAAAATAAGGAACCAAATAGAAGTAGAAATAATATTTGCAAATACCTTCCTTTTGTGTTTTTGGTGTGCAACTTTGATCCATTATGGTTCTATAATAGAAAGGAAATTGCATTAGAGACTTCTTTCTATATGTAAGTTCTGGGGGAGTGGATGGTTGCAAAAGAACATTAATAAATAGTTGACCTTCAATGGAAACAAAAGAAAAAAATGATTTAATTACAAATATGGAAAGATTTAATAATTTTTATGATTCATTTGCATATATAAAGGTCCTATGATACAAATTGTGTCATGATATGACCAATATTTATCTAAGCTTGTAGATCTTGTAGCTATGTGTTATGTTAGACCACGATCAATGAGTGATGTGGTCATATACATATTTGTATCTAGAAAGTGGAGGTTGTAACTATGCATATAATATGTTAGATTAGATTTTTTATTGTTACTTTGATGTGTGTTAACATTGAATATCCTACGATGAGTATTGGTTTACCAATGGATACATTAGATAATGTTTTTTCAATAATATTTATTATATTGGGCAATGTGGCATAAGGGTGGTCCATAGACATTGAAAATTGTAATTTTATTTCCATGTAGAACGTTATTTTCCATCGATGCTTCTACATTGTCTTCTTCATGCATATGTTCAACAATTCTTATGGTTTCTTTGAAGCATGTAAGAAATTCATATTTGTTATGGCTTTATATGCAATTGAACGATTTGAAGCTGAAGCATGTATTGTTTCGGATGTGTCTATTGTACAAAAAATATCAACGTCCATTAAATCATAGCGGGTTGACAACATCATTGATATATGTTTTCAAGTTGTGAGTGTGCGTGAATGTGCATGAAAATATTTATAATTGTAATTTGAGTCACTCATTTTGCGATTTTTCGCAGAAAATCCATTTCAGCTTGTTATTTTCTACATAACTTTGAAGTTTTTTTCTAGAGATTTTGATAGGAGCAAGGATTTCTTGTTCCTAACATGAAAACGAAGTTTTTACACTTAATGCAAGAGTCTATATTCCGGTAGATGAAATTTAAGGTTTTCTAGTGTGAGACTTTGTGAACTATGTATTGTGCATGCACATGCCAATTGAACTAAATTGTTTTCGTATTTTGATATGGCTATTTCTATTAATGGTGTTATTGGTTTTCTATTCTATATGGGAATCCAATCTATAGAAAATTCCTTCACTATATAAGTGAGCCAAATTTGCCTTGGTGATTCCCTATGTTTTCATGAAATAACTTGATCCATATGACATGGTTTTTTGTTTGTTTTGTACGGAGCTTTAATGATTCCATCTACTCCATTAACAAAGCCATATTGTGAATCATAATTATGAGCATTGATCTCAACTAACATATTTAATTTCATGACTCTCTACATTGAACGAATATGGTTTTATCTTATTTGAAAGTAATGGTTTCCTATACAATGAAATTTGCTAGAAAAAATTTTCCACAGAAAAAAATTTCTAAAAGTAACTATTCTTTAAAAAAAATTGGTGGTTTATTATTTTTTCCAGAATAAATTACATGGGCACACCCACCGTTTTTTTTAAAAATAAATCTCCACATACAGTGGTGATCACGTTACATAATAATAAGTGAATGTAGGTTTTAACCACCGAATAAAAATTATCTACATACACGAATATTATAACAAAATATAAACAATAGCGAAGAGCATAAAACATAAAGCAGATAAACACGAGAGATTTTCTGGATCCCAAATCGGGATGACCGGCTTGATTTTTCATTATATTCCTTTTAGTGTTACAACACATATATATACATGCCGAAGCATACATAAACCCCAATCCATTAACCTGAGATTAGAACATAACCGTAGTTCCCTTGACTAGATCTCACAAAATACCGGGGGCTGAAAACCATCGTACCCCAAAACCATGTGAAAAATCATGCATAAAACATGGGTGGGTTTGCTTATGAGTGCGGCTGCACACCCAAATTTTTTTTGTCAAAGGCGCGCCGGACCCGGAGCAAAGGGGGGGCACGCCACCCCCACTATGACCCCCTAACTGCTCCGGTGCAACATACAACGCGTGGGGCTAGTCATGAAAATAATATAACACATACCCAAAAAAATGAATTTCTCATATGTTTGTAAATTGTAATATGCAATTCATATCAATTTACATTTTATTTCAAGAATTCATATGGTACTAGTTGTTTGTTAAGAATAGATTGTTCAAATGTCGGGGAATATTGTATAGGTTATAGCAGCCAAAATCAGCAAAATATCATGTCAACATTTCCAAAGTATTATTTCTACACATTTTTAATGTTTCTCAATCCATCATCGATGAAAAACAATAAATGACATCACAGAAGCGAAACATCATCAATCAAAACTAGTATCAATTCTTGTTGATTTTCGCGAGTGCATGCAATGTTTCATTGCTAAGTGGTGTAGGGGAAAACTTGTTGAAACTCATAAGTGATGTAGAATGGAAAATTATACCACATGCATTATATGCAACTTTTCCTATTGTTGACGGTATGAAAATCCGTCGACCAAGGGTATCCTCGATGTGAAGTCCCAATTAGACATCACCTTTGTTTGGAGTAGGAGCCCCATGCAGAATATCAACCGGTTGCCATGTATTATTAAAGATATGACTTGGCTCTAAATTTTAGCAAGATAGAGGAGTGCACACGTGCCCTTGAAAAGAAAGGGGTGTGCGTGGTGAGAGTTTGATCATATGCATGTCAAAATCCTTTTACTTCGGGGGACGAGAAAAAGATGATCCTGCGAGAGAGAGGTAATAGTACCACCCGAAGAGACACTCACAAACAAAAAGATGTCTAACATTCAACAAAATATTCAAAATCTCAGGAGGTCCAAAAAAAAAAAAAAAAAAAAAAAAAAAAACACAAAATACAAAATTTCCAAAATCATGTACTCGTTGGAAAATTTAGATTGTTTTAACCGTTTCCGCATTTATCGTGAAACGCTTTCCTTTTCATGCCGCTTCACCCTGCGTCCCCCCTTTTTTTTTCTTCCTTTGATCCTCTTGCTCTCGATCTCTTTCTCTTTCATATTTTAATAGATAAAAATTAATTCATTTTATTTTTCTTATTAGTTATAACATTTATAGCTATTCTCGATAAATATTAAAATTTTATATTAGGATTTAACATATTAAAATTACTTATTAAGTAAAGAAAATAAGTATATTAAATTATAATAAAATTATATATAAAACATAATTAATTCATTTTTAAATTAATATTAATATATATATATATATATATATATATATATATATATATATATATATATATATATGTTAAACTATTAATTCATTCATTTAAAATCATAATAATAATAATAATATATTAAAATTATATAATATATAACTATTAATTAATCTTTTTTTAATTAATTAAATTTCTTATTTTCCTTATTCTAGTCAAACTGGTTATTTGTTACAATGGCTAGTTGGAACGTCCCTTTATCTATTTAAACTAGTTCCTAAGTCAGATTTCTCATCTTGTCTTGATGATAAATTATGGTTAGTTTAAAACGCGTCGAAAAATATGCTTAGACGTGATTATCCATAGAAAGATTTTATATACGTTTTATGGATCACGAAGCCAAATTCCTAAAACTTATGAATATTATACTAACTGATGAGAAATACGTGTTGTGTCTTTAAGGGGGATTACAGCATGGGGAAATAGAGGTTGGTTACGCAAGCTGTACGAGAAAGAAAAAGAAAACCATTAAAGTAGAGGGTGCATAAGAGGGGCACTAATAAAAATAGGTCGAGGAAAGGGAAACTCGAGGCTCCCACAATCACTACCTCTTCGGTTAACATGACAACAACATATTCCTTGAAGCCTTTTTCCCATTCCATGCCCATCTTTAATCACATGCACACAGTGGTTATGTGCCTTCTAGGTATTGTCCTTCCCCTTTGGGTTAAGAAGTAAATAATGGGACTAATTGGACATATGAGAGGTAACTTTCTTACAAATCAATAGTAGAAAAGACATTTGAAGGCAAGGCTTGTGTAAAGCATTTTGGTGCCCTTTGCATTAGATATGCTCCATTATGATACTTTTATGGTTTCTTTACCTAATGATATTGATGTCACTTGATCTTGACGGTATGTCTCAAGGGTTTTCTTCAGTATTGGATATTCCTTGAGAGGTGGTTTGAGCACGAAAGTTCTTCTAACTTAGCATGAGATCACTTATGACCTTGTGAACACAACATTTCCCACATAAAGATGAGCGTTGGGCCTTGAGGATCCCTTACATGGGTGCATGACACTCCTACCTCTAAATGTTGAAATGATGAGCTAAGAAATCAAGGAATCATTAGGTTTGTCAGTATTCAAGAGGACCTACGATGGCCCCAAGTGGTCTTGCACTTTTTTGATTGGTATTTCCTTGTTCCAAAGCCCAAATGAGGATGATGATGACTTGAGACACTTTCGAAGGGATGGTACACCTTCTCTTTATGGTGACATCATACTCTAGGGTTACAATGTCTAAGTATCATGACATCATACTCTAGCCCCTTTAAGAAGTAGGCATTGCATATGGTAATGTTTAATGTAAATCTATGATTTAATGCATGTTTTACCCTCAATTTTAGGGTTGACGTCTAAATCTTATTTGTTAAGTCATAAAGAATAAATGAGATCTATATGCTTTATAAATAAGTGTTGAAATTGCATTTATGATGAAAATCTAGTTTGAGGTGTGGTGTCTTCGGAGGATTTTACTAACACAATTGTGTTCATAAGCAATGGCTAAAAAGGATTTCATAATAAATGATACAAGTTTCATAACTTAAATGACACTTAAATACCATTAAGAAAATAAATCAATAATAGTCATTATATTTGTGACAAATCTCCAAAACTAACTTATTTACTAAACATCAAAAGAAAAAAATATTAAATGTTAAAAAAATATAACCCATCAATATAATAATTTGAGATTTCAAACTTGACAAATATAATAACTAAAAAATATTAAATCCATAATAATAATAATAATAATAAAAATCAAAATTAAAATTAACCACAATATTTTGTAAATTAATCTCTATATTACTTAACAAAAGATATAACAAGATAGAAACTTCAAACACAGTTCTGTTATAATCTCACTTCGGATAAATAATGATTTGAGACATTCTAAGGCACGGAAGAAGTTTGGAGTAAAGTACTTGTAAGTTGTCGGTATCAAATAAAAAATACAAAATTGACAATTCTCTTTTTTTTTTTATTAATTTAATTAATTGCCCTTTTTCTATTTATACTTGTAAAGCAGGTTACAGAAATATAAAATAGTCTAAAGCCTCAACCTGCCCGCAGGACCAGGTCTGTTAGCAGTCTCAATGCATGAAAAGCGGACCAAAACTGAAAGAGTTTCATTCTTCTACATCTTGCATGTGCGATTTGTTCTACTTTCGATATATTTACATTCTGGAAATTTAAACCAAGTTCATATAAATCCAATCCTATCATACTAACCCATAAACAAAAAGAGACTATTTAAAACCCAAAACTGCCCCAAAGGCACAAAATACTGAAAAAAAAAAAAACTATTCTTCATCCGAAGAGATAGGAGCTGGAGCTTTCCGGGTCGATCCTGGCATATCTACTTGTTGTAATTGCTGGAGTTGCTTTTCAATTCTACCAACTCGGTCATCTACTCTGCTTATTCTGTCAGTGGCCTGGTATTGGGTGATTTTAATGTGTTGTAGCTGATCCTCCATATGAGTCATGATGTCTAGCAAACGAATTTCAGTCTTCGTTGGGTTCTGTTCAGCATGACTTGGATGTAAACTCTGAATAGCCTTTGCTAGGAGGCTTTTGAGGATCCAGTATGTATGAATGGTTTTCTGGAATAATGAAAGTCGACCTCTGGTGTTTCCAGGATCGTGATGAAGTCCAAGATATCTGTCTCTGTTTCCTTATCTTCTGGGTCTGTTTGGATCTCACGTTCCCAGCCTCTAATTTCTTGACGGACAGCTACCGGATTTCCCATGACATAACTCGTTTCCAGGTTCTGAATATGCTCTAAATTTGTTTTCCTCCCACGTTTTTTTGGAGGCTGATCGGATTGGGCATGCTTCCCTTTAGAAGCCTGAGCTACTGACCGTCGCTTCCCCATGTTAACTTGCCACCTACAGTGCAATAGAAACTGACATGTAAACAAGGACTGAACAACATCATACGGCCACTCTGCACGATTTCCGGGAATAGTGACAGACTGTCGGGGTGATAAACAAGTCATTGACGAGAGAGACTCCATTGACCTGTGAGGCCTAATACTGAGACCGAAACTGCAAGCGTACAGGTGAGAAACAGAGCTAAATACCAGCAGAAGCCGCAGGTTGAGCAAAGGGTTTAGACAGAGAGCCACAATAAGATGAAGAATCGCTCTGGCAATACTCCTATCTAGTACTGCAGGAAAAGGCCAAGCAACTTGACTCTCTTTGTTTGCATAAGCAATGCTGTGAAACCACCTAAAACCATCTATCATACCAGTAACACTAGTGTAATTCGAATGAAAAGCCCAACTCCAGGATGACCCAACACGACCCACATACAAATTTCTTAACAATAACAGAAGACAAGACAGGAATACCCATATGTTGATGCGAAAAGGGAATTGAGGAGTGCATGGATCTCTGAAACAGGGGTTAACAGGCTTCAGCACTAGGAGAAGACGGTCTATAATCACCAGTATGAACAATACCACAATTCCTATAATCACAATTCCTGCGCGCCTAGACCTTAGAGCATAACCCATGACGAGAAAGGGAGACTGAATTGCCATGCAATACACATTGTTGAACCAGACGATCCCATTTGCAATCATGAAAACTAAAAAAAGGTTGGATACATACCCCGGTCGAATGATGAGGTTGGGATTTTGAAGAGTGCTCGGCTTCCGTCTCGCCTGTCTCCACCTTCTTGCATGCAGAGCGCAATGCATGAAAGAATGGAGAAGGAAAGACGAGCGACTTACCTTATCTCAAACTTTCCTCAACCCTGACGAGCCAGGCTGGCCTGCCTGCATCATCATTAAAGATCGATCCACCGTGCACCGCCATAATCTGTTGTTTGCGCCATTATGGAATGAAAGTGTGCGAAGGACATATAACCACCGACGTTCACCGTTTATGATGCGTTGTCTGACACGTGACCACCCCGATCGGGGGTAAATTCGTAAATTCTCAGTACACTTTATTAGTATTAATTAAATTATTAAATACATTTTATTAATATTAATTAAAAATAATAAATTGTCATGTCGTTATTTATTTTTAAAATAAAACACTTTAATGTGTTGTTTTACACGTGTCATGATTTTGGTGAAAAAGTACTCGATACACCTTGGCTAGAGATTCATGGAGCACGTGTTCAAAGAAGCTCTGATAATTATCGATGGAAGATCTACAAGGAAGCTCATAAAAACCAGAATTGAGCGACAAAGCTATTAAGTGGTTTTCACCTCCATTTAAGTGGTTTTCACAGCAGTTGTTTCCAATTAACCGCGGACGCCAGACCTTTTAACAATTTTTAATTTTTTTTAAATTTTGAATGGAAGCAATGGCAATGCTTTCTTGAAAATTTGACTTTCAAAATAAATTTTCAGAAAAGCTAACCGTTAAGAAAAGCCTAAAAAGATGGCTTTTCTCTGCGTTGGTGGTTTGGCCTGTTATGATTGAATGTGCAGAGCGCTCCCATTCCCATTTTTCTGTCTGCGTGTTTTATGTTTTATTTTATTTTTTGTGTGGGGCTATGCCTGCCTGTTTGTGCTGTATGTTATTGTTATTTTTGTGGTCATGCATGGTGTGTTTGTGAAATCAATCAATGCCGGTGAGTGAGAGCGTAGAACAGAACAGAGAGGAAAAAAATATTAGAAAGGCATAAGTATTTCTGGCAGTTCAATTACTGTACCAAACCAGCCAAGACAATCTCCATTCCTGATGAGGTGAGGGAGATCTGGGTTTTTTTTTTTTTTTTTTTTTTTTTAAATATAATATCAACAACACTTGCCATATCGAATTCTGTCATTTTTGCTTTAATAACCTTAATTGTTTGCAGACTTTCTGGGTTAATGGTGTAATTTATTTAATTTCTGTTTGAAGCTTTTCTTCGATTAAGTAAAGGTTGCAGAACTCAAGTGTAGATGGTGGAAAAATATTCTACGAAGTGTATTGTAGCTCCTTCCCACTGCATCCTTGTGCTTTTTTCAGATTTGGATTCTTTCAATTAACAGCAATTGCAATATGTGAGTGATTCAATAATTTATTTCTTCATTTTTCTGGGCTGATGGTGCTTTGTTTTTTTAATTCTTTCTGCCTACAGAGCATCTGCTAATATACAGAGACTATGCAAAGGGTAGAGAGTGAGAATCACTACTATGGAGCAATTTTCTTAAGGTACTGTGTAGTTTCTTCTCAATGCCTTCTTGCTTGTGCATGGAGCAATCTTTTTAAGGTACCAAGGTACGGTGCAGTTCTTTCTAAATATCTTCTTGATTGTGTTGTTACAATGTATAATTGTTGTTAGAATGAATATCGATTCTTAATGCCGAATAAATACTTTTAAAAAATCGTAAAATAAAAATAAATGTCCAATAAATCATACCTCCAGCGATTGATAGCTCACAAGCTATTTTGTATGCAAAGATTTTCCGATTGCTTCACTGTATAAAAAAAACACTTTCGCTACCAATCTATTTTGCTGAAACTCTTCAAAACTTCATATTTTTCTTCAAGTGATGAAAGCAGAGAGATAAAAAGCTTTGCAAACTCCGCCCTTGGATTTATAAAACTTTCCCAAAAGCTCTCACTAAAACAAAAATTAAAGGATAAGGACTTCCAAGCTCTCCTCACTCTAACTTGATGGTGTAAAACTGAAGGGGATTGAGTTAGTGAGCTTGGGGACCAAACATAAATATTTATAGCCAAGCTTCCGTTGGCTATGTGTCAAGTGTTCCACAAATCATGATAGAGAACTGCAGTGGGAGTAATGGACCACTTCAAAAGCTCTCAACAAGAAATTAATTAACTGCAGTTGATTTCCGTAATTTATGGAAATTACTGTAGTTAGTTTCCATAAATTAAGGAAATCACTGCAGTTGGTTTTCCAAAAATAATTACTGCAGTTATTTCCAAAAATAACTGGGAGAGGGAGCGTAACATTCTCCCACTTGGTCCATACTTCCAAACTTAATGTCTCATCTTAAAACCCATTGATAATCTATATTAAGTAATAGATACATGAATCATGGCGATAAGTCCTCTAATGACGAGTATTATCTTCCATGTATTACTATGTATTTATTTCTATTAAAGTTTATGTGGCAACAATTTCTTAATGAATAAACCCTATGTTTATTCTTGGTCCTACACAGATGAATTCTCTCAAACCAAATTAAGGTGCACGAAAATATGAGAAAAACATCACAATAATTAAGAATTTCATTAAAAAAATAACATTGTTCATACAATGAGAAACTACATAATGGAACCAAGTCCCATATTCATTACATGATCCTTGAATTTAAACGGTGGCATGCCCTTAGTCAAAGGATTAGCGATCATCAATTCAGTGCTAACGTGCTCAATGACCACTTTCTTTTCTTTAACATGTTCCCTTATAGCTAAATACTTAATGTCGATGTGTTTATTTCGACTCCCACTTTTGTTGTTTTTAGCCATAAAAACAACAGCTGAATTGTCGCAATATATTCTCAATGCATTAGAGATAAAATCCGTAATTCTAAGCCCAAAAATGAAACTCTTAAGCCATACAACATGTAAAGTAGCCTCAAAATAGGAGACGAACTCGGCTTCCATAGTAGAAGTGGCAATCAAGGTTTGCTTGGCACTCCTCCATGATACAGCTCCACCGGCCATCATAAAAATGTATCCTGATGTTGATTTGCGTGAATCAACACATCTAGCAAAGTCAGAATCTGAGTAACCAATTACTTCCAAATTGTTCGTCCGTCTATACATAAGCATGTAGTTTTTGGTTCCTTGAAGGTACCTCATTACTTTCTTTGCAGCTCTCCAGTGGTCTAAACCTCGATCACTCTGATATCGTCCCAACATTCCCACAACAAATGCAATATCAGGTCTTGTGCAGACTTGAGCATACATTAGGCTTCCAACAGTAGAAGCATATGGAATGTTCTTCATTTGTTCCCTTTCAAAGTCATTCTTCGGGCATTGGTTCGAACTGAACCTATCACCCTTCACAATGGGAGCGACACTTGGTGAACAATCCTTCATGCGAAATCTCTCTAAAATTTTATTAATATAGGTTTCCTAAGACAGACCCAAAATGCCTTAAAATATGTCTCTATGGATCTTAATGCTAATGACATAAGATGCCTCACCCATATCCTTCATATCGAAATTTTTAGAGAGGAATTGTTTCACCTCATGCAGCAAACCCTTATCATTGGTTGCTAGCAAAATATCATCCACATATAAAGCAAGAAAACAGATTTTACTCCCACTGACTTTCAGGTATATACATTCATCCATAGTGTTTTCTACAAAACCGAAAGAAGAAATTACATTATGAAATTTCAAATACCATTGGCGGGATGCTTGTTTTAATTCGTATAATGATTTCTTGAGTTTGCAAACCAATTTCTCACAATCACTAGAGGAGAATCCTTCATGTTGTTTCATGTAAACCTCCTCCTCTAGATCTCCATTGAGAAATGTCGTTTTCACATCCATTTGGTGCAACTCCAAGTCAAAATGGGCTACTAATGCCATAATAACACACAAGGAATCGTTCTTAGATACAGGAGAGAAAGTCTCCGTGTAATCGATTCCTTCTTTCTGAGTGAATCCCTTTGCAACAAGTCTTGCCTTGTATCTCTCAATGTTGCCCAATGAGTCTTTCTTTGTCTTAAAGACTCATTTACATCCAATGGCTTTTGCACCATTAGGAAACTCAAAAAGATCCCAGACTTCGTTAGTCTTCATAGAATTCATCTCTTCCTTCATGCATCGTACCATAATTCTGATTCTTTGCAACTCATGGCTTGTGAAAAGGACTCGGGATCATTTTCGGCTCCAATGTTGTAGTTAGATTCTTGCAAATACACAACATAATCATCAGGAATTGCTGATCTCTTTGGTCTAGTAGATCTTCTTAATGTTGTACCACCATCTTCCTGAGAAGTATGTGGTTCAACTTGTTGTTCAAAAATTCTTGGCAATTCTTGAAATATTTGATCTACTGGAATGTCATCAGCAGTTTGTGGAATTTCAACAATTGTTTGTTCAACACCATTTTGTACTTGAGAAGTGCTGTGAAAAATAACCAATCTATCACTTGAGGTGGAAGGTTGAGATTCTGAATGATCATTCTCGGAAACTATGTTCCTGGTTTGATCGCTCCTGCTGATCAAGTCATTTTCAAGAAACTTTGCATTTCTTGATTCCACAATCCTAGTGCTGTTAGATGGACAATAAAATATGTAACCTTTAGACCTTTCAGCATATCCAATGAAATACCTACTAATGGTCCTTGGGTCCAGCTTCTTTTCTTGTGGATTATATATTCTCACTTCATAAGGGCATCCCCCAACGCACATATGTCGCAAACTCGGTTTCCAACCTTTCCATATTTCAAATGGCGTTTTAGGAATAGCCTTGGTTGGAACTCGGTTTAATATATACACTGTCGTCTTAAGTGCTTCAGTCCACAAGGATTTAGGAAGATTGGAGCTGCTAAGCATACTCCGCACCATGTCCAATAATGTTTGGTTTCTTCTTTCTGCTACACCATTCTGGTCGGGTGAACTAGACATGGTGTATTGGGCAACAATCCCATGCTCTTGAAGAAATTTTATGAATGGCCCAGGTGCTTGTCCATCTTCTGTGTATCTACCATAATATTCTCCACTATATCTGATCTCACGATCTTAATTTTCTTGCCGCATTATTTCTCTACTTCGGCCTTAAAAATCTTAAAGGCATCTAATGCTTCGCTCTTTTTATGAAGCATGTAGATATACATATATCGTGAGTAATCATCTATAAAAGAGATGAAGTATCTCTGACCATGTGAGTCCATGTCTGGACTACATATATCAGTATGTATGATCTCTAATATGTCTAAACTCCTATTGGCACCTTTCTTTGACTTGTTGGTCTGCTTTCCCTTTATGCAGTCCACACAAGTCTCAAAATCAGTAAAATCTAGAGTATTAAGTACCCCTTCATTTACCAATCTTTTAATTCTTTTTATGAAGATATGACCTAGTCTCCGGTGCCATAATTTAGAGGAATTTTTATTAATAACACATCTTTTAGTGCCAGTGTGAACATGCATTGAATCATAAGTGACATTGTTTTGTAAATTAATGCAGTAAAGACCATTAGACAAAATACCATTCCCAACACAATCATATTTATAAAATAAACTTAAGGATGTTTCTAAAAAGCTAAAGGAATATCCAAAAGGTACAAGCCTTGAAACTGAAATCAAGTTTCTAGAAAAACTTGGTACATAAAAGGTCTTTTCTAATTCTAAAACAAAACCACTACTTAAAGTTAAATAGCATGTTCCTATAGCTTCCACATGCGAGCCCATCTTGTTTCCTGATAAGATGCTTTGCTCACTTCCCACTGGCTTCCTTAGGTTTTGCAAACCTTGCAAGGAATTCGAAATGTGAATTGTTGATCCAGAATCAATCCACCAGGTGTTAATATTGACATTAACCATATTAGATTCATAACAAACAAACGAGATTGGATTACCTTTGTCTGCAAGCCATTTCTAAAATTTGGCGCATTCCTTCTTCATGTGTCCCTTCTTTTTACAGAAGAAACACTTGGAATCCTTCTTGATATCGGCTTGGGGAGGTATTTTACCTTTCCCTTTCCAATTGGCTTGAGATTTTCCCTTTCCTCGTGTTGCCAACATTGCACTTTCTCCCATTTCCATCACCAGTCTCTCTTCCTCTTGAACACACATGGTCATAAGTTCATTAATTGACCATTTATCCTTATGTGTGTTGTATGAGATTTTGAAGGGTCCGTATTGGTGTGGAAGGGTGATCAGGATGTAGTGCACCAGGAAAGATTCTGATATTTCAACCTCGAGTTTCTTCAATTGAGCCGCAGTGTCCCTCATTTGCATGATGTGCTCGTGCACACCTTTTACACTGGTGAGCCTTAGGGATGAGAACTTCATGATTAGGGTGCTTGCTAGTGCCTTGTCTGAAGTGACGAATTGATCATCAATGGATTTCAACAAGTCTCGGACTTTTTCATGCTGTTCAATGGAACCACGAATACCAGCTGAAATTTTAGTCTTAATGAACATCACGCTTAGGCAATTAGATCATTCCCATTGTTCATAAAGCGTGATGTCCGCTGCAGTGCTGATATTATTGACTGTCGGTGGTTCATCTTTCCTAATAGCATAGTCTATGTCCATCCACCCCAAATGAAGGAGAACTCTCTCCTTTCAGACCTTATATTTATCTCCCTTAAGTTCAGGGATATCAATATGAATTTCAGAGAAATTTGCAGGTTGTACAACTCCATAAAATTAAAGATCACACGCTTATGTTAAAATTGAGGCCTAAATAAAATTTCATGCTTTACCAATGTAAATCATGCTTAAAATTGAATATAATGACATAAAAATTGTTTGTGGACTAAATTTTCAATTCAAGCAAATTTAGTTATTCTTTATGATAGAATTTATCAAATTATTCACTTAATTCATAATTCTAAGGGTATATTATGATTATAATTTGATATAAATTCTATCTTAGTTTTGAACTTTATGATAAAACTATTAACTCATAGCTCGTGTGGGTAAGTTATGAATATTTTATCCTAATTAATTACATAAATATAGCAAAAAATTCTATGGGATAAAATTTATTATATTCAGTATAATTAATTACAATTAATGTCTAAATAATCTTTATGTGATCCTAATCAATCAGAATAAGTTTTATTTAATTAGAGATGTTGTGGCTATTCTCTAATCAATCAAAATTATATGGGTCATGAGACATTATTTACATAAAAATTAACTTGATATGAGAATAATGATAATTTGCATAAATAAAACTATAAAACTATAAAATTTATGCATAACATTTAACGATTGGTCTCGTATACTCGTCAAAATAGCATGTTTTAATTAGAACAAAAATAATTAATTCATGCAAATTAAATATGAGCATATTTTCCAAATTGAATATAATTAAACTAAATAAATATTATAAGCATAAAAATTGAGCATAAATTAGACATATTTCCAAATAAATGCTTTAATTCAGAAAATTCTCAAAATATGACATTTTAGCCAAAATATGTCTATAATCACCAAGGCAGAGATAAAAAGTGCTCTGATACCAAATGTTAGAATGAATATCGATTCTTAATGCGGAATAAATACTTTAAAAGAATCGTAAAATAAAAATAAATGCCCAATAAATCATACCTCCAGCCTTTGATGGCTCACAAGCTATTTTGTATGCAAAGATTTTCCGGTTGCTTCACTGTATAAAAAAAAACTTTTGCTACCAATCTGTTTTGCTGAAACTCTTTAAAACTTCATATTTTTCTTCAAGTGATGAAAGTGGAGAGATAAAAAGTTTTGCAAAATCTGCCCTTAGATTTACAAAACTCTCTCAAAAGCTCTCACTAAAGCAAAAATTGAAGGATACAGAAATCTGAAAGGACTTCCAAGCTCTCCTCACTCTAACTTGATGGTGTAAAACTGAAGGGGATTGAGTTAGTGAGCTTGGGGACCAAACATAAATATTTATAGCCAAGCTTCCATCAAGCTTCTGTTGGGTATGTGTCAAGTGTTCCACAAATCATGATAGAGAATTGCAGTGGGAGTAATGGACCACTTCAGAAGCTCTCAACAAGAAATTAATTAACTGCAGTTGATTTCCGTAATTTAAGGAAATTACTGCAGTTGGTTTCCATAAATTAAGGAAATCATTGCAGTTGGTTTTCCAAAAATAATTACTACAGTTATTTCCAGAAATAACTGGGAGAGGGAGCGTAACATTCTCCCACTTGGTCCATACTTCCAAACTTAATGTCTCATCTTAAAACCATTGATAATCTGTATTAAGTAATATACATGAATCATGGAGATAAGTCCTCTAATGACTAGTATTATCTTCCATGTATTACTATGTATTTATTTCTATTAAAATTTATGTGGCAACAATTTCTTAATGAATAAACCCTATGTTTATTTTTGGTCCTACACAGATGAATTCTCTCAAATCAAATTAAGGTGCACATAAATATGAGAAAAACATCACAATAATTAAGAATTTCATTAAAAAAATAACATTAACAATGTTACCGATGAAATAGGTAACCTGACCTCAAAAC
>JAXQQM020059842.1:0-43949 GCA_034641835.2 Pinus albicaulis
CCTATTAGGGTTCCCATGTTTTGGCAGATTTGGCAATACCAAAATATGAGACAACATCAAACCACTTTGGGGCCCTAGGATCTAGCCCTCCTAGACCCGGAGAGGGATCTCTCCAAATAGAGCATGAATGATATATCTTTGAAAGCTCAAATTGAGATATTAGGCTAGGTATGAAGCACAAATGGGGGGTTTAAATGATTTGGTTGGTTGGTTGCTGGGTTGGTCAGGAGATCATAGACTGAGAAAGTAATGGGAGAAAGGAAACAAAATAGCAGGAGGCTTCAGAAAAGAGGATAGGCCAAGACAGTGCCATCCATTGGGCTATGGAGTCATCAAAGGAAATTACTTGCATCCACTAGCCAAGGCTTTCAAAGGGCAAGTCATCTACACTAAAGGATATTTTAGGCAGATGGTGGAATGGAACATTAAGGAGAGAAAGTGGAAGAAGGAAAGACAACCAATTTTCTGTCTATAGATCAGGTCAGAGGTCATTTAACTCCAGACCTGCTTGGACATACTCGAAGGCAGCTCTCGAAGGGGGACAAAGGGGCTGCTTATAGATCGGACCAGAGGTCATTTAACTCCAGGTCTGCTTTAGCAACTCCAAGGGAAAACAGAGATAAGATTGACGAAGAAACATCCAAGCAGCAAACCCACAAGTTCATACATCAGCCAGTAGGCAATAACATCCACTGCACTGGTTAAACCACATGAATTCGCTCTTAGATAACACATAAAGCAGAAAACATTACAGGTAGGGAGAGCAGGAAACATAGGGCAGCTAGCAAGGGTGAATCCTATGTTATACTTCTGTTTCCTACCAGAAGAACATGAAATAGTATGAAAATTTAATAAACAGAGTTAGGAAAAACATCACCAATAGTAATAGACCAGGATCCTGTGAAAAGTGCTTTGATTAATTGATGCAAAACCAGTCATATACACTAAGCTCAATGGCTAATACAGTCCATACTTTCTCCTTCCAGCCTATTACATACAACTACTCTGCTACTCCCTCCCACGACTGTTCTAACAGTCAAGAATGAATCCCTCTAACAGCAACTGCCACAGCAAGGCAACAACAACCTTTACATTATGTTCTCAGGGATTCTTATAGGAGAAGAGGAAGAAACAGAAGTAGGTGAACAATTAAATGAGTCTCATTAAGATGGAATGGTGGAGGAAACCGAGTCCATTCTGCTTAATGGCGTTGTGCTGTACTCTGTAGATTGGTTGGAGACGTTTGTCAGGTCGAGATTGACCTCTGATATGTTCTTTAAGTCCTTACGGCGGTCTGGAACTCTGCGTTGCCATTCTGGAATAAATGAACTGGATGGGAAAACTGCAAGGCCGCTCCATACCTCCATAACTGCTGCCTGACTGTCTTGAATGGGCTTCAGTCAGTGTAATTAATCGTTTCAGGGCTCGAGGAGATATGAGGAGTGATGTAGGTAAATGCCTTTCCTAGAGGAAATGCGTTCTGGTGATATTAAAACACAGATATGACCTTTGTGTGCTTAAGTCTTCAAACTGTGCCCTTTCCCTTTGAATGCGGGGTTTAAACATTAACTTCATTAATAACAGGCACCAACCCCCCTTTGAATTTCTTCTGCTGGTCCACTGAAAAATGCTGAAACGGCCTCTCTGTGCTGTCTGCGTAATAAAATACACCTGTTATAAACCTGGGTAGTAGTGGTGGAGAAGTGCTTTGGAGGCCCAGAGGAACGGTGGCAGAACAGTGGGAACAGCGGAAACAATGAGAAGTAGCGGAAGAAATGATTATAGTGTAGAACCCAAAGGTTAAACGTTTGGGCGAATAACACAGGGAAGCGGAGAAAAGCAATGGAGTGGAGCCACGGAGGTGGGACCCGGGCTAAATCACAATCGCAAATCGCAATCGGGAGACGGAAGTGGAGCGGAACGATAAGCATGGGATTTGCAATGCGATGGGAAATTCCTTTGCAAATTCAATATATGACCAATTTCCCGTTTACAAAGGAAAGACCCTTTATTTATATGAAAAGGCAGAAGAGTAGTACGGTGGGCCCGGGGGTCAAATCGCAAATCGCAAATCGCAAGATGGGATGGAGCGGAAGGATCATCGCAACGCGGAGCAAAGAACTGCGATTGCGATATTGCGATCGGGCAGAGTTGCGATGGAGCGATCGATCGATCGCATCGCAAATATTTACGGCAGCGATCAGATACATCGCAAATATTTGGAAATGGATCTAATGAACACAACCATAAAATGCTATCCACGGTTCACGATGGCTGTATCTGGGAAGCGCGCTGGTCACCAGTGAAGGGGGCCAGAGAATTTGACGGAAGGGGTAAGCCTTAGTATAAGGTCGGAATGGGTTTGGCCCATTCCAATGTGATTTAAAGGATTAGAAAGGGTATGATAGAGGGGGTGAAATAAGAGGAGAAAGGGGCCTTTAGGCATTTCTTCACAAACAGAGGGGCTTTATAATAGGAATCAGTAGAGGGGAATTTTTCAAAGGATAAAAGACACATGGAGGCTTCAAGGAGACTATGTTTTCAGAGGAAATGCATTCCTTGAAGACTTCAGAAACATCTTAGCCCCCTATTTGCTTCTCAAAAAATTCATAGGGGGGCTAACAAAACCAACGTGATGTGATATGAAAGTATTACATCGAGGATACTATATAATTATATAGTACATGAGTTTAGGAACAACCCTATGGAAAACTATGTATTCCCTTGAATACATGAGTTCACGAGATATAATAAATAAATGAATAGAGTACACAATTAAGTAGGTTCTTTAATAAAAATAAAATGAAATATATGGTTGGTGAGGAGACCTCATATATATAAATATATATATATATATATATTATCCAAAGCAGTACAAAAAATAATGAAGTGTAGATATAGGTTAAAGATAGTTAATTAAAATAAAGAGTGGCCATAGAACGACCATAAGAAGTGGATTTAACCTTAGTTTAATGTCTAAGATTATGCAGAAATTAATTTTTTCAGTAATGAAAGAAATATTAAAACTCTAGCAGAGAAAATGATCATTTTAGTATTGATGACATAATCTCGTCGATTTGCGATGAAATGAAAAACCTTGTATGATTGTAATAAATCTAGGTAATTGTAACATAAATTCATATTTACTAGAATAATGCATAAATTTGTGTAATAATATTAGTTAACAGATCCATGAAAAAAAAATATTAATAGTGATCATTCTGAGAATGAATTCAAGTTTAGCATTTTATTATGGAAATTTATTAAAAGATGGTGTATGAGATTTAGTGATTGTGAAAAGTATTCTTCTTAATTCAACTTGATAAAATTTAGTTACAGGAAACAAGTACTCTCAAGTGCTCTTAACCTAGTAAGCCCAGGCAAAGTAAGATACAATACATATTTTTAACTATTAATATTTGTTGAGCGGAAGAAGTACTCTTAGCTATTAAGTCTACATAAGGTATAATCCATGCTCTTAGCCATTAGAATTACTTAAACACATTCAAAAGTTTAAAGTTTAAATCATTAACTCTATATAAGATATAATCCATGTTCTTAACCATTAGACTTAAATAAATTCATAAATTCATTCCATTAGAGAAATGGATTGATCTTAACCATTAATTCATAAATTCTACTAACCATTAGACTTAAACATCAACCATACTACTTCCTACATCACTAAAAAATTACCACTTAAACATAAACCCTACTACTTCCTACATCCCTGAGCGAGTGAGATGTGAATGTGTTAATCATTTTTGTATAATGAGTAAAAACTAAATTAAAAAAAAGGATGGATGAAGGCACTGAATCTCATGAGATATAAATGTTTTAAATGAATAATGCAAAATTAAAAACCAGATTTTAGCATCAAGATTCTCATGTCCCTTTGAAACCTTAAAATTCTGTCCTTTTTGAATTTTTGAAACCTAGATCTTGGGTGCTTGATAAATATTCATATATCCTTGGGAATACACCCTCAAAACCCCTGCTAAGATGTATTTATTCAAAGGTTATGGGTTAAAATAGGTCATCGTATTTGATTTATGCAATGCTTGGTTATGAATATAGATCCTCACATGATTGGTTATTTAGTAGGGTCCATAATTACTCATTTTCATATGTAAATTTAGCAGGGTTCATAATTACTCATTTCATTATGTAAATTTAGAGACAAAATTACACAAAACAAAATGCAGATCAGTTTACATTATAATTTTTTGAGGCCACAAAAAATTACATAAACAAATGCTAAATATTATCCAATCTTCTATGCTTTGTTTTACAATCTTAACCTAGAATCTAAATCAATGAAAACTACAACTACTTACTACCCACAAGATTAAACATTTCTATGAAACAAAGATATCAGAAATTACAATAGTAAATGGTTTAATCAAACATGCAATGAATCAGAAAATATGGCCAGGCAATTATCAGTGAAAACAATCCATTTAATGTTATAAATCAAATCCTTTAAGAAAATAAGTATAATTTCATGCTAGAGCACATTTTCCCATTTGATTTTCATTCATCCAACCAAATTTTGAATGAGAATTGAAAAATATGAATAGAGAACATGAAAAAAATATATAAATTTTCACGAGGAGAAAACACAACTACTTTTCATATGACATATATCCACTGAGATCAATATCCACTGTAGGTTATATGTACTCATGTCTTTCATAACTAAGTATTAGGAATCTACGAATTTTATAACTAGAAGTGAAAGGTGTCACATTTACATTTTCTAAGACAAATTTTAAAGGGAAAAAATTACACAATCTCTAGTATCTATCTAGTTGGAAGGTTGATACATATAAGGTCTTGAGTCTTCCAAACTTCAGCCCCTGCAGCCCCTACTCATATCTGGAAGGTCTAAAACCTATATTTTCATGTTCCCAAACTAGGGTGAGAATATGTTATGTGCCTAATATACAAAAAATAATATATGATTAAGCTTAAGCCCATATATCTAATCCTAAAGGCAACGATCTTTCAAGGCAAGTGATCAAAGTTCCAACCATTACCATTTTATAGTGGGTTATTGTATCATCTTGATGCAAACTTGGAACGAGTGAAAAATATCTTTAGCCATAGGACCTATCATGTATAGACAATAAGACAGAGATTAGAACAAAAGATATGACTAGCATATTGTGAAACTACTCTTTTCTGATATCAAATTACCTCTCAGAAAAAAATTAAATCATAATAAGAATGAATTCAAGATATTAATTTAAACATTGATCCCTCTACATAATGGTTAAAAATTAAGACCCAATGCCCATGGATAGATATACGATCCTCCAATCTACTAGCAATAGAACCATCACTAATTAATGGACAATAAACATTAAAATCCCCATGAAATATTTAATATTCAGTTAGTCACCCTTCACAAAGGAAAATTCTATTTGACCCCATCATAGGATATTTTCTCATAGGGAAACTTTTATACATTTTTTCTTGAATTTGGCCCTCATATTGTAATTTAAGTCCCTCTTTCAAGACACCTGTACAATAAACAAGGGAATTGCATTCACATTGGATGTGTACAATAGACACTAGACATGATTAGCACAAAAATATCTCATTTCTTAGCATGTTCGACTTCACCAAGTGAACCGTGTAAATCTCAATTTCAAACATGATTCTAGCCTCATTCATTTTCATGGATACAATCTGATTCAATGACTCCAGAACATGACAATCATTCCTGAGTTAAAGGAAACTATCAATTTATCAACTATAGTAAGCAAGATTCCTCCATGATTATAAGTAAAACAACCCACTCAACTATAATTTCCAGTTTATATAGTTACCCTTTTATAAATTCCACGTTGGCATTGCAATTAATATTTTTTTGCATGAAAAGACTCCACTGGATTGAAATAATGATATTACTGAAACAAATTCAAATGTAGGTTTCTACATATTAGTAGCTTTAAGGATGTATTTTGAGTGTGCATGCAAAGACTTAAAAAGACATGAATTATTACTATGATCTGTCTCTAGATGTTTATCAAGTGAGGCTGCAAGTGTCAAACTTGTTTTCATGGAAAAGTATGTAAAAAATTGTACACTTTGAAGGAACCAAGCCAATCCCAGTTCGTCCACTCTGCTACAAATTACAACACTATTGCTTACAAGTAGCTCCACCAAAAGCCCAAGGCGTTATCTCAACCGGTTGTCACTTGTTGGGCATTTGGATGGTATGAGCAACTAACTACTTTAATCCCCTAGATTAGGATTACTAGTCTACATCAATGGGTTTACAAGAGATGTCATGCACAAATTATAGGAATCATCCCTTGGTTCTCCCAACAGGATTTTCCAAGAGAAGCATAAAATCTGATGAAGCTTCCCGGTCTATCTGTCCACCTCTAGGTAGCCCTTTAGTATTCTTTTAGATGAAACCCATCTTCATTGTTGTTGTAATTTTTTTCAGGAGTTTTGTGAAACTCACTCAAAGAGTTTCTAAGCACAAATATATAAGTCCATTTGTTTTGTGGAATTAAAGCAATTTATACTAAATTTTATCACCCCACCACTTGAGTTTTATCAATATAAACACCGAAACTAGATTCTAATGGCTATCATGAAGAAGTATTCTCCTCGCTTGACCAGATTCAAGACTTTCTGAATAATCAAAGAAAATTTTAGGTTTGAACCCCAAGATTAATGAACATTATTAAACAAATATTAAACGCCTTGTAAATTCCCACATCCATATTTGAGCATCGCCAATAGTTGTATGTAATATTCCAAAATTAGTTTGCATCTAATTGGAATATTAAATTTTTGTTTTGTCACTTAGATAGATTACTAAGTCAGTAGGGAGACCCATAAATCTCTTTAGTAGGAATAAGACCACTTCTCATGTGAATGTGGCTTATTTTATTAGCTCAATAAAGAACCCTTAGGTGTGAACAAGGGCTAGATCATGTGGACAGGGTCAAATTTGACTAGATCAACAGCGTTGTTATGGAGGTAGTGGAAGATTATTGGAGGACAACACAGTCATTTAGGAGGAGCGTATGCATGAGATTAAGTCCTTTAGTGAGTGGAACCCAGGGTGAGGAAGCTCACCAAGCATAAAAAGAAGAGGATGGAAGCCAAATAAGGCATGGATTTGTATTAATGATTTTGATATTTTTAGATCTGTATTTTTCATGTGACATGTCTATCCATGCTTCAGCTGTTTAGCGGATTCTGTGATGTTGTTTAGCACAAGGGTGTTTTCGAGCAGAAATCCCACCCTCATCCTCGGGGGACTTCAAGTGCCTACTCAAGAGAGGTAGCTTGAGCATAATTTCCACTATCCGACATTTTTCCAAGCTTTAGTATTCATCTACAACATAGTCTATTCCATATTTGTGTTGTGTTGCAGGGTTACAGTAGTGGAGGGTTGTAAAACCCAATTTCTGAGCTTGTTTTCCAGTGGAGTGAGTAGCCCTTCATTCGAGAGGCTAGAAAGTATATTCCAAGAGCTTCATTGCATTATTTATCATCAGTCTAAGTAGCTACCATCAGCTGTAGCACAATTTCCTTCAAGGACTACGCTATTTTAGAGAGTAGGTGCAGTAGTGGGCTTATTGCCCTAGTTGGAGGAATTGGATTTTGCTTGAGGGGATCGACCCTTCATTTGGGAGATCTTTTGGAGGAGGTTAAGACATTTCATATATCAGATTAGCCACCTCCTATCAGTATTTTAGTTGCAGTGGTTATTCAACCCTAGGGCCATATCTACTATTTATGTATATTAGGTATTTCTGGAAACCTTTTTTGGGTTGTCTTCGAAATCAGTTTTGGAGCCTAGATCTCTATCCCCGACACTTTTGGAGTATTGTATAAGAAACTATATATATTTCTACTTTCTAGCTATTGTTATTCTTTCATAGACAACGCAATTATAACATTCCGACATTTCATGTATTAACAACATTTTACATTTTGATCTATTGCTTCATGGGAGGCATTTTTTCCCAATCTTGAGTGATATTTTCCTCAAGATCTTGAACTCATATTTTGATAGTAAACATAATGGAATGGCTGTATGGTTGTCTCATGTTTTGATCCATTTATATTTCTGCATATTTCTAGTTTTATTTCATATATTGTTGCTCTCCCAATTTTGGGATATTACAGTGGTTTCAGAGCATAATCTTGGCTAAGCCTGTGTACTTTAGCTATTATGTCATCTAAAGAGGCTTCTCATAGAAAGGAGAAGATTTGCAGAAGAGATGGAGGAAATACTCCATTATTAGGATAAATGAAAGGAAAGGATTTCTCAAAACTTCTTCTTCAAACTATGTAGGGCATTAATGGAGACATCAAAGAGATGAGAATGGAGAGATATAGAGATTATCCTAGAGGGTTTTCACATGAAAGAAGCTCCAATATTTCACATTATGTGTGTGAGAATTTAGCCTCACATTATCCACAATGTTGTAGCATGCCTACATTCTTAGCAAGGGAATAAGAGGAAGGAGAAACACCAAAGGAGGAGACTCTTGGTGACTATCTCCAAGAATATGAATCTAAGTCTAAGAGATTCAAGGAGCATTTAAACTTTCAAGGGTTATGCCAAATCAAAGAAAATAGAAGACCCAGTAACCACAATAGAAGAAAAGGGTGCATGCAGCACACTTTGGGTAGATTATTTCTACCTACTTTTGATGGGTCACCCAAATGCACAACCAAGGCTTGGGTAAAGAAGTTACACACATATTTACAGCTGCATCAAGTTTCAAAAAAGAAGGCCATTAAGGTAACAAAGCTGAACCTTGAAGGTAAGGCTTATTCTTGGTGGTTTTATATTTCTTCTTCATTAAGTCATGCAAATGTATCTACTTATGCAGAGTTCACTAGGAGGTTAGTGAAGATATTTAATCAAAAACATTCTAAAAATTCTTTGGTTGAGCTAGCCAAACCGAAGGAATTAAAACCTTTGCATGGGTTGGTAGGAGCCACTAGACCTACTCCACTCTAGAATGCTATTGAGAGGGTTAAACATTTGCAGAAGCCTTGCCAAGGGCAAAAGCCCCACTTCAGCAAGAAATTTCTTCTCAAGAGGAAGACATGAAGATTCCTCCTTCAAGAGGAGATCAAGAAAAAGGATCTCTTAATGATGATGAAGAGGAAGAAAAGGAAGAATGGGAAGGAGATATCAGTGTTGTAAAAGCAAGAGGAGATCCACCACCATTTGGAGATGGAAATTAAGTAATTTCTTCAACTAGAGGAGCTTTTGTACCTTTGCAAGAAGTTCCAAAGGATCTCACATATGAAGATCACGAGAAACATGTGTTTGTTTTGATGGGAAAGTAGACTAAACAATGGAGGAAGTGTGTTCCGACATTGACCACAGTTTTGGGGACATACACCATGATAGATCACTTCTTTGTGATTAAGACTCTTGACACCAATATGTCATTGGGTGTGCATGGGTTGATTACATTGGAGAAGAACACCTTAGACTGTGAGATCCTGCAGATGGAAGGAGAATATGAGAAGGATGGCTAGCATTAAGTGATTGGGAACATTCATTTTAGGAGGTTTATGCACAGAAGAAGGAGGTTCATTTGCGTAGTGATAGCAGGGACAAATCAGTCCACTCAAATATGCAGCCTACTTTATGCCTTGATGTCTCATTACATGGAGGCATTCAATTAGGGAGACCCCATGATTGGAAGATGATAAAAAATTTCTCTCAACATTGTGAATCATTGATAGATTTGGCTAAGGAAGGAGCCTTGGGAGAACCTGGCACAACAGAGAGAGCCTATGATTTGTTCAATAAAGGGATGAGCAATAATATGATATTTGCATTGCCATCTCTTACTTAGCTACATGTGCTGGAAGAGAATGATTCACGAGTGTGTGATGGCACAAGTATGGTGTCAAAAGGCTACTCCATAGTCTTGGAGTAGAAAATGATACTTCCACACATGAGGAATATTTCTGAATATGACAAGAGGTTATTGACACTCTTGCACACATTGGCCAAACTATGGAAGTTTTGAATGGGTAATACCTTCCAAAAGGAGGTTGACCTCCATATACTTTAGTCTTGTCTTGGGCAAGATCAGTTGCAAGGGAGGCAACAAAAATGGGATAGTATTACTCCGTCATGTGGCTTTAGCATTGAGCATTTCAAAGAGGGGAGCTATGAGGTGACACGTACTCCATTTCAGAATTCAACAACATTGTCATTATTGATGTGTATGGATCCATATTTGGAGTCCCAATTATTGGTGGAGTATTTCAAGAACCTCTTTACATGTAAGGTTGTTGATGGGTAAGTGATAAATGGGAGGTATAGAGTGGTTAATGGATTCATTTATTTCCATGATTAGATCTACTTGACTAGAGACTCCAAGCTCAAGTTGAAAATTCTACATGCATCACATGAGACACTCCTTTTCGGGCGTTTAGATTTGATTGAGACTTATCACACCATCATGGAGAGATTCTATTAAGAGGATCTCAAATAATATGTGCTCCAACATATCACGAGATATGTAGCTTGTTTGATGAATGAGGAGGAGAGAAACCACCATGTAAGGTTGTTACAACCACTTCCCCTTTTGATGGAGAGATGGGAAGGCTCATCTATGGATCTCTTCACCAGCTTGCCAACCATATATGGTAATGATTGTGTCTTGATGTTTATTGATCAACTAACCATGTATGTAGATTTATTTACCATACATTTGTAGCACATTGCTCCATAAGAGAGCAAGCCTCTCTTTGGATTTCATGGTTCTTTTGGGACTACATTCAATGATGGGAATGGCCAATTTTGGAGGAATTTAGGCAAGAGTTGTTTTGCTGGGTTCATATTCAGTTAACACCTAATGTCATTTACTATTTTCAAGATTTTGAGAAGCTTATGGCAGCAAGCAAGTGATTGGATGGCCACTTAACATATCATGTTTTGAGACAGCTAGAAGAAGAACAACGCTGGTCTCACTTGAGAGACTATTGTCACCATCCAGTATGTCATGTGACACTTATTCTATGTTTATTTTGGATTCCATATGGTGATGACACTATATTCACTATAAGTGGGATGGTTTGGGCAAGAGAGGTTCCTGGAACCAAAGAGTGGGATCATGAGAGTCTGAGTGCCTTTTGGCTTTCTGAAGACCATATTATTGCAGCCCAAGATGAGCAGCTCCAAATCTATCATAAATGGAGAGAGAGACCATGTGAGTTGAATAATTTAATCTCTCATTTTCAGCCATGCAACCCCTATACATTGCAGAAGCAAGGGATTGGTGAGTTTTTCTATGAGCTACAAAGGATGGCTCACTTTGCTTGGATGGTAGCATGGAGATTGGAGTTTCTCATTGGGATGGTATTGCACTACCCTTGCATTTTCTTGAGGACAAGTAACATTTTGGAGGGGAGGACTGTAATATTACAAAATTAGATTGCAGCTAATTGGAATATTAAAGTTTTTATTTTTCACTTAGATAGATGAATAAGTAGGTAGGGAGACCCATAAATCTCTTTAGTATGAATAATACCCCTTCTCATGTGAATGTGGCTCATTTTATCAGCTCAATAAAGCACCCTTAGGTGTGAATAGGGGTTAGAGCATGTGCATAGGGTCAAATTTGACCAGATCAAAAATGTTGTTATGGAGGTAGTGGAAGATTATTGGAGGACAACACAGTCATTTAGGAGGAGTGTATGCATGAGAGTAACTCCTTTAATGAGTGGGACCCAGGGTGAGGAATCTCACTAAGCATAAAAGGAAGAGGATGACAGCCAAATAAGGCATGGATTTTTATTATTGATTTTGATATTTTTAGATCTGGATTTGTCATGTGACATGTCTATGCATGCTTCAGCTATTTAGCAGAGTCTACGGTGCTATTTAGCACAAGGGTGTTTCAGAGCAGAAATCCCACCCTCATCCTTGGGGGAATTCATGTGCCTACTCAAGAGAGGTAGCTTGAGCATAATTTCCACTATTAGGCATTTTTCCAAGCTTCAATCTTCATCTACAACCTAGTCTATTCTAGATTTGTGTTGTGTTGTAGGGTTGCAGTAGTGGAGGGTTGTAAAACCCGATCTTTGAGCTTGTTTTTGAGTGGAGGGAGAAGCCGCTCATTTGGGAGGCTAGTAAGGAGATTCCTTGAGCTTCATTACATAATTTAGCATCAGGCTAAGTAGCTACCATCAGCTACATCACAGTTTCCTTCAATTTCTGCGTTATTTTAGAGAGTAGCTGCAGTAGTGGGTTTATTGCCCTAGTTGGAGGAGTTGGATTTCCATTGAGGGGATCAACCCTTCATTTGGGAGATCTATTGGAGGAGGTTCAACCATTTCATGTATCATATTAGCCACCTCTTATCATTATTTCAGTTGCAGTGGTTATTCAGCCCTAGGGCCATATCTGCTATTTATGTATATTGGGTATTTCCGGAAACCTTTTCTGGGTTATCCTAGAAATCAGTTTTGGAGCCTAGATCTCTATCCCCGACACTTTTAGAGCATTGTGTCAGCAAATATATATATTTATGTTTTCTAGTTGCTACTATTCTTTCATAGAAGGCGCAGTTATATCATTCTGACATTTCATGTATTAGCAACATTTTACATTTTGATCTATTGTTTCATGGGAGGCTTGTTTTCCCAATGTTGAGTGATCTTTTCCTCAAGATCTTGTACTCATTTTCTGCTAATAAACATAATCAAATGGATCTATTGTTGTCTCATGTTTTGATCCATTGATATTTCTTCATATTTCCAATTTTATGTCATATATTGTTGCTCTCCCAATTTTGGGATATTACATTGTATTCCACATTCAACACAAATTGAAGGCCTTTTAAGGTACCATAAATCATGTTTGAGGGGAAATCACAGTTACAGTCTAAATTCTTAGCAAATTCATGATCTTTATAGTACGAAAATCAAACTCTAAGGGCTCTGTAAATGTGATGACACACAAATGAATCCATCCTATACAAAGAGAATCTACCTAATCCATTAAGAAAAATTTTCTACAACAAAAAATTTTCTTCTACCATTCATGCACAACACAACACATTATAACTTGTATGGATGTTGAGAAGCAACAAAAGAAGTCAAGATATGTTAAAAAAATTTATTTTTTGGAACAAGAATGGTGTAGAGTAGAGAACATAAATTACTCAAATTAGTTTCTTACTGGAAGATGAAATGCAAAAAAGATCCCACCCATTGGCCAAAATTAAAAACTTGCAAAATTGTTGTAGGAATTACACAAAGTATACAATTTAAAACACAAAATAAAATATAAAATAGAGATGCTACAAATACCATGAAATTTGATAATTAGTCAAAATACACCAAAAATGTGACCATATTAAGGCTATTTTACCTCTCAAACCAAATAAATTAAAGAAAGATATACACGTTACCTATGCATTTAATTGGGTCATAACTTATGAAATTACATGCATACACTCTTTCAAAAATACATACCTATTGTTTGTGCCTAAATCATTGATTCCCACTAGAGTTGAAATCCTTCCATGGATGTTCAACCATTGTAGAAGGTGATGCTTCTCCACTCGTTCCATAGTTACCTAACAAAGTGTCATTTGTTAGCACAATGAAATTTGTTAAAGCATCAATGTATATGTGCAAACATAACTATAATGAGTGGATGGGAGGGGAAAGCTACAGGAAATTCCTAAATGTTGAGTAGATGGTATTTCTGTATTAGATTTGTCATTTTTGTCATTTGCGTTACCACATATCAATTTTTTCTCCTTTATTTAGGATTTAGTTAGATGCACATTCAGTCAAATGTACCTAATATGGCAGGAAAGGTTGGATGGTATTGCATCTTCCTTTGGTATTGGTTTATTTCCATAGCTATGGATTATTTCATTGTTGTAAAAATAAACATATCACATGTTAAAGAATGTTGATGACTAAATACACAAATCTAAAACCATCACTTTATTCAATACATGAAAAAAACCTGGAACCACAGAAAATGCATTATTTGATCAAGGAAACCCTCACCTATTGAGGTATTGCAACTCAAATGGTTCATATTATTATGGATGGACATTTAAATCAATTCCCAAACCATTATTTTTTTTTCTCCTTTTTTTCTTTGTAGGGCTAAGGACACTCTTCTTCCTCTTCAAAGATGAATTAGGAGAACCCAACCCAAGTGTGAAGTCAAAATCCATTATGTGCAAGTTGTTGGCTTCATCCAACATTTTTTTAACTAGACTAAGCAATTGGTTTGCCTTTTTAAAAGTAGTACGAGAGTTATCTAGAATGAGATGTATGTGTCTAAACAACTCCTATTTTACCAAATGAAGTGTTCCAACATCTACATCAACAATATCTGTGGCCATACGAGTGGCATAAACATCTACATCATGGTTGGGGGTCTCTATATTGATCTCAGAAGAGTCATTGAAAATGTTATCCACTGCATGTTGATGAAGTAATGGATATGGATTACCTAAGTGTAAATAAAACCAATTAAACTTTATGGCATGCTTGCAAATGTTGCCACAAGTATACCATGGACATTCACATGTTATAAAATCCATGTGATACAATTGTCAAGGTACTTCTTATCTCGATCCATTTGACTTCTCACCCAGTAAGAATTGGTTATGATCTCATGAGGAGAAAAATCACTATTTAGAATTTTTCTTGCTCTTTCCACTGATGATTCAAGTTGTTTCTCTTTCTTGTATTTGTTTAGAAATCCTTATTTTTTCAATATTTCCTTGAAACGATAACAAGGCTCAACGGTTGTTAGCAGCATATACAACAACCAATCCATCCGACGAGCACATATTTTTCTTCTATTAGATAAAAAAAAAATCAAATAGCAATGGTATGACTCAACAACATTGTTGGTCCCCTGATTTGCATGAGGAAAATCTTGACAACCTTTCACCCACATCCCTAAGTGCAAATAGAATTAATTTAGTCTAAATATATCAATTTTATAGAATACAAGCATGGATACAATACAAAGAGTTTGTTTACTTACAAATCTTATCGCCAACAACCCAATTCTTGTGGAAATCGTCTAAGAAGTTCTCTTCATCTACAAATTTGATAAAAAATCAATTGATTGCATCATCCACTTCAGTATTGAGAGCGTGTTTCATGATAGAACCTAATTCACTGAATATCTCATTGGATTTTATGGAATTAGTGGCCAACTGGTTCACGTTTTTTAACCAAGCCCTCAGTACAGGCCAATCAAATAAGATCACATCACAACTTGTGATCCTCCTGCCATATTCAATGCATTTTAGTGCAAAAATTTTAGAATAAATGAAATTTTCATTATATGATGACAATATTAAAGTTACCTCAAGTCAACGATTTCATCCAGTGCATCATCGACCATGAATGCATTGATTTTCCAATCAGGACTGATTTGGAAACACTTGTGCATGAGCTTCTCCAACCATAGTTCAATATCATCTGATGTGTTTCGTGATGCCACAACCCATGCAACTATTGTGCCGCTTTGTTGTTCATCAAATGTCACAAGTGTATACAACTAATACTGTCATATTCAACATTACATAAAGTCAAATACACATTATTAATAATATTTAATGTCTAAAAATTAAATACATATATTAAATTAATCATTTCCATCCAACTTGCCCCATATTTATTTGTATTAAATGTTGAATTCGTGGCTATTACGCTATTGTTTGATAGCTTGACCATTGTCTCCAACATCCACTTTGTTTAAATTCCTATTATAAAAGGGACCTCCACACCATTGAGATTTTGGTAAAAGAAAAAATATTCTTGGTGCTTATGATACCAAAGGTTTACACTTATTTCATCCTTTTTGTGGAGTTGATAATTTAACTTTGCCAACCTGTTATATATGTTTACAATATCTTTCCTGCATAAGAATAAGTCTCTATCCCGAGTTGTCACATCCATGTCAACATGTCTCTTAATGTGGGTTCTATACACCATATCAATAGGCACTCCCAAAAACAAACAACTCTCAACAAAAGCAATGATGTCCCTCGAAAGCCTTGGCCTATGCAAGGCCCTAGCCTCACCTGAATTGTCATGTTGTCCATGACAAGGAAAACCTTCTCCATCTTCATGTCCATACACATTTAAAGTTAGTATTGCTATATGAGGACTTTCATTCATAACTTTCACAATAAAATAGCATTGAAAATCCCTCTTCTACACAAATGAGGTTCTTTGTTTAGTTGAAGGCTCTCTTCTTTTATCCTTTGGGCCGAATGAGCAATAATATCTATAGGAAAATTCTTCAAATTTCAATACATACAAAGAATGAAAAATGTGGTTTTAAAGGACCTAAACAATGCATTTTGAAATACTTACACTTCATATTGTGATGCAGCAGTAGCCCTTTGTCTTGGTTCTTTGTGATGTCTCCGTATGAAATTACATGGAGAAATTATTTTCTTCCTCCCCTTTGATAAAGTTAGAAACTATTTTTAAAGGGGTTAAAGCAACCCGATCAATGCTATTGTTATTTCAATTTATTTCAGTCCAAACTAAGTCTTTACTAGGAAAGGTCGTCTTGTCTTTGAGGTCATGCACCTCAAGGTCCATGATATGCTCCCATTTTTCTCTCTTTCCCATTTTGAAATATTCTTGTTAGAAAATATGCAAACACAACAGAGAAATATCCTATACAAAAACATGTTAGCAAAAAATATATCCATTTTAGAGCATAACAACAAAATAAAATTGATGATCCAAAGGTGACCATTCTTCATTGTTAACTATTAAAGTTATAGTTTCATGTCTATATACACTTGCCACATGACTGAGCTACTACATTTAGTGAACAGTTCTCTCTCACGTGTATGTTACTGAACATGTGTATGTTATGTTCACTAAATGTAACTCAATCATTGATGTCCAAAAGGTTATTGGTTAAGGGAAATGTATAGGCATTATTTTATTTTTGTTTAAGTTTCCGGTTATGGGCTAAGAAATAAAGTTTAGAAATATAATTAAGGAATAATGGTTAAAAATAAAAGTTACCAAACAAAGGATAAGGGTTAATTTCTCACAATAAAACAATTTACATTTTTGGAGGCTAAGTAATAAGGCAAAAATACATGTTAATGATTAATAATAAATATTTAACATTATAAGGAATCAGATTAGAAAATAAGGGTTAAGGATTTAATTATTAATAATATGAGGCATGGATTTAAGGGTTGATGTTTAAGGATTTAAAGTTGAAATAATTTATGTTATTAATAGTTATGGGTAAATAGTCAATGTTTAATGGATAAAGGTATAAGACTAAAGTCGTAAAAGATTAAGGCTAAGGATTTGGGGTTATGGATCTAAGGTTGAGGAGCTAAGGTCTAAGGTTAAGGGGTTAAGATTTAAATATATAAAGTTAAGGGATGATGATTTAGGACTAAGGGTCATTGATCTAAGCTTAAGGGTAAAGGGTTAAGTGTACAGGGTTAAGAAATGACGATTGGAGGGTAATAATTATGGATCTAGGGTTAAGGGACAAGAGTTATGAGTTAAGGTTTAATACTACAATTAAAAATTAGTGTTAGGATAAGGTGTAAAGAATGGGAGGAAGGGAAGGATATTTTGTAGTCATGGAAATTATTCCAATATGCCAACAAATAAGGATATGATTGTTAATAAATAATGGGTGAGGATCAAGAGGTACATGTTGAGGGGTAAAGGGAAAAATGAGGTAATTCTAATAATAGAGGATTTAGGAGTAAGATATCATGATTAAGGACTTAAGAATAAGTAATTTAGGGTTTAAGTTATGGGTTATGAATTAAAACTAAAAACTAGAATGATAAAATTTATAATTACTAAAAAATAAATATTATGGATTAAAACTTCCTATGGTACTTTAAGAAAAAATACACAATAAATTTCACATATAATATTCAAATATTTACCTCAGAAAAATATAAACTTACTATTGCAATAAACGAGAGAAACAAACAATCTAGTTCACATTCAAATATTTACCTCATAAAAATATAAACTAACCATTGCAATAAACGAGCTGATTTTTGCAATGGATATCGTCTCCCTACGCAATCGATATATATAAAGGTCACCATTCGATATATATAAAGATCACCATTTATCAGTGGAATATTTTCGGTAAACAAATAATACGAATTTTTTTTTGTCAACGAAAGCACAATGGATTCGAAGAAAATTAGTAGCGTTGATATGGAAAAATTAAGGGATGTTTTAAATAACAATATCCATAATTTAATAAGGACCTTCGAAGAAAGAACTCTCGAAAAGATAAAATTATGTGCAATGGAAGATTACATGGATGTTCATTCAATTCAGTATTCTCTTGGTGTAGAATGATATTCTATTGATCATATGCGTTTTCTACTATTATTTTTCCATAAGATTGCTCTGCGTAATGATGCCGTCATTTTTTTCCCCTTACTAAGAAAATTTTCTGGAAGATTGCTGCTCAATGCATGTTGAATTGTAGGAATACATATATATGGTAGTGATGAATGAATAGCTATTGGATTTCAAAATCTAACAAAGTTATTAAAAATAAATAAGCATAAATCATGTCATCTAGAAATTTTTTATAGACCTAAGCATTGAGGCAAGTGAAGTGCATTCTACAGCCAAGGTGCGGCGTTGGTGATCATTAAATCTTTGTATGTGTCTGTTTCTCTAATGATGCACTGAATCTAGCTAATACATTTCTATACTGAATATGGATAGATAGAAAGAGAGCCCAACCTAAACTCATATGTGACATACACTTTGAGGTTGTGAAGATTGAGGAGATTTAGGATGAGTATCTGGAGTTCACACAAATGCCAACATTTCAAATATGTCAGTATATACAAAAGCCTCGAGTTGGATATGAGTCATAGTTGTTGAATTCGAATTTGAGCTAAAGTACAGTACATTAAAAACTGAAAAAAAAATGTAATATGAACAAATTTCAGTATTATACATCTCACTTATAGTGTTAATACTTAAATAAAATATGTAGTTTTCCTTTCTTTAAGAATATTCTCTTAGTAATTGTAGCTATGATGGATGGTGAAATGCAATTTTTCAATAGAAAATTGTCATTTTTTCTGTTGCAGGATTGGTTTGACATATAAAAAAAAATTGTAAAATACAATCACAGTGAAGACGTGTGAAGGGGATTTTGAAGGCATACCTTTGAAGCCTGCAATCCTCTATTTTGTTTTGCATTCAAGTTGTGCAATGGATGCAAAAAATAGTCTGCAAACCTATGTTTTATTTTCTTTTGCGTAGCTGTGCAATGTCTATGTGGTCTCTTCTCTATTTCGATTTTGAAAATCTGCTCTGTTTCCATTTTGGGATGATATGCTGAAAAGTGCACGAGGCATGTGAGTAAAGTCACCCACCTACCTACCACCCTAAGAATTAACTGCTCGTTGCCCAAAGAATTAACTCTGACAGGGTCATGTGGTGATCCCCAGGTGTACTCGACGACGTGAAAAGTATGTCAGGTCTCCGTGGACGGGAAGCAGATGTTTTTCGATGGGCAGGATTTCCGGGTTAAAATGTGGTATGGGTAGACTACTCCCTTTATATATACCTCCTCAATTCCAGCAAGTGAATCATTTAATGTGTGGCATATCCTTTTGACTTACAACAAAGCAACATAGAGTAGATCGAGGTTGGATGAGTTCATAAGTGGGAAAATAATTCGCTTCCCAGCGCTGCCAATTCTTCTATTTAATGAGAATGGTCAACTCTTACATTTGAAATCAACGTGTTGGTAAGGCAGAGGATTCAATCACACAAATAAAGCAAATGTTTCACACACGAACAATGAGCTGCGGCTCTTCAATTAATCATAAAATTATGAATCATAAAACTCTCTTAAAACAATGAACCCATGAAGGGTATTTAATCTAATTGACATGCACACTCTCTCACACATAACTGAAATTGATCAACTTGCTTAACTCACTCACCAAATCTAACTGTAACTCAACTCAACTAATTCACCTAACTATTTTTCTAACTTCTGCATGAGGAAGTAATTATATATTTTAACACTCCCCCTTAATTACGACCGCTAAACTAAAACATAACTCATGACAACTCAAACATGCCTGCTGGTCTATGTCTCAGCTAGGCGTACAACACCCAAGTTTCTTTGTGAAACTCAAACAAATCTACTGCTAATGGCTTTGTAAAGATATCAGCCAATTGATCACTCGTTCTACAAGGCTTCAAGTGAACTTCTCCATTGTTCACAAGTTCTCGAATAAAATGATATCTAGTATCAATATGCTTGCTCTTTTGATGAAACACACTATTCTTGGATAGTGCAATTGCTGATGTGTTGTCACAGTATATTGATGTTAATCCTTGTTGTTTCTACTTGAGTCCATCCAATGCTCTTCTTAACCATATTGCTTGACATGTTGTTGAAGTTGCTGCTACATATTCTGCTTCTGCTGATGATAATGTCACAATAGGTTGTTTCTTAGATGCCCATGCTATCACACCTGAACCGAGATGGAACACATAACCGGATGTGCTCTTCCGATCATCCAAACTTCCTACAAAATCACTATCTATATATCCAATCAATTCTTTCTTTTTTGTACTTGCATACATTATGCCATAATCTCTGGTTCCTGCTATATATGTCAGAATTCTTTTTCCAACACTCCAATGTGTTTCTTTTGGAGTCTCCATGAATCTGGAAATCAGACTCACTCCCTGCATAATATCTGGTCTTGTCGCTGTGAGATACATGAGGCTGCCAACCAATCTTTTGAATAGAGTTGGATTGACATCTGCCCCTTCATCATCCTTACTTAGCTTTGTACCTGTTGCAACTGGTGTAGGTACAGGTTTGGAATTATCCATCCTAAATCTTTTCAGCAAATCTGTTGCATACTTATTTTGACAAATAAAAATGCCTTTTTCAGATTGCTCAACTTCAATGCCAAGAAAATATTTCATGAGACCTAGATCTATCATCTCAAATTCTTTCATCATGGCTGCTTTAAATTCATCTATTTCAAGATCACCTGTAAAAATCATATCATCAACATATAAGCAAACTATCAAAATCTGTCCATGCTCATTTACCTTTTTGTATAAGGTAGGCTCAATGCTGCTTCTGCAAAATCCATTCTTGATCATATAACTGTCGATTCTGCTATACCATGCTCTAGGTGCTTGCTTCAGTCCATAGAGCACTTTCTTCAATCTGTAAACTTTATCTTCTTGTCCTTCAACTTCATAACCTGGAGGCTGCTGCACATAAATTTCTTCTTCTAAAATTCCATTCAAGAAGGCTGATTTGACATCCATCTAATACACTTTCCACTTGTTCTGAGCTGCTGTCGCTAGGACTGCTCTTACAGTATCCAATCTGGCTACCGGAGAAAATGTTTCCCCAAAGTCTATTCCCGGTTGCTGCGAGAATCCTTTGGCTACAAGTCTTGCTTTAAATCTGTCAATCTCACCTTTCTCATTCACTTTAGTCTTGTACACCCACTTCACACCAATGAGATTTTTATCGTTTGGTAAATCAACCAAATCCCATGTATCATTCTTTTCAATTGAATTCATCTCTTCATCCATGGCTTGCACCCAATTGTCATCTCTGATTGCTTCTTCAAAGGAAGAAGGTTGGAATGCCAACAATGAAAAATTTGAACTAACATCCAAATCATCATAAATATCTTTCAAACTTCTCATCTTTTTCTTACCTGAGTCGCTGCTTGGAGAATTCTGATCTATGGATCTACTTGAAGATCCATGCTGCTCTGAAAATCTGGGAGTCCTTGCTAGTGTGACTCTGTTTGGTGTCTGCTCTTTTGGTTCTTGTTGTTCCTCTTCTTCTACAAGATCATCCTCCATCAATGGTGTTTGAGCATCGGTTAGTGTGTCTACAGTCCCATTCCATGACTCTTGTTCTTTGAACACAACATCTCTGCTAATGATTGTCTTCTTTGTGATAGGGTTATACAGTTTGTAAGCTTTTGACTGCTCACTATAACCAGTAAATATAAATTTTTCACTTTGATCATCTAATTTGCCTCTTATTTGCTTAGGCACATGTGCATAGGCTACACATCCAAAAACTCTGAAATGAGATACACTGCATGACATACCTGACCATGCTTCTTTTGGAACTCTATTCATCACGCTCTTTGTAGGAGATCTGTTTATCACATAAACAACACATGCAACTGCTTCTGCCCAATACTTGTTAGACAGGTGTCTTGCTTTCAACATGCTCCTTGTCATGTTCATGATTGTTCGGTTCTTCCTCTCTGCTACACCATTCTGCTGTGGTGTGTATCTGGTCGTAAATTGTCTTCTGATTCCATGTTGTTTGCAGTACTCATGGAATGCCTTCAAATCGTATTCTCCACCACGATCCGATCTCAATACCTTGATATGTTGATCACTTTGGTTCTCCACCAAAGCTTTGAACTCTTTGAACTTTGCAAAAGTTTCAGACTTCTGCTTCAAAAAGTAAACCCAAGTCTTCCTACTATAATCATCAATAAAGGTGAGGAAGTAATAGCTTCCACCAATCGACTGTGTCCTCATAGGTCCACAAAAGTCGGTATGCACCAATTCAAGTGGTTTCTTTGCTCTGTAAGAAACTCCTTTTGGGAAACTTTCACGGTGTTGCTTGCCTAAGATGAAACACTCACACGTGCTAGCAGGTTCTTTGATGGGAGGTAGACCTCTCACCATCTGTTTCAGCTGTAATAATTTTAAACCGGAAAAATGCAAGTGTCCAAATTGAAAGTGCCATAACCAGTATGCATCAGAACATGCAGTTGTAAAAGAACTAACCTGATCATTGTAGTTCATAATGAGAGGAAAGAGTTTGTTCCTCGTCATCTGCACCTTTGCAATCAGCTGCTTGCTTGGGGATTTGTCATAAATAACACATTGTTGCCCCTGAAAGATAACTTTGTATCCTTTCTGCATCAGTTGGCCAACACTAATCAAATTGTGTTTGAGCCCAGGGACATAATATACCTCTGATATGGTCTTTGGCTCCCCCTGCTTGGTCACAATGTTGACCACTCCTTTGCCATCTACAGCCACAGTCTTGTCAGTACCCAACTTGACCTCTGTCTGCACTGTGACATCCAAATTAGCAACCAAATCCTTGTTGCATGTCATGTGGTTACTGCAACCACTGTCTAATAGCCAGACCTTATCAGACGGTGCATGCATGGTGTTGCATGCTAGAAACATAGAGTCAGTATTTTCTGTACTGACATTAGCTCTCTGATTGCCTTGATCTGCAATCTTCTTCCTACAATCACGAGCATAATGACCAAATCTATTGCAGTAATAGCACTTTACCTTTGATTTGTCAGGCCTTTGATTGTTATGAAAGCTTCTGCTGCTGCTGCTTCCACGTTGATGCTCATGATCATCTCGGCCATCTCTGTGACCACCATAGTTACTGCCTCGTCCTCTGCCTCTCGATCGACTTCTTCCTCGACCTCTTGAAATATAGACTTGACTTTGGAAGGCAATTTCCAAAGTGGAATCCTTATTTCTGTCTATCCTTGCTTCATGCGATAGAAGGGATCCCATCAACTCATCAATTGTCAGTTTTTCCAAGTCCTTTGCTTCTTCTATGGCTGCTACCACAACATAAAATTTGGTAGACAGGGATCGAAGAACCTTCTCAATCATTGTTCGATCTTTAACATCTTTGCCATATATTCTTAACTAATTGACGACAGACATGACCCTATTCATGAAGGAATCAATGTCCTTTGTCTCCTTCATCTACAGACTTTTAAAGTCTCTCTTAGTTTTCTGCAGTTTAACAATGTTAACTTTCGCCATACCTTGATAGCTTGTCACCAAGGTGTCCCATGCCTCCTTTGCTGACGAGGTTATCATGATCTTTTGGAACACGGCTCGATCGACTCCCTGCTAGATAAGAAGCAACGCTTGCGCATTCTTCCGCTTATCTTTCTTCCACTGTTCCCTCTCTGCATTACTGAGGGCGCGTTCTTCTGCATCATCGCGAGGTTCTGCAAACCCATACTTGACATGATCGCATACATCATGCACTTTGAGCATAGTCTCCATTTTAATAGCCCACATATCGTAATATTTCCCATTGAAAGATGGAAGTTGTGGCTGAAAACTTGATGTGGCCATCGTGCCTCAAAAAAAAATTCTCTCTGACAAAACCCTAAATTTCTCCTCTTTTTGTGTTGTAGAAACTTTGCAAAGCTTCTTTTTAAAAAAAATCTCTTTTCAAAAAAACCCTAGATTTTATTAAAAAAAAGTCCCTTATTTTTATAAAAGTTTATAAAAAAACTTTATAAAAAAAACCTTTGATTTTTTGTTTTATTTATATAAAGAATCTTTTAAAAAAATTTATATAAAAAAAAATCTAAAACATATGCTTGTGATTAAAGCCCTCGCATGCCAATTATATAGAACCTTTTAATAAATAAAAAGGCCCATCCACATCCACGTATTGGTTTGTGGATTTCCCAAAAAACACAAATATGTTGCACAGAATTCGAAAGGTAATATACGGATGTACCTTTTCAAAAATAAAGCTTACGTACCCACAGCTAGTGAACATGTTGACTTGCTCAACGACTTTTCTTTAAACTGTGCTGTCGTTTGCCATTTAATTTTTACTAAACTGGGTTCCGCACCCCCGATGAAGGGAAACTGCAGTTTAAACCCGAATTTTTGGAATTTCGTAAGTTTGTCGAAAGTCCGCAGTTCCTTTTGGGAGAGGTTGCGGTCGGGTCCGCAGGTGATGCATTGAAGACGTGCAGACCTCTCTCCAGGTAAAAAAAAAAAAAATTGTGTCAAAAAAAAATTATGGCCTTTTGCTTTTGGCCTCCTTACTGGCTTTGCTTGCCCATGGATCTCTGATCCTTCCTCAGCTTTGATACCATTCTGTTGGAAAGGCAGAGGAATCAATCACACAAATAATGCGAATATTTCACGCACGAACAATGAGCTGCAGCTCTTCAATTAATCATCAAACTCTAAATCATAAAAGTCTCTTGAAACAATGAACCCGTGAAGGGTATTTAATCTAATTAACATGCACACACTGTCACTCATAACTAAACTTGATCAACTTGCTTAACTCACTGTCTAACTCACTCACCAAATCTAACTGTAACTCAACTCAACTCATTCACCTAACTATTTGTCTAACTTCTGGATGAGGAAGTAATTATATATTTGCCCACAGTGGTCAAGTGGGTGCGCAAATTCGTGGGTAGGAGTCAGATTCGAGCATAATTAATTTCCCAACCACGCGGATAGGTGCAGCAGTCGAGGAAGGAGGATGCATGTTGCTTAATTTATTATTTGTTGGAGGACATGTCACATGAGAATATTACATTATTTTATTGTGACTTTTACCGGTTGTTGAAAATTTTAGGCAATTGTGAGTTCTATTTGAGTGGTTTTGTTGTCAAGAGCTCTGCAGTCTTTTTTTTTGTGTGTTTTTTATTGTGTCCAAGTTTGTGGTATGAGTTTTGCAAGAATTAAATGATGCAAAAACATAAAATATAGCCAACTATTTAATAGAATAATGTGATTCACTGTGCTTTGGGAGCATTAGTGGCGGGTAATTCTTAATAAGGTGAAGCTGGTGTGGCCCATCATGCTCCCGGAGCATCGTGCATGTTATTTATAAGGTCAAGTTGTAGAATTGTCTATTGAAGACATTTTGTACCCAGAATGCTATCCTAAATAATCGATGAAGCTGCAGAGGGTCGTGGATTCACAAATGGTGGCAGTTCCATAGGATGGTTCAGTATTGACACTGACCTGTTGTGCTCTGAGAGGTTGAGAAGCGTCAATTCTACAAAGCACGTCAATTATGGTCCGAAGCGGTTATGTCTTAAATGGATCACGTGGGAAGCTCGAAAGTATGGTGAAGAAAGGAGCGGAAACTGTGAGATTTCAGAGTGGATATGAGTGCTAATGATGACCATATCAAACAAATGTGACATATTCATTTATAGTTGTAATGTTTATTTTCTTTATTTTTCATGTAAGCATTAAGGGGGGTATTGGAAGTAATGCTTCCATGACTTTCAATTTGTAGTGAGTTGTTATTGTGAGTCTCTAGAGGTAATTCTAGAAGTGATTATTTCTCTATGTGTGTGAGTTGTCTATGAGTGGAATCAACCTTCGTCGGATCTTATTATCTAGAAGTTGGTGATCTACAACTGTATATGTAATTTTTTATGTGCTCAATAAATGACTAAGTGGTTTTGCGTTGTGTGTACAATCTCTCTACCCTCTTCTATTTTTCTAACAATTATTCTAAGCACTATAAAAGGCCTTTTATATAAACATAGAAAATAAAGATAATTGTTTGAAAAAGTTTAAGTCATTTTCTCCCCTAACAGTGATTCTCAATTTATATCAGAATGATAAAAACATCCATTTCAAAGAAAAATAACATATAGCATAAACACATTCTCAATTTACGTCATAATGATAAAAATAATCCATCTCAAAGGAAAATAACACACTAACATAAACAAAAAAACACCTAAACAATATTTTCATTTTTCATCACATAAATCACAAATAATAATCAAATCAGGTCAACAATAAGTTTGTTTGAGGAAGTTGTATACTTTCCCGCAGTTGTAAGAGTTAAAGTGATAGTATTGAACTTAGTGACATGAGCTTTAATAATCAAATCAGGTCAACAATAAGTTTGTTTGAGGAAGTTGTATACTTTCCCGCAGTTGTAAGAGTTAAAGTGATAGTATTGAACTTAGTGACATGAGCTTTGTAGGGAGGGGTTTGGATTGTTTATCATGTTGCTAGGTGTATCTTTTTTAGATTAACCTGAAACACATGTATGATTTTTTTTTAAGTAAACATAAAATATATTTTAAATAGAGAAAAATTAATATTAATTATAATAAAAACATAAATATATATATTTAATTCGTTTTATTAAAAATATCCGTAATCTCATTTTTCATAATACTAGTTATAAATAAATAAATTATTAATATTACAAACTATATAAAAAATATAATTTCTTCTATAAACTATAAAATCAATATCTATATTAAATAACATAATTTAAAAATATAATATCATAATAAAATATTTCAACACTTCAAAAAAACAAAAACAAAAAAAATTAAATAATTACATTATTTACTAACGACCTCAAATATAATATTACTACCAACGACCTCATCAAACATAGATTTGAAGGAGATCTCTTCATGAATGTTGTTCTTGGTCTTTAGTTTCTTACGACGTTCCATTCCTCATGAGGTTGTTTGTGTTACCTGTAAAGCTCTTACCTCTTGTGAACCTGCAAAATGTCAATATTAATGTAGCTATCCGCACACTTATACACATTTAATATTAAATACTACTTTAACCTGCAATGCATAATAATATGTAATGAGTATCATGTATAATATTAAATATTATTAAATGTGATTAGCATATAAAGTATGTAAAGGTTTGTGATACTATACTCACAAATATATATATTCCATATACATATATTAATAAACATATTTGATTATATATAATGCATTTCCCTTTAAACCTTTTTTTTAGTGTTAATTATTATAAGGCGTATTTATTAAATTTGGTAAATATTTTAATAATATTTTTTTTTCATATTAATGTCTAATAATAAAAATTAATAAAAAAGGATACATTTTATTTTATATTTAAATATAAAGTTTATATATATATATATATATATATATATTATTTATTAAATTTTATAGATATTTTAATAATCACTTGTCATGTTAATTTTTAATAATAAAGTTTATATGATTGTATTGAATACTTTGTTTTATAGTTAAATATGAAATTTGTATTAGGGATATAGTGAATGGATTATTAAATTGTATGTTAGGGTTTAGAAGTGAGGTATTATTTATGATTTAAGAAGAAATATAGAAATCACTAACGAAGTGAAACCTTGGTATCACTAGCAACATTCAAGTTGAATTTTATGCATTTCTTTTGGTGCCAAATGGGTTTCCTTCTTGATATGCAAAATCTAACTATTGTGAGAAACTCTAAAAACACCATTCAACATTTTTGTTTGGAGGCATAATCCTAGAATTACATATTTTTCTATATCGGGCTCTTGTTGCCCTCTTTCCATGAGTTCTCTGTTTTTCACATACATTGGCTCCTAGCTCCTCGTAATTTGTAGATTGGGATTGATTGAGATACAAATGGACAGGGGTAACATCAAACCAAGCTTTGGAATCCAAGGACCTAGCCTTCCCGGATTCAGAGAGGGATATCTCTAGTAGGTGCAAAGATGTGAACTTGTTTGTTGATTTGGGTTGATTTTAGGCTAGATGTTAAGTGCAGGGTTTTTTTTTTATATTTTTGGTTGGGTGTGATGCTCAGATAGATGTAGATAGAAAACAAGGAAGATTGTTAAGTCATTGGGCAATGGAGTCTAACAAGGTCATGATAAGTTCATCAATGGTTTCAAGATCATTTGCAGGGAAATTTTGACCTTGTTGGTGGATCTTTCAAGGTTGTGAAGGATCATGAGGTGAACATTAAGCTTGAGAAAAATAAGCTAATAAAGGGAAAAAATTGAATCCTTTATGTACTTGTAAACTGAGATAGTTAGAAGATTTATGAGCATAGCAAGAGAATCAAAGGCATAATAAAAACCTAATCCATTTGATTTCAGATTGAAAGCAGATAATCAACCAAGACAAACATTTATATGAAACATAGAAAGGCAAGACACGTATTTAACTTTCATATATTTCATCATCAAGAGTAGAAAAACATTTAAGATGCAGAAGTAGATATAACCATAGAAGGAGAGAAAATCCTAACATCTAAAGTTACAGCTATGAAGTTTCCTTGAAACAATTTTAGCTAAGTAAAGGCAAAGAGCATGATTCAAACGGACTTCTTTGACAAACCTAGGTAAAGCTGCTTTAAATAGGTGATTCCAAGGACAGAGTATTTCAGTGGCCACAATATGCAGGGCTAGCCATAAATCATACTCGACACTAAATGATCTAAACAATTCAAAAAATGAACAAGCTAATAACTTCTTAGAGAGCAAGAAATGGATTCCCTAACATATCTCAACAGAAGAAAACATTGAGGCAGTGAAGGACAAACAGACTTAAGGTGCCATTAGAAAACATTTCTTAATCTAAATTCTTTGTCCTACTGCAACAGAGCAAGATGGAAAACATAATGGAAAACTAGAAAACATAAACAAGAGAAAACTTCACCGTCAACCAGGACTATGGATCCTGCAAGCAGTCCTCCACCATCAGTAAACAAATCAAGGCATGCATGAGCTCCAAGACATCAAAGGCTCCAAGAGACTATGTATTGCTTCAGCATAAGTCATCAAAATCCAACCAATACATAAGAGCCTCAGGCTCTATTTTTGGAGCAGCTGAGGAGGTGGGAAGCCCTAAGAGGCTTCCAGAAACCCTAATCTAATCATAAATGCCATAAATGTGCTTAATGACCATGCAAGGCCCAAGACACAGTTGATAAGAAAATAAATGAAAAACACCAAAACATAACTCCCCAATCAAATCAGGAGTGATTTGTCCAAGAAAATATTAAAAAACTCCTTTGCCATCAATCCGTGTGTTTTGTTGACTTTTTGGCAAAAGGCTGCTCCTGTGCGTAACACCTTTTCAGCAGAAAATAGGGTCTGTTGTAGCTGAGTTTTGGACCCCTTCCCGGCATTGGATTTGGCCCCGTGATGGCTCGTTGGAAAGCTTGATGAGTCTACTTTCCAAAAATACTTGATTTGTGCTGAATGGATGTCATTTACCTGCTCAAAAATTAAATCTCCCAACACTGCTCTATGCATAACACCTGCTTTGAAAAAGAGGCAGAAAGGTCAAATTTGAGGTGTTTTTTGACCTTTTGAGGGGGCAAAAATGCTCCAATTGACCTGAAATTTTGTGGGTAGACTATTGGTGATGTGACAAATCCAAAAATATAAACTTCAGCAGCTGATGATGCCCCAATTTTGTGCGTAACACCTAGGGTGCTGCGCTCCTAGGGGTCAAAATTTGGAAAAAACAAAAAGTTTCCAGATTCGCCTCAAAATTAGTGTGTAGACCCCTTAAGGGGTTTTAGATACTTGCTGAGAAGCATCAGCCAAGATCCCGAGGCTGTCATGCACTTTGGTCCTTTTTAGCTCTTCTAGCTCCATGAGGACTTGCTTTAGTTTGGCATTAGCAAGCATGTTTTTCCTTGCATAGTGTTTGACCATTTTCTTCTGTAAGGCAAGGCCCCTCTTCACCTCTTTGAAATGTTTATGCTCCTCTTTATAATAGTATATGACTCTTTGTGCCCTCTCAAAGTCCTTTTCCCATTCTTGAAGCTGGGCATCCTTTTCTAAAAGGAGCAACTTAGTACTCATCCCTTGGTCCTCATTATCACTGTCTAGATCAACAAAAATAGGCCCTTGAGAAGTTTTTTTGATCCTGTTGCTCCTTCTTACTTGTACCTTCTGCTCAACATTTTCCATTTTTTCTTTGCCTTTGTCCAATGTTTTGGCTGTTTGAGAAGAGATGGCCCTTTGCCTTTTAGAGGCAGCAAACACATTTCTTCTCCCTCTGTGATATGTGTATGTGAGAGGGGTAACATTGGAAGTTTTAAAGGCAGTGCTATCATCACTTTGACTTTTAATTTGCTTGATATCTTCTGCACTTGCCTCACTCTGATTTTCTTTGTCATCCATGGACTGATTTTTGTCAAGACAGGTCGTGATGAAGTGTCACATGGTGTCATGACTCTTTTCTTATTTGTCTTGGACACTTTGATGGTTTTCCTCCTCATCATGTTGCTCTTGTATGTCATTGCTCTTCTTCATTATCTTGCTCTACTCTCATCTTTGTTATCCTCTTCACCATGCTCACTACTTTCATCTTTGTGGCTACCTTCACTAATTTCATCCTTGCCATCACTACTTTTACTTCTTATTTCTTCCCTCCTCTGCTATTTTCTTCATTTTTCATCATCTTATTTTCCTTTGCTTTCTTCATGGCCATCATTATCTGTCTCAGTTTTCTCCTCACTGTTGCCATTTATTTGTTCTTCACTAGGGCTACTGTCAGCCTCTTCACTTGGTAGATTAGGGGAAGAAACAAGAGGTGAAATTCTTTGTGGAGAAGGAGCATGGGGAGATGATGGATGAGTGGAGATAGATGGTTGTGAAGTGGAAGGCAAGTTCTGTTAGATGAAGGCCCAGGGGTCTGTAAACACATCATGTGAGATGAAGGTTCCCCAAGGTATTCCTTGCTGCTCTAGCTGATATAGGACAATAATTTTTATTAAGGAGTGGTGAAAAAGGCTCGGCATTTGGTGGTCATAGCTTTTCTTCTTGACAAGTGAGGCCATTTTGTCAATGCTCCAGAAAAGGTAGTATGGTAGATTCATCATCTTGACTTTAGTGAAGTGCATTAGCAACCTTATATGATATGAGTAGAGCTTGGAATATCTCCCCTCACAGGTGAAATACCTGATCATTTTCATTAGTGCAGCATACCTTTCTAATAAGTGGGAGAAAGGGAATACAGCCTTGCAATTTTGTTGGTAGCTGGGTTTCAGGTAGGGCTCATAATAACTCAACTCCAACTTATTTTGTTTGAACCATACTTCACCAATGTCTGGTATACTTGTTGCTTTTGAAATAATTTCAGCTGAGAGCTCAAATTGCATCCCTGCTAGGTTAATTTGATGATTTTGTAAGCTAAAGGCAAACAACCTAGTCAAGTTTGGATGACTGCTGACTTGTTTGATCTTTTCACAAAATTGATAACACCCTACATCCTGAAAGCATGAAAGGATCATGGGAGAGGAGGTAATCTGAATTGTGTCTAAGGGTTCAAATCTATTTTCCCTCCCTCCTTTGTACTGAGGCTTGGTAGGTCTTTGAATTTCATCACCGTTGGTGTGGATCTCTGCTTCAGACATGGTGGCTGATTTTCTTAGCACAGAAAAACCCTTTAAAAACTGTTTGAGGGCTTTTTGGGTTTAAAAGGTTGTAATGAGTGAAGAGAGGGCAAAGCTGAGCAAATGAAGACAAGATGGAAGTCTCCAAGGGTGTACTCAATGTTTTTAGAGGTCCGATTGATGCCACTCACCCTCCTCTGGTATATATAACAATTTCCTCTTTCCAACCCTAAACAAAGGTATTTTTAGAAATTGATTGTAATGCAGCTTAGGATTTGGTTCATTCGAGACCTTAAATATGATTTTGCTTAGAAAAATGGAGTTTTTAGGAGGTAAACAAATCACCAACCTTGCTCTCGTCCTTTACTGAGGCCTTGAGGGTGAAGAAAAATTGAAATTTTGACTCCCTTTAGCAATTTTAGAGGAACTCTGTCTGTGCGTAACAGCCAGGAGCATAACACCTATGCGTAATAGCCAGGAGCGTAACACCTATGCGTAATAGCCAGGAGCGTAACACCTATGTGTAATAGGCAGGCGCGGGCTCCCAGGAGCGTAACACACAGGCGCGTAGCAGTTGAGTCGGGCCTGTTGTCTCTGTGCGTAACACTGGGCCAGGCGCATAACACTGGACGCTGGGTGCGTAACGCAGTGTAAAATAACACTGCGACCACCCCTCCTATGCGTAACACTGGAAGCCAGGTGCGTAACAGTGACCCAGGAGCGTAACACCTACAAACTTCCCCGATTTGCTCAGAAAATGACAAAATCTTCTCTCAACAGCTCTCTTTGGTTTGGAGATGACAAATGGTGTGGGGGGAAGTATGCTCAAGGCCTTTATAACCCTTTTGAAAAATAATTTAGAAGTCGAAACCCATTTTGATAATGTTTTTGTTTATTTACCTTTTCTCACTATGCCCTTTTCATTGTTTGGTGTTGCAGGTGGCGTGTTTGATTGACAAAGTTGCTTTTCTCTGTTGCTAGGGGCCTCTCAAGGTTCTCTTTAATCTTGCCAATCTTCTTGAAGACATCAAGACTACTCCTGTCCACCTTTTTTTGAAAAAAGAACTTGTCTTTTGATTTTTATCATTTTATACAAACAGCAAACTTATCCCTTTTTTGCCATTTCTCCCTTTTAAACTGATATCCTTTGTATGCCCTCTGCTGTTAAGGAGGCCTTGTCATCTTTAATTGACCTGTCTTGCCAATCTGTGCAAACTCTTAGGTTTTTAGGGCTTTTTAGAAAAAATAGGGAGTGTTGCTTTCTAAGTTTCTCTATAGCCTCTCAGGACTTATTTATTATTTTGCAACAATCTTCAATGTGCACTTGATGGAGTTGAGGTGGGTTTTGCCCTTGTGGCCTTTGTGATGGTTTCTTGCCTATCACCAATGTTTCGTTCAAAAAACCATACAAAACTCTGTTTCTCTTTTTACAAATAGGCCTGCTACCTTTGTCTTGTTTGTGGATGTCTCCTAGTGATGATTGCATCCAATTTCCTTACTTCTTTCTGTTGATGGCTAATTTAATCATTCATTGTAAAATATGAACAAGGGACGCTGTCCCTTGTAGTATTTGTGCTCTAAGCCAGGGAGGCTTTTCTTGAATGACTATTTTAACTAGTCCTGGACCAAAATTGCTTGATTTTATCCCTCTTTGAATACAATTTCCTCATGCAAGAAGGCATAGTTTACAGGGCACCAAATCCATCCTACGACTGAGTGAGACCTTAGGTGACCTAATGGGTCTTTCCGGGATTTGGACTTTGGACTGAGATCTAGATTTAGGTTTTACAAGTGTAAGATAGGATCCATGCTCAGCTTAGTGTATTGAAGACCTAAGATCCAACATACTTGACTATCCAAAGGGCCTGTAGAGACAAGCAGTGTTTGAGAGTATTATGGAAGAGACAGCAAAGTATTTGATTGGTAGGTTTAGGTGGTAGTGGGGAATTTTGTAGGTAAACAAAACAGAGGATTTGGGCCAAAAGGCAAGACATGGTGAAAAATGGGTGATAAGTCAGGGTTAAAATAAATGGCTTGAGCCCATGATGGGTCTTCCGGGAGTGGTGGGCCAGTCATGACTAGATAGGATGATAAAATAGTGAAAATTTTATCTTAGGATAATGAAGGCAGTGAGATTTTTAGAACTCACAATGTTCATGAACTTTGTTTCTAGAAATCTAGGACCAATACTTAGTCATCTTCAGATAGTGAAAATTATGGATGACTAACAGTGGCTTCAGTTGGGGAGGGCAGCTCCTTCTCAGGAGGTGTCCAAAACTTCAGATTTTCTGGCTTTTGGAGACCACTGCCTCTTCCATTGGGCAGATGTGCTCGTTCTTCATTTGCTGATGTTTTTTTTGAGTCTGTAATATTTGAGATCTGAAAAGACATGATTCATATCAGCATCATGTCTACCTACCCAATCTACTTGCCTAACATTTTTTCTTCCTTAGGTGCACTTGAACTGGAAAACCTTTGACATTTCTTTTTATGGAAACAAAAATCAAACTATCTAATTGTACCCTGATTTCTTCCAAGAGTTTAGATTAGGCTAATGAACTCTTTTTATTTTCTACCTAATCTACTCATTTGTCAAGATTAAGCTGTTTGACAAACTTTATTCTCTATCCTACTAACATGAAATTGAAAGCATGGTAAATCAGGATTAGGCAATCTGATTCACCATGAGTCGTGGCATTCAAACAATCTGCACACAAGTGTTATTTTTATACAGACAAAGCTTAGGGAACATGAGGGCAATATATGTCATTTGTTTAACATCTCTATTTTCCTCTTTGGTTCAGATTTGAGCATGTAGAACCAGTATCTCTCATTCCTAATCTATCTTTTGACAAGTCAAGCTTGAAAATTTTGACCTACTCTTTTTCACTAACTTATCAACCATAAATTTAAAACATATTTAGCCATGATTAGGCTGGATGACTGAACAAGGCTTTTTTGAAATAAGTAGTGGCATTTAGACTTGCACACTTTCAACATTATTATTTTTTAGGTATGGGGCTGTACCTCTCTTTCAAACTCCGCCCTCTTTTCTTTTTATATTTTTTTTGTGATTTTTCTTTTCATCAAACAGTGGTATGTACAATGAATGAGAAAAACAAACTAGGTTTCTTGAAAAAAGTAATGTTTGAGCATCCTCCCATTGACCAGACCACCAAACATTTCAGTTCCATCAAGCTCTTGCAAAAAGAAAGCATTGTTGCCTCTAGCTGATTGAATGATGTAAGGGCCTTTCCATAGATTTTCAAACTTGCCATGTTTTCCTTTGTCTTCCCTTCTTGAATCCCATTTCAGAACCATGTCTCCATTCTGGAAATCATTTTCCTTGGTTCTCCTATCAAATATTTTCTTGATATTTTCCTAAATAGCTTGTGTCCTTTTTTAAACCTCCTCCCTTGACTGCTACAAATGAATGTTTTGGTTCAGCCTCCTCTGCATGTCATTTTCTTCTGATTGTACTTCTTGAAGAAGCTTCATGACAAGAACTCCCAAAGAGGTGGGGAAAACTGCATCCATGCCATACACTATTTGATAGGGAGACATACCAATTGATTTCTTGGTGGTTAGTCTATCAGACCATAGTGCATGCACTAGTTTTCCATGCCATGCTTTTTTATTTTGTTCTAGGAGTTTCTTAATGATGTTTACCAAGATCTTGTTAGAGGAATTAGCTATTCCATTACCTTGTGGGTAATAAGCAGTGGAGTGGCCCAGGGTGATGTGATATTTGTAACAAAAGTCCACCATTTTCTTATATGCAAAGGCAACAACGTTATCGGTGATGATATTTTTAGGACAACCAAACCTGGACAAGATGTTGGTTTCAAGGAATTTGATGATGACTGAGTTAGTGGCATTTCTAGAAGGGATGGCTTCTATCCATTTGGTGAAGTAATCAGTGGCAATGATGATCCAATGATGTTGGGTAGATGAAGTAGGATGGATCTCTCCTATGAAGTCAAAACTCCACTACTGAAAAGGAGCTTCAACATTGATGGGATGCAAGGGCAGAGGTAGGAGCTTTCTTTTTCCATCAAATATTTGGCATTTATGGAAAGTCATGACTATTTTGTGAGTATCGGGAAATAGGGTAGGCCAATAGTAGCCAGCTCTAAGGATATTTTTGGCTGTGGTATTCCAATAAAGGTGACCCCCACATTCTCCCTCATGTAATTCATGCATAATTTTTTCTGCATCATCTTCAAGCAAACATTTAAGCAGAAAACCAAAAAAACTCTTCCAGTACAACACTCCATCTAAAATGCAAAAATTTAATTATTTTTGTTTTAAGAATCTAGCTTTGGTTTTTGACAAAGAAGGGGAAGAATTGAGATAAAGAAGCACATAAATAATATCAGCATACCAAGATGAATTTAAAAACATTTCTTCAATGTATGGTGTTGCAAATTCTTCAGTTTCTTCTAACACATCAACCATATTCATGTCTAAAGCTTGGAAATTTGAGTTAGCCATAATTTTTTCAAGTCCTTGTCCTTTAATCAATTTAGTGGGTCTGATTTCTAAATCATATTCTAAAATGGTAGCAATCCACTTGCCCCTTTTACCATCAGGGTCTTGATTAAGTATGTCTTTGACAACTATGTGTGGGACAAAAGCTATGACATGTGAATGCAAAATATAAACTCTAAAATCCTTCAAAGCTTTGATTAAGGCAAAGGCTTATTTCTCCATGATGTTATACTTTATAGGAGCATCCCTTAAGGATTTTCTGAAGAAAGCTATGGGTTGTTATTGCCCCATGATGTTCTTTGCAATAATACTGCTGCCACAGTATCTTCAGAGGCAAAGGAGAAGATGTAAAAGTCTTTGGTGAAGTGAGGGCTGATTAAGACTGGTGTTTGTGTGAGTGCTTGTTTTACCAGCTCAAAAGATTGTTTTGCTTCCATACTCCACTTCACTCCTGCTTCCTTTTTCAACATATTTGTGATATTTCTTAGGAGCTCAGCAAGGTTAGGGATGAATATTCTTAGGAAGTTAATATTTCCAATGAAATATTGCAGCTCTTTAATGTTTCCGAGATGGCTTATTTATAAGATGCCTTCTATTATTTTGGGATCTATCTTGATTCCTTCCTCAGAGATGATGTGACCTAAGATTTTTCCTTCTTGAAGGCCAAGCAAAGTTTTCTTAGGATTTAGGGTTAGGCCATACTTTCTACACTTTTCAAAGACTTTTCTCAAGTGGAATAAGTGCTCTTCATCAGTCTTAGAGTAGACAACGATTTCATCAAGGTATATGACTATAAAGTAACCTATGTCTTTTGAAGAAGCTATGTCCATTTCCCTTTGGAAAGTAGCCCCTGCATTCATTAAACCAAATGGAATTTTAACATACATGAATGTACCCCAAGGTGTAGTGAAAGCAGTTTTGAGCTGGTCACTTGGAAATAGTACTAGAACTTGGTTATAACCTGAGAAGCCATCTAGTAATGAGATTATTTTTGAGCCAACTACTTTTTGGAGTATGTGATCCATTTTATGCAAGGGGTAATTTTCTTTCAAGGAGGCCTTGTTCAAATTTCTGAAGTCAATACAAAGCCTAATTTCCTCGGTCTTCTTCCTAACTGACACAAGGTTGGACACCCATTCTGAGTATCGGACAGGGACTATGATCCTAACATCATACATTTTTTTTATTTCTTTCTCAACTGAGGGTAACAAGAGGGGGTTAATTCTTCTCAATTTTTATTTAAATCATTTCTGATTTTCCTTGAGAGGAATTTTATGTTGAATGATTTTGGTGTCATAGGATTTCAAGTCTTCATACCCCCAAGCAAACACATCTTTAAATTCTTTAAAAATCTCAATGTATTTTTGTTTTTTGTGAGGCGGGAGAGTTTTGGATAGCTTAGTTATTTTTGGAGTCCTGGTACAATCTCCTTGTTTTATTGAAGACTGGGATGGTGGCATAAGTCATGTCCATTTGAAGGCTACCTTGTAGTTTGGCCCCCCATGATCTAGATAAAAGCATGCCATACTTTGGGGGGATGTTAACCACAACTATATCCATGACTAGACTCTTAGCGGGTATTTGTGCCAGATTGACACATAGATCCTTGATTATGCCTAGACACTTAACCCTACTGGAATCAAAAGAGTACAATTGTTTGTATGGCTTTGTGATTTCTAAGCCCAATATCTCCATCACAACCTTTGGCATGAGGTTGTGTGAGGCACTGGAGTCTAGCATAGCATTATGCAGAATTTTTTCATGTATGTTCAGATTGACATAGAAAGGAGGGACAACTCCTTCTTGATATTTTCCCTCTACTTCAGGACCAAACAATAGCTCTGGCTTATGATCAATTAAGTTTAAAGTGTCGGTATCATTCCCTATATTTAACACTTTGAAAATCTGGGATCTATATAATTCTTGGGTTACCAACTCAGTGAGGGGTATGGTTATCTTGATTTTAGTAATCTCCCCCTCAAAGCTAAAAGGCGTAGGTGTCTCTATTGTATTTACATCAGCTTTATCAGCCATAAACGTTTCTACATTTTTGATTTGCTGATTCTGATTTGATGGTTTGGACAGTGATGTTTTTTCAAGGCTACTAGTTGAAGTACTAGGGAATTTTGAATCATTACTAGGTTGGCTAGTCTTTGGCTTGTTTAAGTTAGCTTTCTTAGCCATAGTATTTGTGTTTTCTGCTGTCTTTTTAGGAATATTTTCAGAGGTCTTTCTTACAGCAGTGTTTGGCTGATTTGTTTTAGGAACATCTTGATTCTTTTTGCTCCTAAGGTCATATTGCCTATGGACCTCCATAATGGCATTCTCAAATCCTAGTCTATAGTCTTTGGAATCTTCATATGATTTCTCATTTGGTTTTGAAGAAAACATCCTTTGTTCTTCTTCGGTAAGGAAGGTGTTGTCCTCATCATCTGAACCTATGACATTAACATGGTATTCTTCCAACTTCTCAGGCTCTCTTTCCTCTTCATCTACATAGTTGTCTTGGAAAGGAGGTTTGATTTGTTGGTCACTCTCTCTTTGTCTGACTTGAGGAGGGTCTCTTCTAAAATTTTGACTCCTATTCCTGTTTTGAAGATTGGCTTGATTTTCCCTAGGAGGTGTTCTCTCATTTAAACTATTTTTTTCCATCATCCTCTCCATTTTCCTAACTATGGAGTCAATTTTGGTGTTAGAAGAGGAGATTGTAGGTGTTGTGTCATATTTATAAGTCACCCTTTTTTCTGATCTCATCCTAGCCCTTTTCTCAATTAAATTGGCCTCTACACTCACAACCCCTTTTTTCATGTCTTCTAGAGTTAGGTAATCTCTCTCCCTTAGTTGATAGGCCATATCAGCATCAAATCCTTCAGAATATTTTACTAAGGCTAAGCCCTGGGGAGGTTTTATGTGAGGTGGGAGGGCATTTTAAACACTGTTAAACCTAGTGGAGTAGTCATGAAGACTTTCTCCTGGATTCCTTTTAAGATTGTTATACTCAGAAATAATTTGAAGGGGGTTATTCTTGATTTCCCATTTGTTCACAAAGGTTTGGTAGAGGGTAGGGATATCATGTATGCTGTTGGGAGGTAATTTTTTAAACCATTTCTTGGGTTCTCCCCCTAGGCTTTGAGAAAATATCCTCATTTGTATGGTTTCTTCTTCTATCTCCATGTAGTCAAAATCATCATTAATTCTATCTACATGATTTTGAGCAGTGATGGATTCAGTCACCAAGAAGTGAGGGATATTGAACTAATAGTCATTTGGAAAAGGTAATAGTGGTTGTTGTAGAGCGAGTGGAGCATACTAGGCTGTCATGATGGGAGGAAATGGAAGTAAGGGTTGATTTACAAGGGGAGGATTTGTGAGAGGTGGAGTAGGATGGAGTGAGGTGGTTTGCACAATGGTGTTATGAATGGGTGTGGCTGAGGTAATTGGACTGGAGAACTGATTCTGAGTGGATTTGAGATGAAAAGGGTTGAAGTGATGGAGAATCTAAGAGTTAGGTGGAGTGAAAGGAGAAGCTTCTCTACTGGAGCTTTGCTACAAATCTATGGGGTCAAGGTCAGTTTGGTCAACCCTACTTTGTGACTTGGTCCTGAATAGATTCTTGGTAAGGTGCAAGTTAAACTGAGGATCTTGTGAAATTGTAAGGTGTTCTAGTGCAGAACTTGCTCTATGAATGGTCCTAATAGTGGGTGAGTTTCCAGCTTTAGAATTGTGCCACAAAATATTTTCTAGGTCATCAAATATGGTAGGAGGATTTGGGTCCGGGTGTGATCCGATATTGATCCTTCGCGAAGCTAGATCTCTTTACTCGAAAATCAGAGAGGCTAAAGGTTTGGGACTGTTTTTTGAAGGCTGACCTCTCTTAGTGTTTTCTTTACTCGCACAAGGTATAACCAGGCACTAAAAACTAATTTGGACTGATTTTACACAATCCTAAAAAACCCTATGGGACCAGTGAGATGAAAAAAGGCCTACTGGAGGCTAGTGGAGTCGCCAGGTGGATGTTTTTGAAATTTTGAGGATATGTATACAATGGTCCACCACCAATTTTTTGATAAAAATCAATATAGGGAGTATTTTGGGCTTTTGAGTTTTTTTATGCAGCCTTAAGGTTTCAATGAGTATCCTCTAGCTGAGTCATCATCTTTCTAGGATGGTGAAGCAATTAGTTTCTACTCTTGGCTATGTGTTTATTTTTTAAGTCAAACTGGAAATGTATATGAGTCTGCAAGAGTTTGCCAGGCTACTATGAACTCAGTCCCACTGTGATCGTCATTATGTTAGCTCCCCTTAATTTTCTATATTGATTGAGATACAAATGGACAGGAGTAACATCAAACCAAGCTTTGGAATCCAAGGACCTAGCCTTCCTGGATTCAGAGAGGGATCTCTCTAGTAGGTGCAAAGATGTGAACTTGTTTGCTGATTTGGGTTGATTTTAGGCTAGATGTTAAGTGCAGGGTATTTTGATTGTTTTTGGTTGGGTATGATGCTCGAACAAATTATATATAAAACAAGGAAGATTTTTAAGTCATTAGGAAATGGAGTCTAACAAGGTCAAGGTAAGTTCATAAATGGTTTTTAAGAGTATTTGCAGGGCAATTTTAACTTGGTTGGTGGATCTTTGAGGTTGTGAAGGATCATGAGATGGACATCAAGCTTGAGAACAAAAATCTAATAAAGGGCGGAACAAAATCCTTTATATACTTTTAAACTAAGGGAGTTAGAAGATTTATAAGCATAGCAAGAGAATCAAAGGCATAAGCAAAACCTAATCCATTTGATTTCAGGCTGAAAGCAGATAATCATCCAAGACAAACATTCAAATGAAATATAGAAAGGCAAGAAACTTATTTAACTTTCATAGATTTCATCATCAAGAGCAGAAAACATTTAAGATGCACAAATAACTATCGCAATAGAAGGAGAGAAAACCTTGAACATCTAAAGTTATAGCTATCAAGGTTCCTTGAAAAAAATTTAGCTAAGTAAAGGCAAAGAGCATGATTGAAACAGACTTCTTTGACAAACCTAGGCAAAGATGCTTTAAAGAGATGATTCCAAGAACAGAATATTTAGTGGCAACAAATATGTAGGGCTAGCCATGAATCATGTTGAAACCAGCTGATCTAAACCATTCAAGAAATAGAAAAGCATAAGAAATCCTTAGAGAGAAAAAAAGATGAATTCTGTAATATATCCTAGCAGAAGAAAACATTAAGGCAGTGAAGGAAACAAACAGGCCTAAGGTGCCATTAGCAAACATGTCTTAGTCTAAATTCTTTGTCCTACTACAACATAGAAATATGGAAACATAATGAAAACTAGAAAACATGAACAAAAGAGAAACACATCACCATCAACCAGGCTTATGGATCTTGCAAACAGACCTCCTCCATCAACAAACAAATCAGGTCAAGCATGAGCTCCAAGACATCAAATTCTCATCAAAAACTACAAGAGACTATGTATTGTTCCAAAATAAGTCATCAAAATCCAACCAATATATAAGAGCCTCGGGCTCTATTTATGGAGCAACTGAGGAGGTGGGAATCCCTAAGAGGCTTCCAAAAACCTTAATCTAATCATAAATGCCATAAATGTGCTTAATGACCATGCAAAGCCCAAGACACATAGTTGATAAGAAAATAAATGAAAAACACCAAAACATAACTCCCCAATCAAATCAGGAGTGATTTGTCCAAGAAAATATTAAAAAACTCATTCTCCATCAATCCGTGTGTTTTGTTTACTTTTTTGGCAAAAGGCTGCTCCTATGTGTAACACCTTTTCAGCAGAAAATAGGTTTTGTCGTAGCTGAGTCTTGGACCCCTTCTCGGCATCGGATTTCGCCATGTGATGGCTCGTTGGAAAGCTTGATGAGTCTAATTTCCAAAAATACTTGATTTGTGCTAAATAGATGCCATTTACCTTCTCAAAAATTAAATCTCCCAACATTGCTCTGTGCGTAACACCTGCTTTGAAAAAGAGGAAGAAAGGTCAAATTTGAGGTGTTTTTTGACCTTTTGAGGGGGAAAAATGCTCCAATTGAACCGAAATTTTGTGGGTAGACTATTGGTGATGTGAAAAATCCAAAAATTTAAACTTTAGCAGTTGAGGATGCCCCAATTTTGTTCGTAATACCTAGGGTGTTGCGCTCCTAGGGACCAAAATTTGGAAAAAACAAAAAGTTTCTAGATTTGCCTCAAAATTGGTGTGTAGACCCCTCAAGGGGTTTTAGATATCTGTTGAGAAACATCAGCCAATACCTTGAGGCTGTCATGCACTGTGGTCCTTTTTAGCTCTTCTAGCTCCATGAGGGCTTGCTTTAGTTTGGCATTAGCAAGCATGCTCTTCCTTGCATAGTGTTTGACAATTTTCTTCTGTAAGGCAAGGCCCCTCTTCACCTCTTTGAAATGTTTATGCTCCTCTTTATAATAGTATATGATCCTTTGTGCCCTCTCAAAGTCATTTTCCCATTCTTGAAGCTGGGCATCCTTTTCTAAGAGGAGCAACTTAGTACTCATCCCTTGGTCCTCATTATCACTATCTAGATCAACAAAAAGAGGCCCTCGAGAAGTCTTTTTGATCCTTTTTCTCCTTCTTACTTGTACCTTCTGCTCAACATTTTCCATTTTTTCTTTGCCTTTGTCAAATTTTTTGGTTGTTTGAGAAGATATATCCCTTTGCCTTTTAGAGGTAGCAAACACATTTCTTCTCCCAATATGATATGTGTATGTGAGAAGGGTAACAATGGAAGTTTCAAAGACAGTGCTATCATCATTTTGACTTTTTATTTGCTTGATATCTTCTGCACTTGCATCACTCTTATTTTCTTTGTCATCCATGGACTGATTTTTTTCAAGACAATCATGACTGTTGTAATGAATGTCATGACTCTTTCCTTGAATGTCTAGTGTACTTTGATGGTTGTCCTCTTCATCAGGCTGCTCTTCCTCATTATCTGGCTGCTCTTCCTCATAATTTTGCTACTCTTCTTCATCATTTTTCCCACTACTTTCATCTTTGTTTTCCTCTTCATTAGGCTCACTACTCTCATATTTTTGGTTGCCTTCACTAATTTCATCGTTGCCATCACTGCTTTCTTCATGGCTATCTCCCTCTTCTTCATTTTCTTCCTCATCATGTTGACTGCTTTCAATGTGTTGTTCTTGGCTATTGTTGCTTTCTTCTTGGCCATCATTGCTTTCTTTTTGGTCGTCATTGCTTTCTTCTTGGACATCTCCCTCTTCTTCATTTTCTTCTTCATATTCATCATTTTTCTCTTTTCCATCACTTCTTTCTTCATTTTCATCATCATCCTCTCCCTTAATGCTTTCGTCATGATCGTCACTGCTTTCTTCATTTTCATAATCATCCTCTCCCTTAATGCTTTCGTCATGATCATCACTATTTTCTTCAATTTCATCATATCCTCTCCCTTAATTCTTTCCTCA